>ML675604.1:19443455-19585322 GCA_007922155.1 Mesoclemmys tuberculata
TCATATTGGTCCCTTCTGACCTATGAGTCTATGAGTCTATGAGGCTTCTGTATGCCTTCCCTCCCATTCCATTGATTCACAGGGTCCTCCTAAAAATCAAAAGAGACAAGGCGAATGTCATTCTTATGGCATCCACATGGCCCAGGCAACACTGGCTCACGATGCTCCTGGAGCTGCCGCATTGGCACAACCTGCTTTCCAGGATTGGGGGCAACTACTGCACCCAGACCTGGAGGCCCTGCACCTGACAGCATGGAGGCTGAGCCTAGAGGAACGGGCTTGCTCATCTTAGGTGCAGGCTATACTAATGGGTAGCAGGAAACCTTCCACCCGGGTGTCCTATTTAGCCAAATGGAAGAGATTCACAAGTTGGGCTGAAGCCCAGGCAGTCTCGCCCCACAGAGCATCAGTCGAGATGGTGTTGGGGACTACCTGCTGCACCTTAAACTCCAGGGCCTTGCCACTGCCTTGCTGAAAGTGCATCTGGCTGCCATTTCAGCCTTCCAGCCTCCAATTCAAGGGAGGCTGGACTTCTCTGTCTTTTGCTGCTATTGTGGAAGGTAGCCTTCCTCATTGCCATCCCCTGGGTTAGGAGGGTATTTGAAATTAGGGCACTTACCTCAAAGCCGCCTTACACGGGTTTTTATTGGGACAAGGTCCAGTTGAGGCCCCACCCAGCCTTTTTGACCCAGGTGTTGTCACAGTTCCACGCCAGCCAGGACATCTTCCTGCCAGTATTCTTCCTGAAGCCTCATGCTTCAGAGGAAGAATGGAAGTAGCACACTCTGGACGTGCGCAGAGCCTTGGCCTTTTACCTTGACAGAATGAAGCCATTCTGTAAGTCCACGCAGCTGTTTGTGGCGGTGGCCAACAGGATGAAGGGCTTTACCTGTCTCTTTGCAGCAGATCTCCTTGTGGATAACCTCCTGCATTAGGTTCTGCTACGAGCAGGCAAAGGTTCCCCTTCTGGGAAGCGTCACAGCCCACTCTGCTGGAGCACAGGCCTCTTCTATGGCATTCCTGGCACAAGTGCCCATTCAGAACATATGCAAAGCCGCTACATTGTCGTTGGTGCACACCTTTATATCCCATGATGCCATCATTCAGCAGACAAGGGACAACGCCAGCTTCGGCCAGGTAGTGCTGCATCAGCTCATCTGTGAACTCTGAACCTGCCTCCAAGGTACTGCTTGTGAGTCACCTACAATGGAATCAACATGAGCAAGCAATCAAAGAAGAAAGGACCGTTACTCACCTTGTAACTGTTGTTCTTCGAGATGTGTTGCTTATGTCCATTCCATGACCCGCTCCTCTGTCCCCGTTGTTGGAGTTGACAGCAAGAAGGAACTGAGGGGGCATAGGGCCAATGGTGCCTTATGTATCGTGGCATGTGCATGGGACTCCAGGGGGCACCAAAGCTGGACCCCTGGGTACTGCTAAGGGGAAAAAAATTCCAGTAACCGTGCACAGGGGCATGCATGCACCTATAAGGGAATGGACATGAGCAATACATCTTGAAGAACAACAGTTAAAAGTTGAGTAACCATCTTATTTTCTTCCATAAGATACACAAAGCCAGCAACAAATAGTTTCTGATCACCTACTGGTCATTCAGAAGACAAAAACACAGTTTCTTTAAAACTATCCAGCCTTTTGGTTAGTATCCAGACAGTCAAGTCAAATTTGATGGGGATTACTGAAAGTCTGTGTCCATCATATGTTTAAAAAAAAAAAGTTCTACTAATCCCAAAGAGACAACTTTCTGTTATCTTTGATCACTTCCTTTTCCTTGTTGGTATACTATTCTGTGGCTTTCGTGGCACCATCGTCTCTTGATTCTCCTCCTACCTCTCTGACATATATTTAGTGACTCTTTTGGGGCTTCTTGTCCTCCCTACTAACCCCTTCCTTTGTTGTGCCTCAAGGCTTTGTTTTCTCTTTCTATTCCTCATCACTGGCTAATTTCATGTGCTTGCATTGCTTTAATTATCACCTCCATGCTGATAACTTCCACGTCTGCTCTTCCACTCTGAATTTGCCTTCTGTGTTTCATTTTGTATCTCCTGCCATTCCTCAAGCAACTTACCTGGAATTTCTCAGTCTTCTCAAATATACTATGGTCAAAATCACTCATAATTTTTTTCTTTCCAAACGCTCTACACTATATCCGTTTTTTGGTTTTGTTGATAACACTGCTATTCCCCCCATTCCCTTGGCTCATAGCTTGGGGTCACTGGGGCTGTGACCAAATTAAAGCTGGTCAGAAATTCTCCAGTGGAACAGTTTTCTGTCAGAGAATGCGGATTTGTCATAATTAAAACATTTTGAGGAGATGCTTTGATTTCAGTGAAGGTCCAGCGAAACCCACGGAGGGTTTCAAAAACTTCCTGCTTTCCTGCCAACTCATCCATACAGCTCTTCAGCAGCCTGCCAATTGCTGGGAAGCCCTGGCTTCCAGGCACCCAGCTCTGTGGCAGCCTGTGTGGTGGGCTGATGGAGATCCAAAATCCTAGAAGTCCTGGGAGTGCCAGCTCTAAGCTCCCTGTTAGCCCCTCAGGTGGAATGTCATTTGAAATGATCAAATTGAACCTCTTTGACTTTTTTTTTAAACATTATTTTTTTCAGATTCTGTTTTGTGGAGAATCTTGAAATTTTTTGTTTTGTTCCAAACTGGAACAAAATCAAATTCTGGAATTCCAAAATCCTCCATGAAACAAAACTGCCATTCTCCACACAGCACTAGAACAAGTCCTGTTTCTTGTTCCTCCTCAACAATGAAAACATCTGCCTATTCCTTTCTGTTCTGATGGCTAAATTACTTATACATGCTCTAATTATTTCCCACTGTTCGCTGCTGCAATCTCCTCCTTTTCAGCCTTCTGGATATTCCCCCCACATCTATTCCTTCCAAAATATTGCTCAGAAAATGTTTCTCTCCTGTCGTTCTGACTCTATATAATATGTCTGAGATCTGCATATGAAATCTAGATAATGGTAAGGTTTTATAAAAGCTTGGAGCAAGTAGGTTACAATCTACAGTCTGGGATCCATTGCAGTGTTGTTATTGCCCATGCATACTGACTGATGCTGACATAATTATGAGGACAAATACAGATGTTGCAGATTTAGATTGTTCATGTGCTCACAAGGAAAGTTATGATAAAACCAAATAGTGTGAGACAGTGCCTTTGTCACTGCAGTCCAAATTATACTGTACTTTTTATTATAATGAATTTTCATTTTGTAGTTTGAATACATCACATATAATTAAAGACTTAGGTCCAGATCTACAAAGGCGCCTAAACCCCAGACTTAGGTACCTAAGTCCCAGTTTTGGCTTCACTGTGATCCACAAAACTCCCACTGAACCCTGTATATGCCTAAACTTACTCCACACCAAGGTTTTCAAAGTAAAAGTTCCTCTGGCACCTAAGTTTTTGCTCCTGAGCATGCACACTGCTGTTTTTTCAGAATTTTTCAGAATTCCAAAGTTTCTGATTTCCTTCCATATTACTTGCACCTGTGTTCATAATGATAGCAAACAAAGTTCTTAATTTCATTTTTTAAAAATCTACTATTTGAGTCCCTAAAGCGTTGTAGTTCTCAGTCTTGATTCCACTGTAAAATGTTCTAAAAAACTTTACTGTAGTAGACTGGGTTCTCACTCAGGCATTGCCCCTTATCTCCCTCCTCTCTGAACATAAAAATCTCTCACCGGAGTCTAATGGAGATTTCAGTTGGTGCTAGCTGACACAGCTGGGTGGGATTAGAGTCCAGGTTCCACTTTCACTTGGTCTGGAAACCCACCCACTTCACAGTGAGGATGCAGGTTAAATCACCCAATTGCTGAAGATCCTGCAGTCCCTTCATATAGCACCTGTGGGCCCAGAAGGACAAACAAGTTTTCTTCCAATTTAATGGGACAGAGTCATAGAGCTACTCATTTTATTGCAGCTCAAAAGAACCACGGGATATGCCCAGGTGAGTGCAGTATCAGTTAGGACACAGTAACTGCAGTCTGTCTTCGCCATGTGGCTGCTCACAGCCGGCCTAAGCTAACCTGGCTGCCTAGACCCAGGTTCATTACTCGGACCAGTGCTGCGGTGAAGTGGCTAAAACTAATTAGGTTTCTTCTTCAATCTCTTATATCTATTTAGCACCTAATCAAGTGTTAAAGCCATAAATAATGTATTTTACAGAAGTCTCAGACCCTAATAAATGCTGTGAACAGTTTAGAGTTACCAGCTTGTCTTTACAACTTTGCACTGTTACAGCAATCATGTTAACCTTAAGCCAATTCTTGATAGTTCATTTTTTTAGCAGTCTTGATGATACTCAGCATGTTAGTGCCAATACGGTATTTGTTGCAATAGCAGCATTGACAAAATAAAATTAGAAAATTAAAATAAACCAATTCTACAAAAAATGGGTATTGCCAAGAGAAAATAACTGAATAGATTCAAGGGACATTAATATTATTTCCTCTTCCACAAACATTTTTCTTTTTAAACTGCTTAGATGCCATTAAATCACTTTTTCCTTCTCAACTTGCAAATCCTAAACAGGAATAGATAAAGGGTAATTTTTTCTGTTTAAAATTTGTAGTGAAATAACTAAAATAGGCAGAGGGTTTTTGCTGTTCAAAGTGTTTGGAAGCTTTAAAAATATTAAATATTTAAAAAAAAAACAAAAGTAGCATTTTTAACTCTGCAGGGTGCGGAGCCCTGCCTGCCTCTCATTCATCAGCTTTCTGACAAGTTTCTGAAAGCTTTACAGCTGGTGCCTACTATAGGGTAAATTCTGAATTGTAGTGTGCTTTATGCAGGGAAAGATACAGAAGCCTTGCCTCCCTCATAGGGCTATACCTTGCAAATTACAGTGCATTCTGGCTCCAATCCAGCAAGATATTTAAGCCTTTGCATAACTTTAAGCACTGGAATAATCCTATTGGCCCTAATGTGTGCTGAGTACCTTACATGATTGAGTCCTCGGTGCACACCTGTAGGCAGAATCTTAGGTATTTGGCTAGTTCATCCACTGGAACTCACCCACCCCCGCGTGATGTAGGTACCCATGTGTATGCTGATATCAAAAACAGACACTGAGGGTAGCACACACTGCTCCTTTTCTGAACCACATATAAGGAGAATTGCAGAATGCCCTTCCCCCAGAGCCATTTTGTCATCGTTTGCCCTATGAAGGGCAGAATGGCCCAGGGAGCCTCCACTCAGCTGCTATCACGGCTCTATGAACACTCTTGTGGCTGCAGAAGCTAGAACCTGTAGTTCTACATGCATGTTATTTTTAATAAAATCACGTTTTTCTCTGTCCTTTTATTACTTTTCATATGGTGATTCACAAGTGATAGAAAATTATCTCTGTATACATGTATGGGGTGTGGGTAGCGATGATAATATTGAGAAGAAAGTAATCTGAGCCTTTGCTTTTATATAAGTTTGTCTTTGCAAATTTGCAGTATTCATGGCAATCTGAACCAGAGCCAGAGAAACCCCTATAACTTCAATTTAATTTAAATGCCAGGTATAAAGGCTATAATTCAGAGAAACTCATGAAATGGAATTGAGATATACAAGAAAAAGGATGATAAATGGAGCAAACATTTACAATATATTTTATATGGCTTTGATAAAGCAATATTAATATTGAAAAACAATATGCATCACAACATTTCAGTGTCTGATCTGATTAGGATCAATACTTCTCCCCTCCAAGCTTTTGATGCATGTGACATTGTTACCAGGCTGCGTACTATAGCTATGGACATTGGAATCCTTTAGCAGTAAACTACGTTTACTAAAATGCACTCAGAGGAAGGATATATATACAGCCAAAAAGAAATCATTGTGATAAATACTAGGCACTAAAAGAGTTTTCAATGAAACAAGCCATGATATCATTCTTTTTGATTTCATAAATCTCACCATTGCATAGCTCCACTACATTCAAAGAGTAAACTTTTGATATAACACCCTTCCGTCTGGAAATTTGCAGTCTTTAGCTTCTGAAATATACCACAGTTCATTATACTGCTGTAGTATCTCATGTAATTTTAAAGCAGTATATATATATTTTTAAAGTGTAGATTGTTTTCCATTTTATCTTTCAACTATTTGTCAGCAAGCACTGTAGGTTACTGTACAAACTTATTTTTCTTGAATACTATTGATCTGACTTAAACTTAATTTTGATTATGTCACTAATTGAGTTAAAACCCACATTCACAATTAGATTTTTTTTTAAATGTCTTCCTTTCACACTTGTGTCAATCTGTCTGATCTTTCATCATTTCTCTGCTTGAATGTTTTAGGTATGTTCAGGTTCCTCTCATCATAGTATCTATTGTAAATACTTACTTGAGGTATTTAGATACTCACATTTATTAAGGTATTTACCCTGATGATATCCTTCTGAGGTATGGAACTGAGGCACAGAAAAGGTTGGGCCTTTCTACATGGGGAAACTGAGTAGCGTAGCTATTCCCCTGTAGCTGTCCTGCTGTGGTTATTCTGAAATAACTTCCCATGTGGATACTGTGTTCTGAAATAAAAATGACTGTATTCTGGAATAATCCCAGAACAGTGTGTCCACATAACAAAACTATACTGGAACAGCTATAGCAGATTGTTATTGCTATGCCAGGCAACTTCTGCTATGTAGACAAGGCCTAAGTGATTTACCAAGGTCACACACAAAGTTTGTGGTAGAGCAGGAGCCAGGTCTTCTAAATTCTAGGCTACTGCTCTAATCACTGGACCATCCTTTCTTTCCCAAATGTCTGTTACAGTTCTTGGGTTACTAAAAAGCTCCGATAATCAGAATGGAGTATATAACATCTTCTTACTCAATATACCTGTCTGACATCAAGTTAAAATTACTTACTTTATTGAGAAAGCACATTTTTAATGCTAGCATTCCAAAGCTAAAATAGCTATGATAGAGCAAGCTGGTCTCTTACCTGCATAATCAACAGGATTGTTAGTTACAGTCTGATTGCTTATTCTTCATTACTGGTGAGAACGTCAAAGGCAGAAATGGTGCAGCTTAATTTTTAGATCCCAAGTGAAGTTTGCGTGACTGGAAGTTTAAAAAAAAATCATCTTTTACTTGTAATCTGAACATGATTTATATGGAGTCTTTGGGAGAGAGTATCTATGGAAGTTAGCAGTCTCATTTTACAGTCTTTTTTTTTCTGATTATAGCCTTATGTTAAATAAAAACCAAATTACAGATAAATATCCTGAAAGAGAGGTATTAATAGCCTAGATCCAGGCATAGCATAGCTAGGAACTGTAAATTTCCACCTGCAGTTCTGACAACATCTTCTATCCTGATGTGCAACATCCCTGCTATTCCAGTTTGTACTGTGGTCCACACAAGACTAGGTTAAGATTGACAAACTCATTTTTATTAGTGACCTAAGATGATATTTGAATGCAGCTCTCAAAAGGGTGAAAGGCTCATTGCTTCACTGCCTCACCTTATGTATTCTGCAGGCTGCTGTTTTTCTAGAAATGCTTTCACAAATAATTTTGTCCATCTTTCAGCAGATGTTTAATCTGATTTCTTGTTAGCAATGTGGAGTATCATGCCACTGTTTTTAGTAAGATATTTTCGTGTTCAATATTTTATCATCTCTGAATTCAGTCTCCCTAGATGTTCCATTAGCCATTTGAAACAAGGTCTAGTGCAGCTCCTTTTCCCTTACCACCTCCACTGTTTGTTTCTGATGCAAGTCTTTCTGCTAATTAAGGGAATTGTTTAATTAATTTCCCCTCCTGGGCATCCTCTGAAAAATCAAGTAAGTGTCTCACATTTTGAGATCTTTAGGGAAGTGAGAATCAAGATTCCTCTCCTAGGACCTCAGATTCCAGCTATAAGAGCAGTGCTAAAATCTTGTTAGTTTCCTGATTTAGTGATCTACATTTTTATACTGCATCCATTGCTATGCTATGTAGACACATTGTGGTCTAAGGGCAAGGGCAATGGACTGGGTCTGAGGAGAACTGGGTTCTCTTCCCACTGACATATTGTGCCAACCTCTCTACCTCTCAAGACTCTACCTTGTCTGTCTACAGTATAAACTTTTGGGGGGGCAGGGACTGTGTCTTAATATGTATTTGTATAGTGCCTAGCACAATGAGGCGCCAATTTTAATTTAATTTAATTTAATACAAATTAAAATAATCTTAATTTTGGAGTGTCTAGTAAATCAATGGCATTTTCTTGAGCCCAGCATTCATAATATTTTATGAATTATATTCATAATATTTCTTCCAGTTCCAATTCAAGTTAATACAGATCTTAAGGTTACTCTAGTATATATAAAACCTCATTGCAACAAGTGACATTCTCTATCAAGTGCTCTGAGAGTAATTTGTTTTTGCCATACTCTGCTGACTGTAGGAATAATCGTATTTTAGTTGTTACAGTAGCTAGAAAATGATATAGAAAATAAGGCAGCAAGTGATTCTTCAAGTGTTCTTTGCTGTTCCAAAATTGTTGGATTGGGTTGGTGTCTTTTTGTTTTTGTTTTGTTTTAATCTAGTAGATTGGTATATTTAGAAATCTAGGACTTAAAAGCTTTTGGAAATCAGAGGACAGTTGTCCTGTTGGTTCATCAGTTCTTTTATATCCAAAGATCAATGAACCAGGACAATTAAACATCTTTGGAAATAGGTGAAAAATCAAACCACTGTGCCTAAATTGGAGTAAATCATGTGGTTTTCATGCACTATTTCAGGATTTTGATTACTTGCTATTGATGGATTCCAGTTTGTGAGAGACAGACACCTGAGATGATGACATCCTGTCATTGCAGAGCGCTTCTGTTCTTCTCTGCTAGTACTGAATAAAACATTGGTTGATAAAATTTACTGTGGACTCAAAGGAAAATAACTTGGTAGAGAAACAGCAGAGGAAAGAGAAACTGGAAATGTAAACCTGACAACGCACAAATGGCAGTGCCAGGAATACATTTTAGATGTCTTTTCTCATGAGTGGGCTTAATACACAGTCTCTGTCTTGCTGGCAGCAGGAAGGGAGGGCAGAGGTGTATGAAGGGATTGGAGGATCCCTGAATCATATGGTCCTATACAAGGCATATACAGAAAAAACGGCTGGCTAAGAGAGATCTGAGGACAGGAATGGTTGGGAAGGAAGCTGTGGAAGGAGCTCAGAGCAATGTCCAGGCATCATAACAGCTCCCGGACTTTGCTGAAATCCTGTCCATGGGAGAAGGGGCATTTCTCATCCTTTGCTCCCAACACGCTTAACAGGAGTGCAGCTGAACTGATGTTTGTTGCAGAGGGAATTTTTTGTTTAATTTCTCTAGTGTGCACAATTCTACAGGTTCCCCCCAAGGAGCAGAGAGAGTTGAAATGGTGGGACTTGGTGGCTGGGTAGGGTCTTTCAATGGTGTTGAGTTGCTGAGCATGAGCTTGGCAACCTTGCATTTTCCAAAAGTCAGGGAGGAAGTGGCCTAGCTCCTTTCCTTCCCCGTTTTCCCCCACATGGCTTATCTAGTCTTCAGAACTTCAGCAATAAGTCCCCAGTTAGGAATAGTTGGGTTCGAGAGGGTTGAGTGATGACATCTGGGTTCACATCAAACTAAATAGCTCATGATCAAATAATTTATGAATTATCAAGCCAGTCGACAGAATTTTTTAAGTACGTCAAATTTTTAAGTACGTCAAATAGCTGAGGGTTTAGTTTCCCCCCTCCTCTCTAAACGTAAAAGAAAATTAAAAATTACTATTAAAGTTCAAAACTTAAACACTTAAAGTTCAGGAAATTCAAAAATACAAAGTTTCTTCCACCAAGTTAACTCAGTCATGTATATAAATAGCTCTATTTATTCTTATTTTCCTTGTTAAATTTAAATTTTAATATACTATTGTTGATTAAATTGGTAGGGATGTGTAACATGAGTGAGTTTATGTTGTATGAGTAAATTTAACATTTGCAGTTTTCTGACATTTGCATGTGTAAGTTCTCACCTCTTCAGGTTCCTTTTGCTTTTAATTATATATTGAAAGAGGGAAACAGATCTTGCCATAGAAAGCATCCTATTTAAACTAAAAAATGTATTCAAATCCAAAATAATTTGCCCTTCTAAACCCCCATCAATACTTACTTTCTTTTGAAAAAGTTTCTTTGCTTTTTTTCCCCTTGTATATCTTTGTTCTTGACAAAAACCTAGAAAAGCTGAAACACCTACTATAGAAAAAGCAAGAGGCAAAGGAACCAGAATAAATTATTCATAAGTTGTCCCCTCTTCTGATGTTTTTGATATTTCCTTTCTTCTCAGACAGGATAAAGGATATTAGAAGTGGGTATGAACACTAACCTTATAGTAAATCAGGCTCGGTATTACAGTAGGTAATCCTTCAGTGAGGGTGAAATGTGTGTGCATAGATAAATGTGTATTGAGGTACAGTGAGCTAGAAAAACAGTGAATCATGTTATTCTCTATTCAGATCCAAACTTTGGAGGTATGTGAGGCATTAACATAACAATACCATACACTTGAACATTATTTTCTGTGTTTGTACCAACCAGCCTGTACTCTTGGGATGGCAGGAGCACTACATTTTTTTTAATTTGAGTAGATAAAACCCATGGTGTGAATTTAAGAGGTGGCTTCAAATATTATCTTCATCTCTTATTTTTTAATATTTCAATGAAAGTGTTAAACATTTTTGTATGGCTAGATTTGTTCAGATCAAGGCAGATGGTAATTAATTTGGAGAGTTACTTTCAGTAATGGTAAGAGAGAGAGATTAGAGAAGATGGGAGTAGAGAACTTTAGAAGTCAAAATAAGAGGGCTAGGACCATGAGTACTGAAAGTCCTAATTCTAGAGGCGGCAATCATCAGATTTGTGCTGACCTTCCTTGCTCTCGTTAGAATCAGAAGTAACTCTATTGAATTCCATGGTGTTAAGCTGGTTTAAAATTAGTACAAGAGAAGAAACAGTCATGTCTCCTTCAGTACTGACTATTAAGCCAAATATTACATTTTGACAAAAATTGCAATAATAAATAAGATTTACAATTAGGGAATCTCTTGGATAAAAGGCACCACATAAATGTACAGTAGTTATTGTTTACACTACAGTATGTATCAGAAAACTCCCCTATGACACACAAACAGCAAACTTTCTGTCCTTCAAACATATTCCCTGAGGACCGTGTGTCGACAGTCTCTCCCCTTGCAAGACTGAAGATGAAGATAACTGACAATACACTGATCTTATTATGGCAGTCAATTAAACATTCAACCTAAATCTCTTGAAACTGCTAAAGGAATTTGCGGATTCTGATGAAGAAATAGGATGTAAATTGAAACCTTAGTCTGTGCTTCCTTTTGGTGAATGTTTTTGGGCTATATAATTTATGCTTTCAGGAAAAAAAACATAACAACCCCGCTTCCCACCAAGCTTGGTTGTCAGCTGTCTGTGTGTGTAATATTTTTTTTAAAATGCAGGAAGTAGTGTAATCAGTTTTAAACAGGCTAAAGTTTAATCCTTCATAAAAAGCACTATCTGACCATGTTCACTACCACTTCCTGTTAGAGAGACCTTTAATTGTACATCGTGGCAACTTCTGTGGTGGCTACTCATTTTTATTGAGAAAAATGGGTTTCTGCACCTCTAGTGCTAGTGAACATCCAGCCACTCAATTTTACTTGGTTTTGGCTGCCTCAAGTAGGTTGCTCCCTGGATAATCAGAGAGACATGCTTCAGCTGCTGGTTTCCAGTTGTTGCAATAATGTGCTAACATGCTGGTCCCCTGAAACAGCCTGCTTATTAACTGTGATGCCCAAAATGCCATCTGGAGTGTTATCCAGTAATCTATAATTATTCTGTCTACTCCTTCTATTTGATTGTCTGCTTTGTTACAGTCTGCTTCTTTCTGTTTTCTTTCCATTTTCCTGACTTGCCATGGAGTCATTTCATCATTTCATACAGTGATACTGACAACTGCTGTATGGATTCCTTTTACATAAAGATGAATGCACAGGCTTGCAAGAAATTCTGCTGAGAAAGAAACTCAGAGTTCTCCTTCAAGTGATTGCTCATATCCATTCCAGTATAGGTGAGTGCATGCCACCGTGCACGGGTTCCCGGAACTTTTTTCCCCTTAGAAGACCCCGTAGGGTCGGCTCAGGCACCCCCTGGAGTACCACGCTCATGCCGCGGTACATAAGGCACCGCCGACCCTATGGCCTCTCAGTTCCTTCTTTCCGCCCGTGATGGTTGCTGGAATGAGCTTACCATTGCAAGTATCTCTACCCCTTTGTGTTTCAAATTTTTTGTAGTTAGTTAGTTAGTTAGTGTAGTGTTAGTGTTAGTTAGTCGATTAGATAGGCGTCCTTAGGGCTCATGAGGGGCCCAGCCATGCCCGGCTCCCCTGGTTTCAAGCCTTGCTCTGGCTGCAGCAAGGCTTTTCCTGTCAGTGACCCCCATGACCATTGCTTGAGGTGTCTGGGGGAACAGCACCAAAAGGACAGATGTAAAATCTATCAACGTTTTAAGCCCAGGACTCAGAAGGAGCGGGACATTCAGCTCAGGGCTATCCTTATGGAAGAAGCGCTCTGTCCCGCGTCCGAGCCTTCTTGTTCCACGTCAGGAGTGTCTCCTATGTGTAGAGCGTGCCGTCAGCACCAGAACCATCGAGATGGCAATCTCCAGTGCCGAAGACTAAGAGGAAGAAGCCATGCACAGTGCATGCTCACTTCCCCCTGATCCTGGTACCAGTGGGGTTGAGTGTAGTGATGCAGCCCAGGCCCATCGAGCTTACTCCAGTGCCTGCATCCCCTGGTAGAGAGCCTCCCCCAACTCTGGAAGTGGGGGAGTGCCGCTACTGGTGCCGTCAACACCGGACGTGTGGTGGACAGTGAGAGCTCTGATGGCCCTGCCCACACCTCTGCCACCCCGCCCCCTTGGCCGAGGGAGAAGGGGCCGGTGTCTTGGGATAAACCTGCACTGGGTGCCTCAGGTAGCTGGTCAAGACCCCAGGCAGGGGAAGAGCCTCCCACCAGATGGCCAGCACAGGTAGAGCGTGGAAGCTCCCCGTCCAGCTCCAAGGCTTCCTCGTCGAGCTCATCTCTGCACGGGGAATGGTCCCCGGCACCTGAATCCTCTGGAACCAGATGCCGTTCCAGCACCAGTCATCCTCTGGCACCAGACGCTGTTCCAGCGCTGGTCATCTTCACCTCGAGGTCCCCGGCACCGACTCGTTTGTCGTGGTGCCGTTCCAGATCCTCGTCTGAAAGCCTGGCACCGGGGCACTCCCCGGCACCGCACCATGGATCCCGGTCGCTGGAGTCTAGCCCTGCACTACGCAGGTTCTGTCAGCACTGCTCAACCTTGCCAAAAGGGAAACGGCACCGAAAGTCCTCGGTGCCAAGGAGACGTTCCTTGTTGTCGGAGCGCGCCTTAATCTGGCACCATTCTCATCGGCACCGGCACTCCACATCATCGAGGTCTTCCAGGGGTTGCTCCCCTGTACGAGGTAGCAGATGGGATCGGAGCAGAGGTTGCCACTCCAGGGATCGGAGCTCCCAGAAAGTCAAAAGTTCGCAGGACTCCCAAAAGCCCCCACAGGATGCCCAACAGTCGATACCGATACTGGCACCTGGGTGGCCCCAAGGATCGTGGCAATGGCCTTACTGGGGTCCTTGGGGAGCTCAAATGGGCCCAGGTACCGTCTTGATCTGCTCTTCAGCTGCCCAGTTGGTGCCCCCTGCCACTAATAAGGGGCACAAGGACCATTCCTCTGAAGAGGAGTCGGATCCAGGTGAAGGGCCCTCCTCAGGGCCTCGGCAAATAGGCAGGCTCCCTCATTCCTCCTCCCCGATGAGGCAGACCTCCATGGCCAGAGGGCTACATTGAGGGACTTCAAAGCTCATCAAGAGCTACTGAAGAGGGTGTCTGCAAACCTCAACTTAGAGGTCAAGGAATCGTCAGAGGAGGAGGACCCCCTCTTCAGGGGCCATGGTATTCAAAGTCTCTCCCGGGTAACCCTGCTGTGCATGACAGGGTCATGAAACTTGCCAAGGCCCTGTGGCAAACCTTGCCTCGGTAGCCCCTACTTCCAAAGGCGCCAAAAAGAAGTATTATATACCGGTGGAGGAGTTTGGGTTTATGTTTATGCATCTGGCCCCGGGGACCCTGGTGGTAGACGCTGCCAACCAAAGGAACAGACAGGGATACCAAGGTAGTATGCCCAAGAACAAAGATAATAAGAAACTGGACTTGTTTGGGCGTAAAGTGTACTCCACCGGGGCCCTGCAGTTGTGTATCGCCAACCATCAGGCGTTGATGGGGCGGTATAACCTGAACCTCTGGAACCCTCTCTGGAGGTTCGCAGAATCTTTACCCCAGGACCAAGCAGCTGATTTTGCTACGGTCCTGGATGAGGGACACATTGTGGTGGCAGCAGCCCTGGCAGCAGCCAGCGATGCGGCGGACACAGCCAGCAGGGCCAGGACATCTGCGGTGGCCATGAGAAGGTGCTCCTGGTTGCAGTCATTGGGGTTCTCCCAAAAGGTGCAGTAGTTGATCCAAGACTTGCCCTTTGATGGATCGGCTCTGTTCTCAGACAAGACTGATGAGAAGCTGCATGCTCTTAAGGATTCACGTGCCACTCTGTTCCCTGGGCCTGTATATACCACAGGCCTCTAGGCGTCAGCTGCCACAACAGCTCCACCAACAGACTAAGCCACTGCCTAGGCCCTATCCGCCTGGCAGGGTTTGAGATAGGAGTAGAGGGGATGGCAGGCATAGTAGACAAGCCTCCTTCTCTAGGACCCAACAGGGATCCGCCAAAGGCTCCAATAGCAAGAAGGGGCAGTTTTGATGGTGCGCCCGAGGGTTGCACTTCCCCTGCTACTCTGGATCCATCCTGACCTTTCCTGGGCACGCTGCACCCATTCTTCAACGAATGGGCAAGCATAACCTCAGACCACTGGGTCTTAGACATAGTTTGGAGAGGTTACGCTATTGAGTTTGTGGCCTGTCCACCAAACAACCCACCTCCTGCGTCCTTCTTCAAGGACCCTCTCACAAGCAATTACTCATACAGGAGGTCAACAAGCTCCTCAGCCTGGGGGCGGTGGAATTGGTTCCCCCACGGGAAATAGGGAGAGGATTCTACTCTCGTTACTTCCTCATCCCAAAAGCAAAAGGGGGATGAGACCCATTCTGGACCTGCGAGAGCTAAACAGGTTCATAAAAAAGTTGAAGTTCCACATGGTCTCTCTAGCCGCTATTATACCGGCTCTGGATCTAGGGGATTGGTTTGCCGCCCTCGACCTGAAGGACGCATACTTTCATGTATCAATCCTTCCAAGCCACAGGCGCTTCCTCTGGTTTGTGGTGTGTGATTGCCACTATCAGTTTACAGCCCTCCTGTTTGGCCTTTCATCTGCCCCCAGGGTATTTACCAAATGCATGGCAGTGGTGGCTGCCCATCTCAGGCAGCGGGGAGTCCAGATCTTCCTATACCTCGATGACTGGCTAATAAGGGGCAGGTCCAGGGCCCACATTCAGGACAGCATATCCCTGACTTGTGCATCAGGCTCGGTCTGCTCATCAACGAGCAGAAGTCCACGCTGTCTCCAGTACAGCAGATAGAATTCATAGGGGCCTCCCTGGACGTGGTAAGGGCCAGAGCCTTCCTCCTGCAAGCCAGGTTCGAGACTATGGCAGCGATTATCGCCCAGCTGCACAGGTGCCCTATGACAACAGCCAGGCATTGCTTACAACTGTTGGGTCACGTGGCAGCCTGCACGTATGTGGTGAGGCTAACATGCTTCAGACTCAGGCATCTCCAGACATGATTGGCCTCAGTGTATGTGCCCAGCAGGCACTCCTTGCAGAGAGTGGCAACAGTTCTCCCTGCTGTGTTGGGTTCTCTGGATTGGTGGCGGAACTGCAGGGTGGTGTTGAAGGGAGTTTCCTTCAGGGATCTGGTCCCGTCGGTCACCCTGAACACCGATGCCTCGGATGTGGGGTGGGGAAACCACATCAGCGTCAACCTGAGCACCCAAGGCCTCTGGTCGGAGGAGGAGAAGACCCTCCACATCAATGTGAGGGAACTCAGGGCAGTCAGACTGGTGTGCATAGTGTTCCTCAGGTTCCTAATGGGCAGAGTGGTACAAGTCCTGACGGACAATACCGCATCCATGTTCTATATCAACAGATGGGGGGTCACTGTACTGGAAGGCAGTACCACTGTGGGACTTTGCAGTAAGGCACAACTTTAATTTATCTGCCTCTCACCTCCTCGGAGTCAGGAACAATGAGGTGGACTGCCTCAGCAGGTCATTTCTACCCTGACACGACTAGTCGCTGCATCCGGAGGTAGTGGCCTCCATCTTTCGCAAGTGGGGTGTTCCCTGGCTGGACTTGTTCGCATCGTCCTGGAACAAGAAGTGCCCGAGGTTTTGCTTGCTCCAGGGTTGCGAGCCGGGCTCCATTTCCAACGCATTCCTCATCAAATGGACGGCGACCCTCATGTACATGTTTCTTCCCATTCCACTCTGGTTCAAAGTCCTCTTGAAAATCAAGAGGGACAGATACTGATTGCCTCGGTCGAGGCATCATGGGTACAGCATGCTCCTGGACCTCTCAATCGCCGAACCTGTGGAGCTCCCGAGACGGCATGACCTGCTCTCCCAGGACCAAGGCCGGCTGCTGGACCTGGACCTGGACTCCCTGCACCTGACAGCCTGGAGATTCTGGCTGACAGAGGGGGGGAGAGCCTGCTCGGCGCAGGTCCAACAAATTCTGCTGGGCAGCAGAAAACATTCAACATAGGTCGTGTACCAGGCCAAGTGGAGGAGGTTTACCTGCCAAACTGAGTCTTGAGGATTGCTCCTGAGACTCTCGCCTATTCAGGCCATCCTGGAGTACTTGCTACAGCTAAAACTCCAAGGCCTGGCCCTAGGCTCCCTGAAGGGCCACCTGGCGGCCATCTCGGCCTTCCATCAGCCGCTAGAGGGGAGATCTCTCTTCTCCCACCCGATGTCTATCAGGTTCCTCAAGGGGGTGTAGAGGCTGTACCCACAGGTCTGAGACCTGGTGCCTCCCTGGGATCTGAACCTGGCCCTCTCCAGACTGACAGGGCCCCCCTTTGAACCTATGGCTTCATGACCGCTACTGGTCCTGTCATGGAAGGTAGCCTTCCTGGTGGCCATTACTTCGGCTAGGAGGGTCTCCGAGATTAAGGTGCTGACCTCGGAGCCCCCGTATACAGTATTCTTTAAGGACAAGGTGCAGCTGAGACCCCACCCAGCATTCCTGCCCAAGATGGTCTTGCAATTTCATTGTGTAACCAAGATATCTTCTTCCCCGTGTTTTTTCCAAAACCACACGGTTCGGAGGAGGAGCGGAGGTGGCATTTCCTGGATGTGAGGCAAGCCCTGGCATACTACATTGACCGAGTGAGGCCCTTCCGGAAGACAACACAGCTCTTCGTTGCTGTGGCGGACCAGATGAAAGGATCCCTAGTCTCCACCCAGCGCATTTCCAAGGGATCTCCTCCTGCATCAAGTGCTGCTACGAGCTGGCAGGTGCACCAGTCCCCAGAGTCATCACAGCGCACTCAACTAGGGCACAGGCCTTGTCGACGGCCTTCCTGGAGAAAGTGCCCCTGCAGGACATCTGTAAAGCTGCCACCTGGTCATCGGTGCACACCTTTACATCCCACTACGCCATCGTTCAGCAGGCGAGAGAGGATGCGGGATTCGACAGAGCCGGGCTGAGGGCAACTCACTGGTAACTCCTACACACCTCCAAGGTATTGCTTTTGAATCACCTATACTGGAATGGATATGAGCAATCACTCAAAGGAGAAAACATGGTTACTTACCAATAACTGTTGTTCTTCTAAATGTGTTGCTCATATCCATTTCACACCCACCCTCTGTCCCCACTGTCAGAGTTGGCAGAAAGAAGGGACTGCATAGGTTGGCGGTGCCTTATGTATTGTGGCATGAGCGCAGTACTCCAGGGGGCACCTGAGCCGACCCTACAGGGTCTGCTATGGGGAAAAAAAGTTCTGGGATACCCGTGCACGGTGGTGTGCACTCACCTATACTGGAATGGATATGAGCAACACATCTCAAAGAAGAACAGTTACTGGTAAGTAACCATGTTATTCACACCCTGTTCTCCTCCGCTCAAAAGAAAGAAAGAAAGAAAGAAAGGAATAGAAAGTAAATGAAAAGTAAGTTGGTGAGGTCTAAGAGAGCAGTAAACACAGAGGACTTGATTCTTCACTTAGTCGTTTAAACTAAGTAGTAGTTTATTTCTTGGCAAAGAGTTTTACAGTCATGTTGCACAGGTGGAAATGACTACACAAGAAGCAGCAGCAGAGAGTGAGGCCCAAAGTTAATACAAATAAAATATAAAAGACCTGTGGCTATAGAGAAAACACTGAAAAAGTAAAAGAAATCTGCTTGATCCGTTTGTATCACTATCCCCCTTAGTGCTTTAACTTCACCCTTTTTTTGTAGCTCAATATAGCTGAATTCATAAAGTAAATTCTTTGGGTATTAAATGTATTCCTTGAGGATTTGATTCACCATTTGCTTTTCTTTATAGTGTCCTTATTATAAGGACATGTGCCCATTGAAAAGCACTCAATTAACAGAGGTGTACCTTGCAACAGAAGATAAGAGGAAGGGGATAACTTTAATTGCTTTTCAGATGGAGTCAGGCTTATTCCCTAGCACCTATGTAATATCCCCAAAAATTTACTTCTGTGGTATAAGAGTTACCAAGACAAGTTAATAACTAATAGCTGCATCCCCCAGATAAAACTATATTGGTAAACATATCTTTTTGCCTAGGTGTGTAATTATGGGATATGCACACAGCATTCTCACTGCTCTTCTGCCTGCTGATGACCTAATGAAGCTCCCACAGGGTGATAGCTCTTTCTTTTTCCAGTGTAGCATAACAACATAATTTTGGAATTTGCTTTTATTCTGTGAGGAGGAGGAGTTGGGAAATAGGTAAAGGTTTTGACATAGTAGCACTGTATGTCATGCCGGAGCCAGTGGTGGTAAATATAAAGGACAAAGGGGTTAATAAATAGGCCAGAGTTTAATAAATAGTAGGTAATTACTTTCAGCTTCTCATCCACAGTGAATTGAATTTATAAAATAAGTACAGTGATTTGTGGACAGTAGCCCCATCTAGGGGTAGACAGGAATGTTCTCTTGATTAAATGTTTAGTAATGCAGTATTACTATTAGGAGGAAGGAAGGACCTGGGAGACATCCAGTTCCAGGGTGAGACTCAACTTGAGAACAGAAACACATACGTTCAAGGAGTGATGCCTTTGTTACAATAACATATTGGAGAGAGGAGGAAGCTATTAAAAATAAAAATCAAGTGCTGTTCTAAACTTGTTACTGGGGCAATGCTTTCGTCCCATGATGTAGTCGAACTGACAGTTTGGGGCTCTACCCTGCTTTCCCAGTGTTAGATGCACATTCTGTATGAAACACAGGGGAAGCAAATAAACTCAGCTTTGGCTATCAGCATGACAGGTGCAGGAAAGCATGGCAGCAGAAGAGTAAAAAGCCTACTGTCTGTGATAGCACACAAAATGCAAATAGATATTAGCAGCTTTCTGGGTATCCTCTCTAGTATTAATTTTAAAACTGGATGTCATGCCTGGCTCAGCTCATATGGAGACCTCTGATGAGAAGGGGCTGAAGACTTGAGCTATCGTGCAGACTAGATAACCTTGCATCCTTTGAGAAAATGATTTTACAGATGAGGGTTGAGGTCATTGGCTGGGCAGCGTGGGAAGGCTTGCATTGGGGCTGTCTAAATTGCACCTGACATGTGGAAAAAGGATTTCAGTGTTGCTGTTTCCATATCCTTAACTTTCACGAGCTGAGCTATTCACTTCGGATTTTTTTCTTTTTAATATGAAAACAACATATGGGAAAAATCTTTCTTTGGCACTGAAAACATTTTAAAGCACAGTATGGAGAAAAGAGAAAATTCTATCTTGAATTCTAGAATGGACCTTGTCCCTCATTTTTCTAAAATAAAATTATTTAAACAAGACATTTCTTTGTATCCTTATGCAAAATGAGACCAGGTCAGTGATTGCTTAGCAAGGGAGAGAGAAAGTGGAAAATTGATTGCATGTAGAAGAGTAGATTTAATCTCAGCCATTCAGATTGACAATTTTAACTGAATTATGTGTGGCAATTTTTTCCTCCTCATTTTCAGCAAATGATCCTGAGTGGAAGGAATAACCAGATTAGGGTTTCAACATGAGCATTTGCATAACTGAGTCGGCATGTGCAACTAGAATAAATATCCCAACACTGGCAGGGCTCCAGTGATGCTACATTTTTAACGGAGAGTGTAATGCTGTATCCGAACAGGAAATATTGGGACTAACGTTTGCACAGTGGTGGCATTGTTGGGTGTGCTATATTCATGACAAAGTAACACTGTTTGGCTAGCCTATCTCAGTAACCCTTGAAAAGTTGTACTGTAGCAAATATTCAGCCTGTCATAAAGGCAATAATTTGTAAGATGATAAACACTTTTTTCTTTAAAGAAGACAGATATCATCTCAGTGCAGAGCAAACTTCTGAGATTAGTTTGCTTGCAAGTCATAAAGAATGTACTTCAGCATAATGGGTATTTGGACGACTTATAGTGTTTCTGTGTGTGTCATTTAAAATCTTACTAGACTGTAAGGGCTGTTAATATTCTTTGTGAAACATAATGAAAATAGCTACCATCAGCCATTGCCGTTTCCTTTGAGCTACCTTATCTCTGAGGGTTTGATGGCAGAGGTCATTAAATAAATCAAATACAATGAAGCCTTTTTAATATACTGGACTAGAGTGCCTATTTGCCACATTAATGAAAACAAAATAATACTGTTGCATAGTTAAGTAAAAAAGTCCAAATAATGCTCCCACTAATCTTTTGAATGTTAGTAATAAGCTTTCGGAATCTTCTCTGCACTTGTTTCTGTGCATGTATGTATGTGCTGTGTAGCAACCCATTTATTCATTTTCCACTGTGCTGGGGCTTACATCACTGTCGTATTAGTCTAAGCAGAATGGAACAGATTGTTTATTTTGGTTTAGCTCTGCTTCAGGCTGTAACATCAGATGTAACTCCTAGAGTGACAAATTCCAATTGCAGTGTCACAGATTAAACAAGGGTACAAAGGAGCCCTGCAAGCTCCTGGGAGGGAAAGGATCCTGTCTGTTTCTGTTTGCTGAAATTATTGAATGTTGCACAACCCTTACATAAACAAACAAAAGCTCCATCAAAAATGTGTTGGAATTTTCAGGGTTAAGACACCTCCCTTTTATAGATTAAATAACATGGATCTTTGATATCTTTAAAAAAATATGGTAATTCTGAGTTTACTTTTTTTTTTACTGTCCTGCCATACTCTAATCCTGTTTATGTATTTCATATAGAAATTATTGATTTCATTTTCACATGGTTTCCACTGTGATTACTCTTTCTAGTCCGGTGCTCTAATATTATCTTTAGATAACCTTTGAAGATATTTCTTCCCAGAAGCAAACATGTTAACTCTGTCTATCTCAGCTACACTTTCTGGCTTTGAAATATCCATGGCTGATAAAGAGAATGACCTTTTATAATATAAGTTGGCTATATAAATAACTATAGTAAATATTAAAATAAAAATATATGAATTGGATTGAATGATTTAGAGCAGTGTTTCTGAACCTTTTCAGGTTGATGGTTTTGACCATCTCCAAGTTATTCTGGACATTTTATTTTCTTTGCTTTAGAATTGTAATACAATTTTCAGTGCCTTGCAATCCCCAATTGCCTTTTGTGACGTTCTTGTGGTCACAATCCACTTGTTGAGAAACATTGCCTTAGTAGTCTGAGCAACGAGTTTGAAATACTGGATGCCTGTTCTAATCTCACATCAGGTTGACACTGTCGTGACTCCATCAACTTCAGTGGAGGCATTTCTGATTAACGCTAAAGTAAGCAAGATGAGAACCAGGCCCCTAGGTTTCACATTTGAATCTTGACAAGATGCTTTTGATGCTCTTCTCCCTTCTGAGGTTGATAAGAAAAAGTATGTCCCAAACAGTTTGCTGTGTAGTATTTAGGATTTGACCTTTAATAATACATAAATAAATGGGGGGAGGGCCTGTGTACCATGTTATAGACATTAGAAACCAAATAACTCTCTTCTTAAGAGTATTTGCTACATGTCCAGGACAATAGTCTCTCCCTTTGCCCCCCCCCCAATATTATGTAAATGTGAGACATTATTTTTATAATTTAATTTTTTCTAATACCACATATTAAGAACTCTAAAGAGTTTATGGCTGATACTGAGAAACAATCCTCTGGCACAATAAAGTGATATGTTAACATAATTTAACCCTTTGATGCTACTAGTTATCTTTCTGGCACTTGTGGGTTTTGTACCATAAACACAGACTCCAAAATCAGGAAAACAGTTAAAATATACCATAATTTCACTGGTATGGTGGCTTGCACTGCAATTAGATTCCTGCCTTCCTAAGAATCTTGTCTAGCACAAGATGACAAATGCAGTCTATTGCTCAGATTGGAAATGGTAGCTGGCATCAGACAAGGTGATCAGGGACTGAGTCCTAAAAGCAAAGAGGAAATGTTCTTAAAATGAAGGTTTGCTACAGGAAAGGAAAGTCAAATGAAGCAACTTTCACCATAGGTGGCATTTGGCTTAAATGATAGCAGAAGTACTTGCTGAAAGCGTTGCGTTTTTCAACAGATGATTAAAGAAAACACATTGTAAAGGAAAGACAAATAGAATCAAACATATGAAACAAATGTTTTCGATCTCTGCGGGATACCTCTGTAAGTAGAATGGATAGTTGTTGTATTGACATAGAATAGAAGGGAAGTACTAGAAGTGTGTTTGGGAGGCATGTAAGCTGTTCACATTTATAAAATTGTAGAGATTTTAGCTTTGTATTTCCAAAACGTTTCCTGTAATGCATGGTTGATGTTATGAAAATTAGGATACCTTGGCAGAAGCTTGGGATTTTTTCTCCTGTCAGCTGACATGTCAAGATTTTTTTTGAGCTGTTACGTTCAGAGAGTGCTGGATACAGATATTTCTACACTTCTGTCACTTTGTTTGACGTTAAAAGGAGTATGTGAAGAAGAATTGGAGGATATGTAAGCAGCTGACATGTCATATGCACTTGGAAATGTGTCTTGAATACTAACAGTGTTGCTTCTAATCTGATAAACTTCACCCCATCATAACAAGGCTGTCTGTAGTGAGGCCAACTCTCAAATAAAAGGTCCTTTGCTCAAGTACATTGAAACCCTATGTAAGCACTATTTATAAAACCTGTGCAGTTTCAGTGCTCAAATTATTAGCGGTTGTGTGATGATTTAGAATGCTAGAAGGCTACAGAGTCTTTGGATGCTACAAGACAGCGGAAATGTCATGGTTTTACTGTCTTACTGTCACACTTCAATGGATCAAGCTACAGCTTGCAGGAGCAGGGCGGGGGGTTCCTTTTATAGTAATTGTTTAGGGAGAGAGGGCAAACATTGATTTAACATATCCCTGTAACCTTAGCTAATATGAGAGGGAAAGGAAAATATAATTATGGCATTATATAATTAGGGATGTGTGAACCAGTTTGGATAAGAGTCAGCCTGAACAGTCTTAGAGAATTTGAAGTGAACTTTTGGAAAGTTTGATAAAATTGGGGTAATTTAGTGCCTTCTTCACTGTGTCTCTGAGTCAACCTCCTATCTAGTTTCTAAATTCCATTATGGGGTCACAGCAGCTCTATTAATATCTGCAGGGCTCGCTAAGGTCCTCAGATCTCACTAGCTGTGGACCTTCTTTTTGACAAAGGCAATTCATTTTGGGACATTTCTGACCCTGGGAATCCCTAGGTAACGTTAAATATGAATATAGAATCCAGCCGGGGCTACTCAGATTACAGGCACTCTCTTTTCCCACAATGGAATATTAATAAAGGTTATAGGAAAAGGTCAAGAAGAGGAAAGTCTGTTGTAGGGTCTTCTGGAGTTCTGGGAGGAGTTAGGGAATGGAAAAAGTGGAAAAGGAGTTCTTCTGGGAGAAAGGGACACGGGTGGGATAGGTAGAAGAGAGACTGGGGGAAAGGAAACAAAGTTGGATGTATTCAAATACTTTTAGGCTAAATGTGCAAGTTTTGTTGAAAGTGGCTGAACTAAAACAAATGCTTAATGTTGAATGAATAATTAAATATGTCCCAAGTAAATAGAGTGTGCATGTGTGTGTATTTTGTTTTTGTTGCTCTGTTGTACAATCTCTTTATCATGAAAGTACAACTTACAAATGTAGAATTATTTTTTGTTTTTACATAACTGCAATCAAAACAAAACAATGTAAAACTTTAGCCCCTACAAGTAGAAGCATGAAGGGAGATACTAATGTTTAGCATATCTGGCATGTAATATAATGCTGGCTACAACGGTGCCTTACAAATGCCTGTTCTCACTTTCAGATATTGTAAATAAGAAGCAGGCAGCATTATCTCCCTTAAATGTAAACAAACTTGTTTGTTTTAGCTATTGGCTGAACAAGAAGAAGGACTGAGCAGACTTATATGATGTGGATTGAAAAATACAAATATTTGCACTGTAAAAGAAATAAAAGAAATAGTAAAAATATTAAGTGAGCAATGTATACTTTGTATTCTGTGTTGTAATTTAAATTAATATTGTGAAATAGCAGGGCTAGAAAGCAGCAGGAAGGTAAGTTTTTTTTTTTTTTTACTGCAGCACTTTATTTTTTCCTTACACAATGTGGTGTTGGGCATTACAATTTCTCAACTTCAGGATGACTTACAAATTTTGGTTTTCTACTGTCATGTGAAAACATTAAGGCAACACACAAAAAATCTTACATAAATTAAACTTGATGTGTAAAATTTACAGGTGTAAATGCAAAGTTTCAGCAACTCAAGTTGAGTAACTTTTAGCCCAAAGGGTAATCCTATTTGTAAACCAGGGAGAGTGCCCTCGTCAGCCTCCTCTCCCTGGTCTTGTAGATGGCCATTTTGGCCAGCGTGGGAGATATATAAGCCTCACAATGGTCAGAGCCTTGTACCCTGTGGACTGAACAGAGGTTATTACAGGTCAGTTAGGAGCACCTGAGGCCAATCAAGGCCCAGCCAGAGACTTGATAAAAATCCTCCTGCTCCAGGCAGACAGGGGAGAGAGAAAGGAGCTCTGGTAGGAGCATTGGAGGAATGTGGTGACTGAAAGTGAGACCAAAGAACCAGGTGAAGGGAACCCTGGGAAGGAGGCTTCCCTGCCAAACTCCTGGCTCAAAGATGCAGAGGCCTGAGGGAAAAGGACTCTTCCAAAAGGGGAGGAACGTGACTGAGAGACTCACCCAGGCAGAAGGACTGGAAGAGACCTTGCCCAGGAAGAGAGGGAGTGGGGAACCCCAGAAGCTGAAAGGACAGAGGGGAGAAAGGCGCCCAGGGCAAAATTACAGTGGGAAGCATGGTCAGCAGTGCATAGCTGCTATTATTAGGGCCCCTGTGCTGGGGCCTGGAGTAGAGGAAAGGGCCTGGCTCCCTTCCCCCTCCCTTCTTGTCCCACTGGACATTACTGGGCTGGCCAATGCCCAGAAATAGGAGCAACAGGCGGGGCCCTGACCCTCCACGAAAAAGAAAAGTGTGGGACCCATGGCAGCAGAGCTGGCAATTTGCCACAATATATTTGAAAATGTAGAAAAATATCCAAAAATGTGTATAATAAATTTAAATTGGTATTCTATTTAACAGTGTGATTAAAACTGCAATTAATCACAACTATTTTTTTAATCTAGTTAATTTGTTTTGTATTAATCGCATGCGTTAACTGCGATTATTTGACAGCCCTAATTATTATGGTGTGAGTTTTGTAGAAAACCCTAAATTAGACTAAAAAGATTAAAATACCCCTCTAAAGTAAGGTGATATCCTTACCTCAATTTTGCCCATGGAGAAACAAGACAATGAGAGGCTTAGCCAGTAAAAGTGTTGTGAGCAGAACCCAAGAGTCCTGACTCCCTGCTCTATCTTTAAGAACAAAATTATACTTAACTTTTTGGGCCCAATTCTGCTCTCACTTACGTAGTTTATTGTAGTGTAAATCCATTGGGTGATGTAATATCTGCTCCCTTTACCTAAGGAGTTATATTTTCTGGTATTAATAAGCTTGGCTGTATTTGGGACCAAATACAGCAACTCTTATGTTCAGGGTTTTATTTTTTCTCCATTAGTCAGGAGGATCAGAGATCTCAGATATGGACCTCATGAGAGTTATCTCCATATTAGACTTCTGCAACATACTTGGCTTGGGATGGCCTTTGAAGTCCTCTTGGAATCTTCCCTTATTACAGAATGTTGTCACGCTCTTCCTCAGTGGTGTTCCTTGTGTGGAGCATAAATCTTTGAACTCTGTTTCCTGCAGTGGTTACTAGTTTTTCCATGTGTGCTTCAACCTCTTAATTTTATTCTTGGAAGCCTTGTATGATTTGACTTTTGGAGTTGTAAAAATGTTTTGTTCCCCACCTACCAGTCCTACCTTACCTCAGATGATGGAGTTTGCTTACTGTCTCTGGATTTGATCTCTAGGGTTGTGAAGGTAGGGTTGGAGTTAGCTCTGGCATTTGCTTGCTCCATAGATCCAATAAACTCTTGAATAATCAGTGTGCATGCTATAGTGGGTGTGTTGTTTTTGAGCTTTTTCTTTGGTGGACTGAGAAATTCTGTTTTCTTTTTTTTTTTTATTTCTATTATTTTAAAACTGATTTTTTAAATTTATTTTTTAAATCCTGTGAGTGTGGCCAGCGAGCACTGATTGGGTGCATATTTCATGAACAAAATTAAGCACATATATAGGCATAAAAGTGGAGTTTGTGTGCAGCTGCTGTGAATTTTGCAAGTGTAATTTAGGCAGCTAGGGTTGAACATTTCTCCCTAAGTGTACAGGACAATACTGTGCTTCACAAAGAAGTACGTCTTGTCAAGAATCTGACTAAAAAATAGTTATTCAAGGAAGTTTATGGTCATACCTTGCTACACCAAAATCAATGGGATCTTAGCTATTGATTACAATAAAATCAGAATCAGACCTCTTATGTAAACAATTGGCAAATTACCTCCTCTTTTAGCCAAACTAGTATATTGCATGTTCTTGTATATGTTCCTGCTCTGAAACAGTGTGCTATGCATTTCTACTATGTTGTGTAATTAATTGCTGCTTTCAGGACTGCTACCAAGCTGTGCTTAGACAGAGGGTGAGAGCTTGGAGAACTGGGCCTGGTGCAAGATTTGAGGCCTGAACCAAAGGCTGTGAATTGAAGTCAGGCCGTGTATTAAAGTAAATGTTTACAAGTTCACTGTCCAGTACATGAACATGGCAAAGTCATTGTTATATCCATATTGTGGACCTGGGCAGTAATCCTGGCCAAGTGCCTTTGTGTCTGAACTGCGCATGTGGTCTTCCTTTATAAGTAACATTAAGGTCTGCTAAATTAACATGCTGCACGATCTACTAATAACATTGAAGATTCAAGGACAGAAGCACTGAGCAGCCTAAACAGTTACTGAGGCAACAACATTCGAGCCATCAGCACTTAAACAATACAGTACTGGGTAATATTATTGAGGTCTGCTAAATCAGCTATCTGCAGAGAGTTGGGCAGCACACTGAAAGAACACACACACGCAAACCAACTGACAACACAAGCAAATTACTTTAGTGTCTTTGGGAGAGGAATTTATGGGTGAGGTTTCTGCCAGTTTTTGCTTTACATGAATGAAAATATATGCTGTGCCCATCTGTATAGAAATGATTGGGTGGAATGCAACAAGTTCTTCTCTCTTTCAGAGAAAGGATAAATCACTGCTCTGAACTATTTTTCAGAGAACTGAAATGAGATTGAGAGCCGGATGCATGGCTTCAAACAAGCATTGTGTTGCCATTAACCTTATCTGCTGATGGCATTTGCACAGTTCTCCTTCGAGTGGTTGCTCAGATGCATTCCACTTAGGTGTGTGCGCGCCCTCGTGCACAGCCCTCCGGAGAACTTTTCCTAGCAGCCCCTGCAGGGGCCGGTCTCAGCGCCCCCTGGAGTCCCGCCCTTATGTGGCGGTACATATAGCGGGACCGGCCCCTCCCCTCCTCAGTTCCTTCTTTCCGCCCGTGACGGCCAGTTGAGAACTACCCCTGCTCTTCAACAGTTTGTGTTTCTCCTTAAAGTGAGTAGATAGTTTATCAGTTCACCCTGAACTAAGTTAGTTTTTAGTTAGTGAGGGTTTTTAGTTAGTTAGGGAGCCTTCGGGCTCAAGGCGTCCCGGCTATGCCGGGTTCGCCGGGCTTCAAGCCATGTGCTAGCTGCGGCAAGGCCTTCCCAGCTAGCGACCCCCATGACCGTTGTTTGCGGTGTTTGGGGGAACTGCACCGTAGAGATCGGTGCAGTATCTGTAAGTCCTTTAAGCCTCGGACTCAGAGGGAGCGTGAAGTGAGGCTTAGGGCTTTTCTGATGGAGTCCGCTTTAAGCCCGGCGTCCGAGCCATCGCGGACTACTCCGGCACCGAGTGTGTCTTCGGTGCGGAGTGCGCCTCCGGCACCGGGGGTCTCGGTGCCGAAGAGGAAGAAGCGCCATCCACGCTTGCAGCGCTCCCCCGCACCGCAGGAGCGGCCGGGGTCGAGTTCGGAGGTGCTCCTCCTCATGGACGTGCCGCCGGCATCTGCTCCGGCACCGGCCCCTGCTCCGGCACCGGCCCCGGCACCGACACTTACTAGGGAGGCTCCCCCGACTCCTGGAAGTGGGGGACCCCCTATACGGGACCCTTCGACGCCGGAGGCTATCGAGGCGGCTCAGGCTTTGTTGGAGCTGCCTACGCCTCCGGCACTCTCTCACCGGAGAGAGCCAGGGCCCGTTTCCCGGGGCAAACCCGCGATGGGGGGCCCCGAAGGGTGGGCGGCCCCAGCACCGGTGGACAGGCCGCCCACCACCCGACGCAGGAGAGTCGAGCTCGGAAGCTCCTCTCCATCTTCGTCCTCGGACGACGCGTCGCGGCACTGTTCCCGGCACCGCTCCAGGTCCCGGCACCGCTCCCGGCACCGTTCCAGGTCCCGGCACCGCTCCGGACGTCGCTCTTCGTCGCGGCACCTCTCCTCGTCGTCGAGTTCTGACTCGGCACCGAGACGGCGTTCTCGGCACCGCTCCCCAGCATCAAAGCGGCGAAAGACTTCCCGGTACCGGTCGCCTTCTTCTTCGGCGTCGCCTCGTCGGCACCGAAGTCGGAGTCGCTCCTCGAGATCGTCGCGTGGCGGGTCTCGGAGCGCTCCTTCCCGGCGTCATCACCGCCTGCGTTCTCCTGACTCGGGGTCCCGGACCCGACGTCAGGAACGTATATGGTCGTCGGCACCGCAGCCGGCACCGCAGCCGGCACCGGACCCAGTACTGTTACCGGCACCGGCACCGACTGTTGCGGCACCGGCTTTGCCCTCGGCACCGGTGCCGCCTTTGAGCTGGCCACAGGGACCCTGGCAGTGGCCGTTATGGGCCCAGTGGGCGGCTCAGATGGGGCAGGGAACTATGTCGGCCCCTGCCTCTGTCACCCAAACTCAGCAAGCACCTTCGGTGCAGGAGGGTGACCGCTCCTCTGGGGAAGAGGAGGTGGAGGAGGACCCTGGGGAGGGCCCCTCCACTGGGCCCCGCCGCCCATCTTACTCCTCATCGCCGGATGAGGCGGCGGTAAGAGACCAAGGAGCCCCGCTCATTGATTTTAAAGCCCACCAGGAGCTTCTAAAGCGGGTGGCTTTGAACCTTGGCCTTGAGGTCAAGGTGTTAGAGGAAGAGGTGGACCCCCTCTTCGGCCGTGTGGGGGCCCAGGGACCAACGAGGGTGGCCCTTCCCGTACATGAGAGGGTCCTGCGCCTGGCTAAGTCAGTCTGGCAGACCCCTGCCTCGGTTGCCCCGACCTCTAAGGGCGCCGAGAAGAAGTATTACGTGCCAGCCGAGGGGCACGAGTACTTGTATGCGCACCCTGCCGCGGGTACTTTGGTGGTGGATGCCGCCAACCAAAAAGACAGGCAGGGTGCTCAGACTGCCTCCCCTAAAAATAAGGAAGGCAGGAGGCTGGACCTTTACGGTAGAAAGGTCTATTCTACTGGGGCGCTTCAGCTGAGGGTGGCCAATCATCAGGCCCTCCTCGGCAGGTACAATTTGAACCTGTGGGACTCCTTAAGGAGGTTTTCGGAGTCTCTCCCTCCAGACCAGGCAGTGGACTTTGGTTTGGTGCTGGAGGAAGGGTTGTCTGTGGCAAGTGCGGCCCTGCAGTCTGCGTCGGACGCCGCAGACACAGCCAGCAGGGCTATGGCCTCCGCCGTTGCAATGAGGCGGGCAGCGTGGCTGCAGTCCACAGACTTGTCGTTGGAGGTGCAGCAGTCCATCCAGGACCTACCCTTCGATGGAGCCGCCCTCTTTTCGGAGAGGACGGACGAGAAGCTGCACGCTCTCAAGGACTCGAGGGCAACGCTGCGCTCCTTGGGCCTGTACACGCCCCAGGCGGCTAGACTGCAGAGTCGCCAGCAGCCGCAGCAACCGCCGCAACGTCAGCGGCAGCAGTCTAGGCCGCAGCCTAGGCCCTTCCCCACCGCAAGGGGCAGGGATAGGACCAAGGGCTCTGGACGGCGCGATCGCCCGCCGCCGTCCTCCTCTTCCTTTAAAGGACCCTCTCAGGGGCCTAAGGGGAAGAGACAATTTTGACGGTGTCTCCGAGGGTGGCACCGTCTCATGTTCCCTGGGTTCCCCGCCTTTTCTGGACAGGCTCAAGCCGTATCTCGGCCTGTGGCGGGAGGTAACATCGGACCAGTGGGTCCTCAGCATCGTGCGCTGGGGATATGCCCTTCAGCTCCTGGCCTCCCCTCCCCACTCCCCACCCCCCCCGTCCCTCTTCAGGGACCCATCTCACGAGCAATTACTCCTTCAGGAGGTTCAATCCCTCCTAGTCAAAGGAGCAATAGAAGTGGTTCCACCACTCGAGGTGGGGAGGGGATTCTATTCGAGGTACTTCCTCGTTCCCAAGGCCAACAGAGGCCTCAGGCCTATATTGGACCTGTGCAGGCTCAACAGGTTCATAAGAAAGCTGAAGTTCCGCATGGTATCCCTAGCGTCCATCATTCCCGTTCTAAACCCAGGGGACTGGTTTGCCGCCCTCGACCTGAAGGATGCGTACTTTCACGTCTCCATCCTTCCCGCCCACAGGCGGTACTTAAGGTTTGTGGTAGCTGCTGGCCACTACCAGTTCACGGCCTTGCCCTTTGGCCTGTCTTCCTCCCCCAGAGTGTTCACCAAGTGTATGGCGGTGGTGGCGGCCTTCCTGCGGCGCAGGGGGGTCCAGATATTCCCCTACCTGGACGACTGGTTAATCAGGGGCAAGACCAGGTCGCAAGTGTGCGAGGCGGTCTCTCTCGTCCAGTCCACCTGCCATGCTCTGGGGCTGCTCATAAACGAGCAGAAGTCGACGCTGCGTCCGGTGCAACGCATAGACTTCATAGGGGCCCACCTGGACTCGGTGCAGGCGAAAGCCTCCCTCCCACGTTCGAGGTTCGAAGCCATGACAGCGATAATATCGCAGCTTCAGAGGTGCCCCACGACTACAGCCAGGCACTGCCTGCAGCTGTTAGGCCACATGGCCTCGTGCACCTATGTGGTGAGGTTGGCCCGCCTCAGGCTCAGGCCCCTCCAAGGTTGGCTGTCCAGGGTTTACATGCCCAGCAGGCATGCTTTGAGCAAGGTGGTAACGGTGCCCCCTTGGGTGTTGGGGTCACTGACTTGGTGGCTGGACCCCAGGACTGTGTTGGAAGGGATTCCCTTCAGGGCCTCCACCCCCTCGGTCACCCTGATCACGGACGCATCGGACCGGGGGTGGGGAGCCCATATCACCGGTGGTCTGACCACGCAGGGTCGCTGGTCCCGGGGGGAATTGGCCCTCCATATCAATGTGAAAGAATTGAGGGCGGTCAGACTGGTATGCGAGGTGTTTCGCCACTCTTTATTGGGGAGAATGGTGCAGGTGTTAACAGACAATACCACTGCAATGTATTACATCAACAAGCAAGGGGGGGCGCGCTCCTCGGTGTTGTGTCAGGAGGCGCTCCGACTCTGGGACTTGGCGGTGAGATGCAATTTCTGTTTAACCGCCTCTCACCTGCCGGGGGTCAGGAACGACGAGGCGGACCGCCTCAGCAGGTCATTCCTACCACAATACGAATGGTCTCTCCACCCAGAGGTGGTGGACAGGATTTTCCGCGTGTGGGGTGTTCCCCATCTGGACCTCTTCGCGTCAGCGCAGAACGCGAAGTGCCCGAGGTTCTGCTCGCTCAGGGGTCGCGAGCCGGGCTCTCTTTCGGACGCATTCCTCCTCGAATGGACGGGGGCCCTCCTGTATGCGTTTCCCCCCTTCCCGCTCTTGCCCAGGGTCCTCTTGAAAATCAAGAGGGACAGAGCGGATGTGATTCTGATCGCCCCGGCGTGGCCGAGGCAGTACTGGTTTTGCCTGCTCCTGGACCTGTCTGTCGCTCCCCCGATCGAGCTCCCGAGGAGACCGGACCTGCTCTCCCAGGACCACGGCCGGCTACTGCATCCCAACCTGGACTCCCTGCACCTGATGGCCTGGAGGCTCTCTGGCTGACGGAGGAGGAGAGAACCTGCTCGGAGCAGGTCCAACGCGTGCTGTTGGGAAGCAGGAGGCCCTCCACGCAGCTCGCCTACAGGGCCAAGTGGAGGAGGTTCACCTGCTGGTCGGAGTCGCGGGGCGAAAACCCCGGTACGTCCCCCGTGCAGGCGGTCCTGGACTACCTGCTGCAGCTTAGGCTACAGGGGTTAGCATTGGCCTCCCTCAGAGTACACCTGGCGGCCATATCGGCGTTCCACCAGCCGGTGGGGGGACGTTCCCTGTTCTCCCACCCCATGTCGGTGAGGTTCCTCAGGGGTGTAGAGAGGCTTTACCCGCAGGTCCGTGACCCGGTGCCTCCCTGGGATTTGAACCTGGTCTTAGATAGGCTAACGGGTCCCCCCTTTGAGCCCTTAGCCACCTGTCCAATGATGATCCTTTCCTGGAAGGTGGCTTTTCTCGTGGCCATTACCTCGGCCAGGAGGGTCTCTGAGCTAAGGGCCTTAACCTCGGAGCCCCCCTATACCGTGTTCTATAAGGACAAGGTTCAGCTTAGGCCTCACCCGGCGTTCCTGCCTAAGGTAGTCTCCCGGTTCCATTGTAACCAAGATATTTTCCTCCCCGTGTTTTTTCCTAAACCGCACGGGTCCGAGGACGAGAGGAGACTGCACACCCTCGATGTGAGGAGGGCGCTGGCGTTCTACCTGGACAGGACGAGGCCGCTCCGAAAGACCACGCAGCTCTTCGTCGCGGTGGCAGAGAGGATGAGAGGCTCCCCGGTCACCTCCCAGTGCATCGCCAGGTGGATCACCGCCTGCATCCGGCTCTGCTACGAGCGTGCAGGCGTCCAGCTCCCAGGAGTGGTGACGGCCCACTCGACGAGGGCCCAGGCCGCGTCGGCGGCCTTCCTGGAAAGGGTCCCCCTGGATGACATCTGCAGGGCTGCCACCTGGTCTTCGGTGCACACCTTTGCTGCGCACTACGCTGTCGTCCAGCAGTCAAGGGACGACGCGCGAGTCGGCAGGGCCGTGCTGAGGGCAGCTCGTCGCTGACTCCTACCCACCTCCAAGGTATGGCTCGGGAATCACCTAAGTGGAATGCATCTGAGCAACCACTCGAAGGAGAAAACGTAGTTACTTACCAGTAACTGTTGTTCTTCGAGATGTGTTGCTCAGATCCATTCCACACCCACCCTCCGTCCCCGCTGTCGGAGTCGGCAGAAAGAAGGGACTGAGGAGGGGAGGGGCCGGTCCCGCTATATGTACCGCCACATAAGGGCGGGACTCCAGGGGGCGCTGAGACCGGCCCCTGCAGGGGCTGCTAGGAAAAGTTCTCCGGAGGGCTGTGCACGAGGGCGCGCACACACCTAAGTGGAATGCATCTGAGCAACACATCTCGAAGAACAACAGTTACTGGTAAGTAACTACGTTTTCTGTGTTCTGTATCAGAGGAGTGCCCTTATCCACCACCACTGAACTTCAAGGATTTCTGCATTGCCATTAGAAATCCCTGTCTTCATGGATAAGAGACTAGACTCTATGGGAAAATAGTTTATAGATTTTAAAAGAGATGAGTTAGAAGTATTTGAAAATGAAATATCAAGCACCCACTGTAACTTCCCTTCATAATATTTTCATTATGTTTAACCTTATTATCATAATAACCAATCTGTACTGTACAGGAACTGTTAAAGATATAGTGACAGATGTGCACATTGAAATGACAAGACCTTAACATTTTCCATTGTTTCCCGATTCACCATTAGGGAACCTTAGGGTCTTATTTCCTTCAGGTCAGAGATTCTAATACAGAATGATAAACATGCTACAGAAATTTGTGAATTCCAGCTGATAGGTACAATGCTATCAAACATGCCATCTCTATAAATATGGATCTTCCTCAAAGAGACAATGAAAGTAGACCACCCAAGATTATAATCTTAACATCTCAAAGTGCTCAGTGAGCCTTTGTTTAAATTTAAGTAGTTCAGTGTAGAGATTTGCGTCTTGAGGGAGACTGGAAATCTTTTTTTGTAGCTGGTAGTTTAACAGGCAGAAACTGGAGATTGCAAACTCTGCTGATGTAACCTCCTCTTCATTTATTAAAATGATAAAAAATTGAATTTAGTTTTGACCAAGCAAAATCTTAATGCCCCCAGGTTATTTCTAAGTGTCACATACATTTAAAATTAAAAACTCTACATCCCTGGGTTTATTTTAAAGAAAAAGAAAATGTGTACAACTCTTGAGACAATATATTTTTAATGTACAGTAGTTTTAGAAAGATACTAGCAGTAAGTTTGTCTTCAAGTTTTGCTGTAAGTCAGAGATTTGGTAAATTTCATGAATACTATTTTTTAAGTACTAATCAAGATAGTAAGATATGTAAAAGGCAATTGAGATCACATAAAAATAAAACATACTCCATCTTAAAGGACAATTGCTACACATCATAACCAAGCTAATTTTAAAAAAATAAAGTAAACTAATTTCAATTGAATGATTTAAAACAAAACAGAGGGAGTATCCTATCACCTAAATCCCCAGGTATCTTTTGGTATGCTGCTTTATAAATAAAATGTAAGGGAGCTTTACAGGCCCTATTCTACATCATGAAATAAAACTACCTAAATAGCTTCATTGGCTTTAGGCCCTATTCTACACCCTGAAATAACACTACCTAAATAGCTTCATTGGCTTCAGTAGGACTATTCATATGAGGAAATGTTGCAGGTTCTGGCCATTAATGGGGTTTTGAGTTGCCTTGTCCTATATTTTGAATAAGCTTGAATACTAGATGCGGGTTTTTTTTTTTAAATTGTGCTGGTTAAGTCTCTCTTGGCAAGACTGTGCTTTGGCTCTTTTCAGTTTGCAGGGGATTGATTGCAGGGGTGTAAGAACTCCATTTCACTCTCCTACATTTATGGCTCAGATACAGAGGGGAAGAACAAGGTCTGCTCGCCTCCTGCTCTCTTGTGAGTAAGTGGGTGGGTAAGGATGAGGAGAGGATGGAGACCACACTCCAGCACATTGTGCCTGGCCAGTTCTGCCACATAGGAAAAGTGGACAAAGTGGGAAGTTGTAACACCCCTTCCGTGTGTGTTACTACTTCCCCCATGCAAAAAAGAAGCAGGAGTGACAATTTGTTCCCTAGATTCCTCCCCATATATGCCACCCCATACTCGGGCCTGAACCTGAAGGCTCAGTCTCTTGCCCCCTATTTGTTAATATTCCCTATCAGTTTGGGTGCCATTACAGACATTTTAATCTTCATGGAAGGCTTTTTATATTCCACTTACAGCTTGGTCAACCAGGGGGGATGGGCAGCCTCTGGAGCTAGGGAAAGTTCCCATCTTTGATATTTGCAAGGCAGTTTCCTAGGTATTGTCCTATATTATAAGTGAGCATTATTGATTACATTAGCAGAATTTCATCTTGTCTGTTTTACTCTGTTTACTGTTGTCTTTTTCTTTATATTTGTTTTCTTTTTTGGTTACTAGCTTATGATGCTAATCCTAGCTTTTAAATGCATGGTAAGGACATCCAGCTGTGCTGAGGGAGCTGTCATGAGGAAACAGAAGATGGGATAGCTTATCGTTGTTAAATGCCTGTGTGCATTTCTATAGCTTTTGATACATATTTATCCTTCCTTTTCTCTACTCTAACTAGGATACATAGGAATAAGGTTAATATTTTGTCATGGTTATTTTTAGTAAAAGCCGGGGAGCGGTCATGGGGAATAAACAAAAATTCAGGGAAGTCACCCATGGTGAATGGCGGTCCAGGGCCTCTTCCCCAGCTGCTCGCAGTACCTGGGAGCTGCAGGCATCGTAAACAGTGCCAGGGAGATCCAGGGGTCCCCCCCTGTTTGCTATGGCTTGGAGCTCCAGGTTTCCTTTTCTCCCCACTCATGGGGGCAGGGAACTGCTGGGTTCCCCACTGGCTGACAGCTGATGCCCCCTTCCTGCTTCAGCTGAAGCAGAAAATGTTACGGAGGTTGCAGGAAGTCACAGATTCCGTGATCTCTGTGACAATTTTATCCTTATCTATGAACTTTCTGTCTGTAACCTAGCTTTTGTGGTGAGGTTAGGCCACTTCCTATTATAAAGGGAGAAGTGGTAATGGAGTAGTGAAGATATTTTACTCAGGGGAAATAGAAACTTCATGTTCAGCAATGCTCACAAGTATAGTGGTTATATCAGAGATGCCTTGAGCTTGCTTATATACAATAGGGGTGGGCAAAGATGAAATACAGGCAGACAGACTTTCTCCCAAATTAATAAATATCACAATCAAGGTTTCACAATGCTTAATTATTTCCCCCTGACAAAACACTTCTAACTTACAGACCAGGTTTTCTAGATGAGCAGAGGGGTTGGACAGCGAGCACCATACACCTTCTCTAGACACTTTACTGTGGTGGTAGAAGTAATGTTAAAAATCCAGAATGCCTTCTTAACTTTTAAAAAGATGCGATCAGGAGGACAAGTGGTGGATGGATTAGTGCTTGGCCCTCCTGTACCAGATAAGGATAGATTTGGTGAGACCAGATCTTCAAAGTGGCTTTTGTAAAGAAGAGAGGCTCACTATAGAGGGCAGCAGCCAGCCTCCAAAAAGACAATGCAGCAGCTCAGGAAACTATGTGCAGGGGTGATGCGGTGAGGTGGAGACCAGAGCCTGTTTAGTGGACTCGCCAGCTTGGTCAGATAAGCTTTGTATAATCATTTTAACTTTTTGATGCTGATCTGATCTGAACGTTTCTGAACCTTTTGAGTTTCACCTCTCACACTTTATAATGTTGGCCACAAGCAGTCAGAACTAGAACACTTTCCATGTTTTTGTGATAAATGGTACTGATTTAACTTTTTAAATATTCTTTAATCTGGCCGACTAGTTGTTTCTATCTATTCTTGTATACAACAGCAGTGGCCTGTAAAGAAAGAGATGGGATGGAGAAATGAAGAAGATACAAAGCACTGGAAGATTTGAAGTAGTACAGCTGGTAGTGTGCTTGTCATTAAAATTCTGTACTTGATCGTGTGACAAAGTCTGAAACAAGAAATAGAAAATAGCACCATATTAATTCATTCTCAAGACAACGATTATATCCAGTATAGAAAACCATGTAAACCAGCAGTTCTCATTATGATCTTAAGCTTGTAATCTTGTGGTAGTCTTTGAACGTTCTTGTCTGGGTGGGTGACATTCTGGGCATTGTATTCTCTTCCTCTGAAGACTGAGTGAATTAATGTGTTTTGCTAGCAGATGGCACCTCCTTTGCATTTTTGGAAGGGGGGAACTATGGTAGAAGGTTTGCTCTCAGATAGTTGTACCTGGGCCTCAGCCATTGTAATGCCTGAACCCAGGAACAAAAGATAAAAGATTGTCTTTAAATTGTAAAGGTGTGGAGTGCTGCAAAAAGTTACCATCCTCTGGGTGATGGTTTTCTAAAAAGAAATCTTTTTCTTACAATGCTTCCTTGAGAGTACTTCCTCCTTGACTTCATAATCATACTGTGGGTGACACCAAAGGCTCGGTTCACAGGAAGCATGCTCGAGTTATCGTTTGGCTGAACATTTTTAATTAAATATTCATATTTTAAATGAAAGATGAAAAAGATCTGTCAAGATGCTGATAGGTAATTTTTAAAAGTGGAAAAAACTCATCTGCCACTTCCTTCCCTTGTTCTCTTCTATCATTTCCCACCTGCCATTCATTTTCCTCCATCCCCCACACCTTATTTACTTTTCCAAACTCCTCTCCTTTCTCATATGTCAGCAAGGCTGCTGCCCCCAGAGTAACTGTTTTGCCGTATATTTTCAAAGTGAATTGGAAGGAGGCACTGGGCTAGTCTCCCAGTGGAGAAAAACTGTCTATGATAGACTCCCTCCCTCCTGGAGTTCTGTTGAGTGCAAGGGACTATGCATGAGGCAGAATCCCTTAGAATAATGCATCATACTTCTCTCCTCCCTGCTCCCTTTAGGGTGGCTAGCACTACAGGAGGTGCAACGATGAACTAATTCTTGTGCTTAGGGGAGCGTGAGGGAACATGCTTGTGACTTACTTTGCATTGGGGGAGACTTCTGCTCATCCTTCTATATTTATGCCCAGGCTAACATCCACAGGCTAGCCCTAAGTGTGGAGCTTTGCAGATAGATTGAGCCCAAGCAGTCACTAGATCAATGGGGAAAAAAACCCCGCAACAACCCTGTATTAATGCAGAGGTAAGGCTTTTTGTTGATATGTGGTCTTCTTGCAGAATATTGAGTTGAGCAAAACTCTGAAAAATCTCTGACTTCTGAAAATCAGGCAATGCAGAGTCTGCCCTCTGCCATCAGTGCCCCAACACATACCTTTGCTTTGCCAATCCCACAGTTGCTGAATATACAAGTTCTTCGCCTCCTTTTACAACCCATTCACTCTCACCCTCAGGATTCCATCTCAAGGAACCCTATTTATTTCAAGACATTATTAAAAAGAGGGTGGTGGAGGATCAGAGAGAGAGTGGTAATTAAGTGCTTTTTTTATGTACACATCTTCTTGGTTCTGGTTTTCTAGGTAGTGATTCATGTTTGTAACTCCAGTATATATAATTTTAAAATTATTTATTGATTAGATGTTTAAGTGAGTAAAGTCAAGCAAGAGGGCTGGAGCAGTGGAGTGCAAGTATGCATGGGAGGCCCATGAGAAGGAAGTGAGTGTTGAGGAAGGATTTGTAGAAGAAGAAAAAGGGTACCTCTCACAAATGATCAGGGAGGGCATTCTAGGAAAAGGGGGCAATATTTAAGAAGCATATAGTCACAGGCAGGTGTTCAGTGAGGTGCAGTCTGTCAGTTAGAAGTGTTGAAAGTGGTGAATGTTTCTGAGAGAGTCTTTAAAGTGGTCTACCAGTCCTTCCTATTAGTTTTGTTCCCACTAATTGCCAGGATATTACGCCTGGAGCAATCCCAAGGCAGCAGGTACTTGTTCATTTTTTTAAAAGTTGAACATCTTGATCTTTCCTGTGCAGAGACAAGAACGCACTTGAGTTCCCTGTGAAATAGAGGGTCTGTGTGTCTTCCACGTGTGCATATTCTTGCTCTCGGAAGTGCCATGTGTGTTCAGAGCTCTTCGATGCTGCTCCAAAAAGGACTTTTCACATTATACTGCTGCTCTCACCTTGTTTGCTCTCATGCTGCAGCTGCTGATTGACATCTTGATGTGATCCCAGATGGTTTTTGATCTGTCCCTTCAATCATGTCAGTCAACCTTTGTTTCCATTGATACAGATCTTTTCCATCTCTGTTCAAGAAACCAGTTGTGATGTTTTAAAATCAAACATAAAGGAACATGTCCTGAACTTCTTTCAATATGTGACTGATTTCTTCACTACTCTGGATTATTGATGGCATGCTGCACAGCAGGGAGAGGGCCACCTGGCCAACACTCTGCTCCTACTGATGGATTACGGAGATGTTTCTTCTCCAGCAATTGTGTTAGCAGCATCACTTGTCACAGAGAAGGTGGGGATGCTGCTGCTGTCTGACATCATGAAAGGGATTCAGGATGTCATCTCTACAGTTGTCCGGTGCTGCTTTGGCATACCCTACGCGTGCCCATATAACTGTACCAGCATAAGTAAAGTGGAATTCCACACCATCAACTGTGTCATCTGATGGTAGGGAAGACCGCTGTGCTTCTGCAGCTCCTGAAAATGAGGCTGTTCCAAGCAGCTCCAAAGAAGGCAGTTTTTACAGGCAGTGGTGATCTTCATTTCCACATGTTCATAGCACATACAGAAACTTCACAGCTGAGTTACTCGCAGCTGTGCTCGGAGCTGGGTCTGTGCAAAAACCTGACATCATGCACTCTGGTTTTCATTTGCCTATCTCTTACTCTTGTATTCTGGTTTGTCATTGTAAAGGTCTTCATGAGTACAGGTATTCTGGCACTGGTCTTGGTTAGATAAAAACATAAAATGGGGTCCTGGTCTATAACTGGGGCTCCTAGATGCTACAATAATAATAATAATTAATAATAAAATTGGGAGGAAAATGCATTGTTGCAACAAAACAAAACATGAACTCTGTAAACAGGTGAAAGAAGAAATTAGATCAGGCCTGGTACCCTTAACAACGCGTCTTTAACAGCTGTGGATCAAAATACATTTTTTCCTACAAGATCACAGCCAGCAAATTTAGGCTTGCACACAGATGTATCGAACTGTTCATAGCCTTCACTTTATGAATCATATGTCACATGACAAGTGATCAATTACATGGAAACAGAGAATTTTTTATTGTAACATGATTAAAATAGATTTATTTTAAAAGATACTGTGTTATATATAATACACATACATAATTACTTAGCAGTCATACTCTGACTTTTTGTAGGTATGTACTGCATTTGCTAGGGAGGGAAAAGCAGAGTTGTTAGATATACAAGGGAAAATATGTTATACTGGTGCCTCAGTTGCCATTTAAGATGTTTTCTCCAGTATAACAATGTGTCACTCACTGAGATTTCTTTTTCTTGCTCTCTTTGTCATTGTCCCTCTTATCTTGTAAGGTCTTGACTCCCACTTCATGTGCCTAGCCCTGGTGTAAGTTCCTAGTTGTCTGCATTGTTGCTCACAGGTTGTTATCTGCAGCTGCTGGGTCACTGCGTCTGCTTTAATGCTTGCTTCTTGACCTTAGTGTTTACATGTAATAATATCACATGCATTCACATGCAGGAATGATTTGCTTGTCATCTCTCTCTGCTGCTAAGCCTTAAGTAGTCAGTTTGAACATAAAAACAATTTGATTATTTAAAAATATATCTTTAGAAATGCACCTTATTTCTAATTAGATTTATTTAACTGGGTGTTCATGGAATTCTTTTCCTTGGTAAGAAAAGTTTGTAATTTACATTTGCTTATATACTGTTGTGATGGCTCCTTAAGAAACTTTAGATAGATTCACCGATTCAGGTAGTCTTAAATGGTTTAAGTCTTGGATTTGTGGATTATATGTGATCATAGGAAAGGTCAGACTTTGCATAATCTTTGCATGAGTAAAAGGAATATATTGGTTTTTTGTATACATTTTCAAGAGAGAGCTATAATGAGTGGATCATCTGTTTTTTTTTTTAAGCTTTTAACTGCTGTGTTCTCTTACGGGGCAGAGTTAAGATTGCTTGTGTGCTGATTGTAGAGAATATTTCTGGTTAATGACTGTATGTGTGAATGAAGTGGGTGTTTAGGATAGTATTAAAATTGTATGCATAGCCATAGCTTGTGATTTCCATAATTCTGTTTTTTTAAAAACAGATATTTTTAGTGATTATCTTTTTTTGAATGATACTTATCTGTAAGTTAACAAAGTTTATATTTTTGAACAGTATGGGGATCCATTTAGCAATAAAAGTGATTTTATGTTATTTCTGTGGAAAACCTTTAAAGGTATAGAAACATTGCCAAAATAAAATGAAAGCAATTAGAAACTCATGAGCATATTATTAAAAATATAGCACTCGTGGGTGAGGATAAATGCTATGATGTAGTGATGTGCCTTCAGATTTATTTATTACAAAGCAATGAATCCCACATGGCTATTTTTGCTTCACTGAATGTAATTTCAGAAAGTCAGCCATATAGACATCTGCTGCTATTTTTAAAAAATATTATTTGGTTAAAATTTTGATACAGCGGTGAGAAAAATCCAACTGTCACCTAAAAATGATCCCCAGGGATTTTCACAGATTCTATCAGCATGTTTTTTTCACAAATTTCTACAGTCACTACATCCCTGTGCTCCAAAGCAGCTACTCACTTTTTTCTTTTCTTTTTTCTTTTTTTTTTAAGGGACTGATAGGTGGGGTATGCTGTTTCACCCTAGTTCACACAGTTCTTTCTAAAACTTAAGGATGAGGACTAATAGAAGAAAAAGAAAACTTTTAGCCCAAGGTTTTCATAAGTTGGCAATGAAAGATGCTTCGTTTAATCCACTGTTGTGTCTGCAAATAATTCCTTATGCTAAGTAGCTCCTTACATTCATAGCCACTGCACTGACTTATAGTACATTAATAACACCCGTCATGAGACTTTGGGATATACTAGAACAATTTATTTCCCAGGGGGGTTCTTATCTAAACAAGATCAGTCTCCATATCTTTCTCCATTTAGCTGGGATTCTACAGCAGTGTATCTGGTATTATCTTTGTCTGGCTGTTTCTCAATTTGGGGGTGAAGAATTTATAGAACAGAGAACAGCTGCAACAGAATCATTCTTGTGCCACACAGCAATTCCATGCTAAGCAGAAACCATTTCATGTTAAATCTCTTTTCTCTTTCCTTGCAGTAAATGCACAGGGCTAATTTTGTAATGCAAGGAAACCATGGGATTGTAGCACAGTAACAGGTGATATATTATGCGTCTTTTCAAAGATACATTATAGTGTTAGATTTTCCTTTTTAAAAAGAGATGATATTCCTAACAGGTAGACAGAGAGGCCGTTTGATGGGGCGTTCACCCCAAACTAGACAAGAATCCAATTACTCATAAGCTGCACCTGGAGGGGAGCTAGGATGCAGTGAGGCTTAATTGAGACTGAAGCTCAGATGGGCAGAAGCAGTTGGGGCTTTTCTAAAGCCAGACAGCTGGCAACAGGATAGGTGGGCATGTAGTCAGGGGCCTGCAGTCAAGGCTGATACAAGGTGGGGAAGGAGGCAGCACCTATAATAGGTAAACGCTTAAGAAACAGCAGTAAGGCTGTATGAGTGAAGATCAGAGCTCTGGATCAAGGGTCTCTAGATTGGAACCCAGGATAGAAGGTGGGCCAGAAGCCTCTGCATGGTAGGGGCATCCTATTTGGGGACTGCCAGAGACAGTTTGAAGGGAGACTTTGATAATAGCGTGGAAGGGGGTGGAATTTTCATGTGACTTGGCCAGAGGGCCAGCCCATGAAAAAGAAAAGCACCATGGCTTTGGGAGCATAAGAGAAGCCATGGAGTGAGTGAGCAAGATGATGGGCTGAGCAACCTCAGGAGGCACCAGAACAGTCAGAGAGCACCCCTTGTGACTGACCTTTGGTTCAAGCTCCTAGGGACATCTTTTCTGTAGTTTGTTTTCATGAAGTTGTAACTCAGCCCAACTCTTCTTTTCAATATAATCTACCGAATACCTTCTCAGAAACGTATTATTTCAGATTTGCATGACTGATATTAGAATACACTTGTGTTTCCCACATCCCACTGAACTCTTTTTGACTTTTATATGTCAGAGGTATTATGTTTTGAAAAAAATGAACAAGAACTAAGTGAGCTACATTTCTAGAGAAATCTCCAATTTGGGTGTGGACAACGGGACATTTGAAAATGGGACAATAAAGGATTTATTTTCATTAATACCATAACAGAGTTCCCTTTCACTCTTCTACAGACCTAGAAGATAAAGTTTGGTGGTAACAATAATTTAGAAGATAGGTTTAAGCCCAAGAAGCTTCATTACAATACGTTCCAAATATTGTAACATTTCTTCTGCTTCTTAAGCTAAGTCAGTGTTCTACCTGAGCCTGAAGCCTCATTTAACCAGACACAAATGCAGTTCTAGGCATTATTCTAAAGGAGCATTCTCTATATTCATCAGTTATGCCAGATCCTATACGTGTCATCTCAACAACATGTTTATTTGTTGATCTAAGGAGCAAGACTTCCAATTCTGTTTTTAACCACTGGTCACCCCAAGAAACACTCAGTTCTGATATAGACTCTATGAATACTTGGTTCTAATGTTAGTGCTCATGTCAGCTGAACCTGGCACCAATCTCTAATATAAATATATATATATGTATGTGTGAATGCGCGCGTTTGTGTTTATCTAAGTATTATGACATATATATCAATAGACGTCATAGTATCCATGAGAGTGATGTTTTAGTGATTTGTGATGTCATCAAAATTCAAAGTTATATGTATGTCGTTTAAAAAGTTTCCTGCATTTCTGATGCATTGAAAAATATCACTTTTTAACAAGGTAACTCATTTTTTTGTAAACTCGTATTTAAAATGTTTTCCTTCTGGAGAATTGAGTGATTTAAAGACAGGTATAAACAACATTATACAAAGGAATGAGATTGACACCACAGGTAATTTTACACAAGTAATTGACTGGTTCACTTGCATAATACAATCCAGTTATTTGCAATTTTGTACAAGTTTATATAAAAAGGGAGAATTGCATGAGAGTTGTATTGTCTTCTGAGGTCATATGAAGGATACATTTTTTTCCCACTGTTTACATTTGTTGTCTAATTTTTAGATGTCTCATTTTGCTGAACTTCCCATGTAGATCTCTCACACACTTACCATCCACCTTCCCTCTAAAGCCTGGGGAAGAGGCTTGCAGGTCCAGGAATCTTCCATCTAACTTTGAAAACACTCAGATACTAGAGCAGTTGGTACCAGCACCAAACATCCTAGAAGGAAAAGATCCCTAACGGCCCAGAATGGGAAGCTGCCAGTGGTGGGAATCTTGCCTCATCCTCCTTCCTAGGAGAGGAAGTCTCTGAGGTAATTTCCTTACCTGCAAATTTGGCAGGGAGGTAAAGTGTCCTTGTGACAGAATAAGGACCTAATAGGTGCGCCTCTAGCTCCCCCTACTAATGTTGTGACTAGGCAGAGCTAGGGGAGCACAGATCATTTCCTCATTCTGGCTGGCAGCTGTTTTTGTGAAATTATTATTTATTATATTCAGAACAGCAAGTGGGCAACTAATAAGGATTAGCAGCAGGGAGGTTTTATTTAATTCAGTTTTTAAGCTGCTTTACTGAATGAAATCCTTTAAAACACTGAGATTATATTTTTAAGCCACCAATACACTACCATGAATTTTATAGTACATGTGACTCTGAAGCATATTTTCAGGAAAGGATAACATTTATATACAGCATCTGAAATTATTATTGATTACATTTTGCAATTGTATACCCACATTGTAAGGGCATGGCAATTTAGAGTTTCAGTGTTAGATGGAGGGTTTTCAAAACCTGTTGTGGCAGAAATTACAGAATCTCTAAAGCACTGTTGCCAACTCTTGCAATTTTTATCAAAAGTGTCACAATATTTGATTTTTTTAAAAAGCTCTAGCTCCTGGGGACAAGAAAATAAGTGAGAATCTTTTTATGTTTTTTGGGTTTTGTTTTTTTTAAGTTTCTAGACCTCATAGTTAAACAGGAAAGCTTGAAAACGTGTCCCAAGTACACAAAGAGAGTTTATAAAAACCCCAAAGCCCCCCCCCCCAAAATCCCAGAAGGCAAATAAAAAGAACTCCAAAATTGTGATTTAAAAAAAACCCATTTTTTTATGATGATCTCATTATTTGGGGGGAGAGGGGTCTGACTCATGATTTTGAATGCTTAAGGTGGGCAATAATGCTATAGGGCCAAAGACAGGCAGAAGGTAATGTACAACCCATATGTAGGGAATAACTTTATCAAAGGCCATAATTATCAGAGTTTCAAGGTAACTGCACCTGTACTTTCCGCTCTGTGGTCTATTCCATGAATGCCTTCTCAGGTGTCCAGCCACTACCTGTTTCTGGTCAGGGACCTTTGTCCCACTCCCTTTTGGACGCAAGGGTGGGAGGGGAGGGTGTTAAACTGCACACATCCCCAGCAAGCCAGTCTGCCTAGCAGGCAGCACGTGTATGTTGCTTTCTCTAAGGGCAATGAACAGTTTGTTGCCAGCTGTTACAGCTCTTTCCAAGTACATTTTTTATTATGGGAAAAACGTTAAAAGCAGAAGAAATACAGAAAAAAAAGTTCCTATACATATGCTAAAATCTTACAAGAGGTCACTTGTTGGTCTTTGAGGGCTCTAGTAGGCCAATGTCTTTCCAACTCTTTCCCAAGTGTTGGGGCTTCCCATGGACAAAAGGTCCTGTACATTTGCTGGATCCGAAAGAAGGCCACAAGTGAGTTCAAGCTGATCCTTTTATACCAAAACCTTTTCTTAGTTTCCTAGTCTCTGGAAAACTCAGCCTGAACCAATATATACAAACCACCCCAAGGGTGGAACTTCTCTGGATTCGTTCAGTGTCAGTGACTTGCCTTAATCACCCACCACTTTTTTTCGTTCCTGAAGGAGCTCCCATGGAGTGGGATGCAAGCAAACATAAGCCATTCATAAATTTAATACAGAAGGCTCCAGAGTCACTGCATAGTGGGGTTGCAATATCTGTCACAGTTGCTACTTCGGAATTTACTAGCAAGTTAGATCCACCAAAAGACGTCTTTAGTAAATGTATGCCATGGTAATGCCATTGTTCTCAGATCTTTGTTCCTGTGGTTCTGAAGACAATTGGTGATGGTTTCAGTGGTCATTTGGATAGTGGTTTTCTTTAATTTGTCTCATACTGTAGAAAAAATTTAATTGCAAGATATTTTGGCTATAGCCTGTATGGATGTTGTAATATATAATTATTGTTGCTGGCTGTTACATGAATCTTTAGGGTGCCTATCCCAGAAGCATCTGGGCACTAAAACAAAATGATATTGTATAATTGTGCTGCACAAACATAGATAATTTTTTTCCAAAGGCTTATTCAATATGTTAATCCTTAGAATGCCTATCCACACTGCAGTGTTTGAGTCTTCGGAGGGGCACTGGGAGTGATTCTGATTGGACCAGTATGTTCCCTGCCCTGCTGGTGCAGCAGCTGTGTTCGCTGCTTTTGCAGTTTCTGGGGCTTTCCTTGCCTTTGGGAGAAGCTGCTGCTGCTAAATTGGCCTTAGTGTTCTCCTTCTGCATCTCCAAAGGTATTCTGCCTGCCTCTGAACTCCTGCATGCAGAATTCTTCTAGCCCTTATTACTAGTGTAGTGCCCTTGCTATCACGTGGCAGTGGCCAGTAGTGCTATTACAAAACCAGTACTCCTTTTGGCAAGGAGTTAACTCTTTCATAACCTTTCTTTAGCCTACCTCTCAGATCATCTCTCTTTGATTCCCATCTCTGTTCCCCCCACCAGCCTTTTGGGTCTTCTATTCACGGTCCTATCCTGTTCATGAGAGAGTCTTCTGAAGTGTCTACCCTTTTGAGCAGTTGTCTTTGTTTTTCTTTGCTTATTTGATCCCTCATCTTCCTTCAGATTTCCAGTGAAAGTCTATCTCGTCTTACTTGCCTGACTCATTTTCATCTTCTTTAAATCTCTTCAAAATGCCATGCTGAAATCATTCTCTGTAACTAGCTATTAATAATAATTCTGTAACTGAATTTTTGAACTAAAGTATTTTGGAATAGTTGGTCTACACGATACCGAATACAGTAACAAAATATTGCATTGTTTTGGATGTTTTTAACAGAAGTCCTGTGCTGGTGTTCCAGTGCTTGCATCGCCATGTCATTTGCCTAGACTGCTTCCATTTATACTGTGTGACTATGCTGAATGATCGCAAATTCATCCAGGACCCTGTGCTTGGCTACTCTCTCCCATGTGTTGGTAAGTTTGTGGGTGTTTTTACAGTTATTTTTGCCCTAACTTTGAGAAAAATGCTGTTGATTTCAAATCAAGTTGTGGTGAGTTTTTTGCGTTTATTTTTTAAATATATCTATGAAATCATAATATATATTAATAGTTTCATCTGATGGAAAATATTTTTGTTATTGAAATGGCCCTTCTTGCTTTGCATGTGAACTGGCTTTGGAGTAATAACTTGATTCTAAAAGGCATTTCTTTTAAGAGCAAATGCGTACATTTTTCACATTAGTATTTCATCATCATAAAGCTAAAGGATGATTGCAATAAGCTCCAGCCAAAAAAAAAAAATCCTTGATGACCTCTACATCTCTTCTTTTGAGTCAAATAAGTTGTTAATTTTCTTGACCTATCTTCAAGTGCTAATAAGAAAAGTACTGTAATAGGAATTGCAAATAACTTCATCAACTAGAAAGTTATCTTTACTAATTGCCACTACATTGAATGAAATGCAGATCACCCAAGGAATGTGTTATGTTATCAACCATACCTGACTAGGAAGTGAAGTTTGGCTTATGTAGAATAAGAAAATTTATGTTAAATCTCAAAGCTCTGTTTTGACAGATCAGAGACAAAAGTTGAATCCAACACATTGTCACATGGAAAGTAAGGTTCTTAGAAAGTTGCTGTGTGTGACTTTGCCAGAATTTATTTGGTAAATTACTTTCCCTTCACTTTACAAGCTGCAATTAAAATGGATTTGCCTTGGCTGTTTGAGCAAATTGCTAATATGTTTCATATCAACAAGTAGAAGAATAATTGTGGACATTTCTTATGTGAGTGATGTATTCAATATCAGAGCATGCCTCAAAGATATTAAATCTACAAGAATTAAAAACAATTGACTGTCTATATTTATAGTGCTTTTAATTATTTCAATAGCATCTTAGCATTGGCCACAGGTTCACATTTCATTGCCATTACAGTTCATGTGCTGCTCATGTTTTTTAGCCAGGTTGCAGTTTATACATGGTAACCTCATCTGCTATTGCTTTGTGCAATGGTATTATGTTGCATAAAAGGCTTCCCTTTCTTCACTCCCAAATAACCAACCTGCACTACATCTGTGATTTAAGATGGGCTGTCAGGGAAAGCCTGATTTGTTCTCCTACTCAATGTTCCTTCCTTGGTTTTTACCATGATGATGTCTGTATATTCAATACTTTTCTGTCCCTCTGCCTTCTTCCCCCACAAATAAATCAGTTCTCTGCCCAACATACAAATTAATCAAGTTCTTTTTTCCTCTTCCTCACTCCATTCATCAGTTCTCTTCTCAGTTCATCCGTTTCTTCCTCAAATTAATCAGTTCTCTCAGTAGCAGCTAACTTAGCCTTCTTCCCCAATCAAGCTCCTTACGTGTGGAGCGCTTCCCCCCAATTCAGACCTGATGGCTCTTCACTGAGCTGTGTGTATTTATTTGATTACTGTTGTACCTGAGGCACTTTTCACACATCTTGCAGCATTACTTCCTTAGTCTGGGGGTTCTGCTCTGCTTGTTCTCGTGCTTTGAGAGGAGACCAATTATCTTTGTTCTCTACCTGGAGATAAGGGGCAAGGGGTCTTCTGCTCCCTTCTCTACGCTTGCAGTGGTACTATTAGAGCTGCGTGGTGGGAGGGAGCTGAGGGAAGGCATGGGAGGAAGATGCATGGAGGCAGGATATAAGTGTTCAGGGCCTTACCTCAGGTGGCTGAGAGGTGAGGTGGGAACAGGCTTTGGCTAAAGTAGTGGGAACCTGAAGGATTGAGTGGGAGCAGTGAGACAGGCCTGACAGTATAACAACGGCTGCTGGTTCTTATCAGCCCTCAACTACAGTGTTGGTTATACTCTTTTATTATTTTAAAGTTCTCTTCGCAGCCGTTAACACTGTTGTGCTAACCCTAAGCACTCAAAAATTGTAAGATTAAAATAATAATAATAATAATACATTGTGGGTTCTTTTCCTTCCCTTTCTGGTTTCTAAGACTTCAGGATGCACCAAGGTCATAGTTTCAGGCTTTTCCTTGTAGCCATGAACGCTAGTAATGTATCTTTTGCTTTTGACCCAACAAAAATAATATAAAGTAACCACATAGGCACAACTGGATCCTAAATAACTGTGTTTACTAAATTTCAGAGGGGTAGCCGTGTTAGTCTGTATACAGCAAAAACAACGAGAGTCCTTAGCACCTTAAAGACTAACAAATTTCTACGGGCATAAGCTTTCGTGGGCTGCAACCTACTTCGTCATGCATCTGACAAAGTGGGTTGGAGCCCACAAAAGCCTATGCCCACAAAAATGTGTTAGTCTTTAAGGTGCTACAGGACTTTTGCTGTGTTTACTAAATATACACATACATGCTAGGCCTGCCTACATACATACTGCTCCCCTGCCTGACTGGTGGCTTCTAGCACAGTGAACACTGCTAGAGTGCTCATAAACTATATAAAGGCGTATTACCCCATTCCTGCACACTACAGCTAGAAACTTACTTTAAAAACAAACAAAATCCCTGAAAGCTGAAATTCACATATGATGCATGACTCTAGAACAGGGGTGTCAAACTCATTTGCACTGGGGGCCACATCAGCCTCACGGTGTACCTTAAAGGGCCGACGTAATTTTAGAACTGTATAAATGTAAATTCTCCTTAACAGTTAAGCGAGCTATTAAGGAGTAGTTACATTTGTACAGTATTACTATTACAATCAGCCCTTTAAGGGCAACCAGGAAGAACATATTGTTAAATAACCTAAGACAATGGCATGTTACATACTATCCTCATCCATTGATCATGTTCTGGATGTCTGACACAGTTTTCCTGAGGTCAGCGTGTCTATGTCTGGTTTCAGGTCTTGTGCTGTAGCAATTTGTAAAACAGCGTGGAGGTTGCCATCGGTGATGTGTGATCTGTGCTTAGTCTTGTTCAGATTCATTATTGAAAACATGTGTTCGCACAGATAGGTGCTCCCAAACATTGACAGAATACGGGCAGCATGAAGTCGGAGCTGTGGCATCAAAGCAGGGGGCAGTAGTAGACGGTAAAAGTCCTCAATTTTTACATCCTCAAACTTTGCTCTCAGGCCACTATCGCTTTGAATATCAATTAACTCCATCTGGAGGTTATGGGGTGCACTGTCAACATCAGTGGTAAAAGGATTGGCAAAGATGGCAAAGCTTGAATGCTGTCTTCTAAAGTCTGAGAAGCGCCGATCAAATTCATCAATTAACCTGCTCAATTTGGTAGACAACTGAATGCATGAAACAGAACCAGGAGCTGAGGCTGAGATTCTCTGACAAACAGGAAAGTGGGCAAGATTTTCCTTATCCACTTGGGACTTCCAAAGGTGAAGGTTATGCTGGAAAGCTGTGATCACGTCCGACATCTGCGTGGTGACTTGTTTGCGTCCCTGCAGCGTCTGATTCAGTTGGGCAAGATGCTTGGTTATGTCACATAAGATAGCAAAATCACACAGCCAGTTTAGATCTGGCAGCTCAGGCAAGGGGTTTCCTTCACTTTGCATAAAAAGTGCAATTTGTTCCCTACGTTCAAAAAATCGTTTCAGGACTGCGCTCTGGCTCAGCCACCTTACTTCTGTATGGCATGGCACATCTTCATGCTCCGAGTCCATTTCCTGCAAACACACTTGGAACTGGCGATGATTCAAGCTACGCGCCCGAATGAAGTTTACTGTTTTCATGACTGTGGTCACAATGTTATCCAGTTCCAGAACCTTTCCACACAGAGCTTCTTGATGGATAATGCAATGATATGTTATCAGAGGCGTGTTGCGGTTACTTTTTGCATTTTCTCCTTCATGAGCCCAGCCAAGCCTGTTTTTTCTCCAGACATTGCAGGCGCACCATCGGTAGTTAGCCCTACCAGCTTTTCCCAGGGTAATTTGTGATTACTCATGGACTTCTCAACCGCATCAAAAATGTCCTTCCCTGTTGTCGTACCATGCATGGCAATTACATCCAAGAGTTCCTCAGTGACAGAGAAGTCTGCTTTCACACCTCCTATAAAGATGGATAGATGCGCTGTATTCGTGTTGTCTGTGCTTTCATCGGCCAGCTGTGCTGTCAGATTTTCTGCTAGTTCCTTAACACGGTTTGCGATGGTGTTTCTTGACAAACTGACATTTTTAAAAGTCTGTATTTGATCGGGGCATACCTGCTCACACACTTTTAGCATGCACTGCTTCAAAAATACACCCTCTGAAAAACACTTTGAAGCTCGAGCAATTTCTTCAGCCACGATAAAGCTAGCTTTCAGTGCTGCATCATTTTCGGCTACAGCTCTGGTGAACGTATTCTGCTGCGATTGCAGTCTGCCTTTTAATTCTTGCACCAATTGTTGTTTTTCTTGGAGGCTAAATTTAGCATATTTAATTCCGTGTTTGGTCTCAAAATGCCGACGTAGATTGTACTCCTTTATCACTGACACTGTCTCATAACACAAAAGACATGCTGGTTTTTCTCCTTGAAACACAAACATGTATTCGCTTTCCCATCTATCGTTAAATTGCCTTCCTTCTGCATCAATCTCTCTCTTACTGGGCATTTTGGGATTCAAATTGTTCTACTAACGATGGTATGGTGCGCCACCTAAGTAAAAGACCAAGATTTCCTTTGAGGACCCGGTTAAATAATAGTCAGGCCCTCTCACACAGGCACACCCGTCCCCCTGTCTCACCTATTACTCTTCCAACAGTGCTACACTGCTAACACAGGCGTTTTCCTGCTCCGCCGTTCTCCTGCTCCTTCAGTAGCGTGTCACACGCTGCACACGTGACTAGATACCTAAGTCACGGGTGCCCGGCACTTTTTTCTGAGCTCGGCTCAGAAACAAGTGCCGGGCCGGATAACACAAGGCGGCGGGCTGGATTCGGCCCGTGGGCCTTCTGTTTGACACCCGTGCTCTAGAAGGTGGGGATTCAAAAATAACAACTTGGGACTCATGATAAAATCATAGGAGTTACAACCCTTTGAAAGGTATAGAAATGTATGATTTTTTAAAATGAAACTTTGGATTCTGAAGAAGCTCGGGGTATTAGTCCTACTTGCCTGGGAAAGTTCCCTAGTTAACCTGTACAAATGGAATTTAGAGCCTCTTCATCTCTGAATCATAATCCAGACGGAGTCCCAGGTTCGTAGTGACTGAAAGGTCACTGATTTTTGAATTATGTGAAATAAGGCTCATAGACTCGTATACTTTTAAGGGTGGAAGGGACCATTATGATCATCTAGTCTCACCTGCACAACGCAGGCCACAGATCCCCACCCACTCCTGTAATAGACTCATAGAATATTAGATTTAGAATGGACCTCAGGAGGTCATCTAGTCCAATGCGCTGCTCAAAGCAGGACTAACCTCAGCTAAATCATCCCAGCGAGGGTTTTGTCAAGCCGCAGCTTAAAAACCTCTAAAGATGGAGATGCCACCACCTCCCTAGGTAACCCATTCCAGTGCTTCCCCACCCTCCTAGTGAAAAACGTTTTCCTAATGTCCAACCTAGACCTCCCCCAGTGCAACTTGAGACCATTGCTCCTTGTTCTGTCATCTGCTACCATTGAGAACAGCCCTAACCTATGACTGAGTTACTGAAGTCCTCAAATAATGGTTTAAAGACTTCAAGGTACAGAGTGATCTCAGTTCAGTTTCTGGTGGACAGATGTTTACATAACTAAAACTGTCATCAAAACTGATATTAGCTGACACTTTTGTCAGTAACCTCATCAGATGCAGATAGGAGCCTAGTGGGATTTTCAGAAGCACTTTGGCACCTAGCTCCCATTTTTAGTTGCCAAAATACTTTTTTAAAATCTGGCTCTTGGTGACTGGTTACCTTCTTCCCCTTATACCGTGTTTCTCCGAAAATAAGACAGGGTCTTATATTATTTTTTGCTCTGAAAGATGGGTTAGGGCTTATTTTCAGGGGATGTCTTATTTTTTTTCATGAACAACGAAGTGTATGGGGACCTTTACTTGTGAACCGCTTGTAAACTGTAACTAGGGCTTATTTTTTGAGTAGGGCTTATATTTCAAGCATACTCCAAAAATCCTGAAAAATCATGCTAGGGCTTATTTTCGGGGTAGGTCTTATTTTCGGGGAAACAGGGTAGATAGTCCATCTAAACAGAGTGCCACAACTGTGAGGCAATGTTGGAAAACATGAGCTGCTATTAGTTGCTCTATTTCTTTCAGCAATGCAGACTTCAGCCACCAGGGCTGTCAATCCAGGATGATTATCTTTGATGTTGATTTCCAGACATCATGGCAGTGCTTAATAAACAATACCCTATTGCAGAAATTTAATATTTAATCCTTAGGAAAAGATAGAAATGTTTGACTCAACTTTTTCTAGTTTACACCTATGAAGATGCAGAAATTATTTCCTCTCAAGTAGAACAGGTGTCACACTATACACTAATAGGTTATTATTTCTTACCGTGGCAACATTCGTCCACTGCAATTTCTCACTACCAGGAATTAAGCCAACACAAAAAGATAGATCTGAACTTCATCAGAGTTTGGGGTGTTGAGACCTGAGGTTTGGTTTGGGTTGATCTCTAGCAGGAATATGAAACTAACTCACTTTTAATGTAATGAGGCCAATATTGTGATTAGGTAATCAACTATTTAGTACACACAAGCAATACCTTTCTATAAAGGTCAGATTCTTATACTGTATTATTGCATACACATTTAAAAAGTAAGAAATTCACTTTCTAGAAGTATTTATGGTATTCGCTCTTCTCCAAGAAGTATTTCATTTGTCCTCTTTCAAATAAAAATGGAATTATTTAAAATTCACTTCATTTGTCTAATGTGTATGTGCTCATGTTGCCCTACAACTATAAAGGAGGGTTTAGTTTTGTAATTAAGCTTATTTAGGTGGTTTGCATGTGCAAATTAGTTCTTTTGGTTGCTGTATTTTTGAAAATATAGATAACATAATGAACATAGCCTGCCATTTCCATTAACATTTGACTCGCTGTTCTGATTTTTATTGAGGGAATATAAAGACATAGTAGATTTTTAATATATTTTATTGAATCAATCTAGAGGTCAAAATACCATGCACAACAGAGTAAAAATAAACAGCAGCAATTACAACAAAGAGTCACTGTGACTGACAAGATCAGTATTATCATATACACATAATAATTTGAGTAGGAGAGGATCTATGGCATGGATTTTTGATGAACAATGCTTCTCAGATAATTGCATAATTTGCTGACATACTCTGAAAGGTGGATTGTTATTACACGTGTACTTTGCCTGGGTCAGACCACTGTTTGTCAGTTGGTTCTGTTGCATGACTGACTTAAGAAGAAGACAATATAGTGTTAGAAGTCAAGTTATCACAGCTTATGATCTATGATATAGCACTTTGAAAATGACATAGCGTCACTCAGTTTTTGTACTAAATGTATTGTCATTGTGATTTTTAGAAGAATGAAATTAATTCTTTAATGCCTATCTACTAATTTAGCATCACGCAGCACCATTCCATTTGAAAATAGGCAACAGTCAGGACTACTGCTCTGATTGCTAAAACTCCAGTATGTTGATAGGGCAAAATCCTCAGAATAATGTAGCAGCCCCAAGATTAAAAGTCACTATATCAGTTGAGACAAAGAATTTGCAGATAAAAGGTGGTTGTATTATACTTTTCATTAAAATTTAAGAAAAGTTACAAATTATACTCTCTGCCCTTGTTTAATGGCAACAAAAATCTATCCCGTCTCTCTGTATGGTGTCTTGTATTAATGAAGCTTCATGCATAGAAATTTCTGTGAGTGCTGACCTCCAAGTGTCTTTGAAATCATTAATAATGTGCTTAGAGGGACAATTCTGCATATGCATGAAAGATGATTTATGGTTGTTTAGTTACCGTGCAGGGCATTGGGATCTCATCGCATTATCTCATACAGGAAATTTATACAAACATGCAGTATATTAGCCACTCTAAGCATGCACTGTTCTTACCATCACAACTCCATTTTAAAAACAGAATTATAGCAAATGGGGTTATCGCCGATAGGATAACATGGATGAGAAAACAGATTTTTGGCAAAGTAAAAAATGAGGAAATCCAAAGTTTTAAATTGCTGTAAGCACACTGCAAAAATGTCTTTGTTTCAGTTTATTTCTAAGGCTTTTCATATGTGTGATGTATTTTAAAGAGGTCTGGATAAAAGATGCTGTTCCCATGATGACTGTGAAACACTACTGTATTTGGACATAGTCCTGCTGTTACCACATACAAATAAATAAGTGCAATTACCTCCAGTATGTGTATGGAACTGCTAGCAAAAAGGAAAAGGCTTTAAAGTATAATAAATTGCTTTAAAGAGCTATCTTCCATTGAAAGAATGCTGCTGGGGAATGATTAAAGAAGCACACATTTTAAGATTAAACTATTTTATTCCCATCAGATTCTATTTGTGAAACGATTGGTTGTTTTTGCACTATGGAAAATCCTGATGTAGTGATAAAGCTATGTACCATCCATGAGTACAACTGTTACAAAAAAGGGAGAATAAGAATTAGTTGTCAATATATTTAAAAACCTTGAGCTGTGTGAGTATAATTACAAGTAAAAGGAAGGAAAAAGGCAGCATTTTATATTGGATTTCTCATAAAGCATATTTTGAGTCTCCTCTGTTCTGTATAACATAAACACTCTCCCCAGCAATCTGAAGGATGTGTGAGAGAGTTTTTAAACTCAAATACAATGGTCTATGAACCGAGCATTCTCAAGCATAGGTATAGGAAATGGTAGGAAGTTTAATAGGGCTAGAATGTATATAAACAACAGTTTACCTAATATGAAGTCCCAATAAACCTGTGCTCCCAGATCAACCCCATTTAATGAGATTAAGATAATTTGGTAATCTAGAAGTATAGAAAATGCCAGTTGATTGGTAAACATGGGAGTGAAATGAAAGTGAATTGTGTAGAAATTTGTTCATCTTTTGAAAATTCTTCAAAGTGTGGCTTATCTTTGATATTTTTTGGTTTAAATCTCTGACAGCTGTAAACTTTGTGACCCTTTGTATGAAATGTCTGAGCATATGGGTGCAGGTGTAGGAGGGTGAAGGAATGTTACTTGTAATATAGCTCTCAGACTTTTCAGCTCTCATTATTTTGGCTGCATATTCCCTTTTTCTGCCTTGCTAGTGAGCCCCTGCCTGCAGTAGGGAAGGTACACAGATGAAGCACTACAGTGGGAGTTTCTTATCTTGCACATTTCACTGTAGTATCTGAGCACTTTTCAATGGTACATTAAGTAGTGATGTGATTATCATCTGCTCTGTGCTTTTTTTCTTTCTCCTCGGGGCTTGATGCCATTAATTCCTACCCACTTATCTGGCCCAGTTCTTGATTTGCCCAAGTCATACAGATGACTTGATACATGATACCAGAGGCGCGAGTAGAACCCAGGGCTCATGAGACTCACTCCAGTCCTCTGTTCGCTAAACCCCACCCCCTTCTCCATCTTTAAAAGTAGTTCCTCTCATATTTTTTCAGAGCTTTTGCTTGCAATTTCTCTCTGACCAATGTGCCAACATAAAGAATCGTTTTTCTTTAAGTACTATGAACATCGAACAGGAGAGGTGACAATATAGATCTCTGCGGTACCATGCTGGAGAGAGTCACTGGGGAAAAGAACAAATGCTCACTTGTCTCTCAGAAAGATAAAAATGAAGTCATCCAAGAGCAGATCTATTCACCAGTTGGTCTCCAAGCAAGTTATTGAAACCTTGTGGGCAGTGGACTCAGAAGCTGCTGATGGATCTACAAGAATAATCATGAACATTTTGCCTTTGCCTGTTGCTAGGAGATCCTCAACTAACACAACCAAAGTAGCGTATACCCTAGAGTCGGAACAAAGCCCAGTTGGCTGGGGTCAAGGAAAGCTGAGGCCTCAAGAAATTGCGGTTATTATTCCAGCCAAACCTTTGCGATGACCTTCCCTATAATACAGAATGTGGGTGACTGCAGACAGCCAGATTGTCAGCATCAAAAATTAATTCTAGATATTTGGTTTCACAATGGCTGGTGAAAGAACCTCTATCACACTTTCACACCATGTTCTCCCAGTATGGACTCCGTAACAACATCCACCAACAGTGAACCCACTACTTTTCTACAGACCTTCACTGGTGCAAAAGGAAATGAGTATAATTCACAGGCTGGAGTTGGAAGCCACCCAGTCAGCTTCTTAGCTTTAATAAACAATACTAGCTGAAATTCAAACAGAGAAGACTTCATGTTTGTTCAATGAAGACATTGTTCTGTTTCCACAGCAGTAGATAGCTAGATTCAGATCTAGGCAATTTTGTCTATGGATGAACATGAAAATATTTCAAAGTAAATAAAACTGGACTCCATGATATAGTGGAGACTGCTATTATTCACAAAGCTATCAAGTATGTAAAGCAGTTCTCCTCTCCGTGGATCTGTGGGGGTAAGTGAAGAAACCCTTCTCCCTCTTCTGCACAGCAACAGTGTATGATCTTTTAAAAAAATCTGTATTACAATAATTTAGATTAAGCATGAGGCTTCCTTCAATAGTTCCTGCTGTCACTCCTACAACTTCTTCACCAATAGCCGGTCATCTGTAAATGTTAGTGACCTGTGAGCATGATGCTGAGAGAGAGGGCATTTAGCGGCCATCTGTATTGATAGTGAAAAATAAAAGATTATTATAAAATCCTGTGTGGAAACTCAATGACTGTATCAAGTTCTAGTGATGGACCTTTAAAGGAGATATTTTGTGCTGTCAGGAAAAATGTGTCCAACCTCAGACCAAAGCAGACTGTGGTCATCCCATGACGGGGAAATATTTTTCCTGCATATTTCCACTCTGAAGTCGTACAGGAGTAAAATCCTGGCTTCATTAATGTCTATAGGAGCTTTACCATTGACTTGAATGGAGTCAAGATTTCATGTTAGATCTAGAGTGCACCTGGCCTTTTGTTTGGATTCTACAACTTCTACAATTCTACAGGGTTGCTATGGCATCCATGACATTTTGAGCCAATAGAGAAAAAACATCTTCCACATGAATAGTGAAATAACCAAATCAGTCTCGTTGGTCACCAACCTTCCATTAATTGGCAAGGAACTGGTTTCTTTCTCATCTTATTTTCTAAGAAGTCGATGAGAGAGAGAGAGAGAAGACTTGAAGGACTGAATGATGTACAGAGAAAAAGGAGGGGAATAGATTGATTAGTAGAGGAAAGAGTCATGGACTGGCAGGGAAAGAACTAAAGGAACTGAGAGGGGATGGAGGTATGAAAGATAGTGTGTCAGTACACAGAAATATGTGGCTGTTCAAAGGACAAAAAAGATAAGAGGGTAGAGTTAAGGGAAAGGAATAATGAGAGAGGTAAAGATACAGGAAAGATAAAATAAAGGAATAATTGTTCCATGTGGTATCCCAAATTATAGAGTTGTATGTCTATATGGCAGCTTTAGGAGGTTGAGGAATATTTATGTATCTGTGGATAACCGTAGGTAGAATTGATGTCCACAGAGACATTGGCAGTGTCTTGTTTCATATTTGGATTCAGTTCAGTCAAGGGAAAGCATCCAGCTTTTGGTCCTTGAAAAGGTTGAATAGATAATAGTAGATGCCAATTTCTGTAAAGAAATCTTGGAGAAAATTCTAATGTCTATTCCTGTCTGTACTGGTGAAGGAGGGATGTCTGACCTTTCCATGGCAAGATAGCTACAGGTTTCCTGTTGGGTTGGTTTATATCTGAGGAGAGGCTATATTGCAGTGTTGTACCATTTCTGAGAAGTGCTGTCCAAGCAGCAGCAGCAGCCTCTACAGGGAGAAATCATTACCAGCTGCTTCTTCCGACCCCTCATATATAAGCTGCAGGAACCAATCATGGCACATTCATTGTGTGTTTAGTCTCTGCAGCCTGGTGATTGATATTCCCTGAGTCACTTTCTGAGCTTTGGTCTCCTGAATGGCAGCATGTAGAGCTACTGCCACATCACAGAACCAGCTAAGGATGTTCCTCAGGTAGGAGTGAGCTTTAATTAAATTTCTGTGTCTGGAAATTGAAAATCTAATTTTCTTTTTGACATTTTCTATATTACTACTTAGACCAAATTATGAAAATTATTAATCCCAGTGAAGCAGACATTAGCATTGAGGGATACAAAAATATTGCATATAAATAATACTAATAATCACCAATGTGTTGTAATTTATTGATGTACGTTCTTATTAAAACTCGTAAATCAGATTTGGTTTTGATATAGCAGATGTACCACATGACTGAACAAGGTGGGTGGGTACTGGTGGGGGATTTTAACCAACACCATGATTCAGACTCCATCTCAATGAAATGTGACATTGGTTAGGCCTTTTCTATCTTCCCAGAAACATTTAAAAAAAACAAAACACAAAAAAAAACTGGGAAGAGAGGGTAGACAAGGTGGCTCAGTGACGCAGGGAACTGGCAACGAAAGAGAGACTTCTAGGTCATTGGTTCATATCCAGACCAAGACAACAGTAGCTGAAATTGTCATCTTGTAAAAGTTGAGTGGCCTATGTGCAGTAAGTTGTTGTTCTCATTTTATCTCTAGTGGATAAACGTTCACATTGCAAAACCCATCATCTCATCTGACACTAGTTAGTAGCTTTGTTTTTGGACTCAAGAAAAAGGCAAAGGGTTACATAAGCATGAGATTGAACTTTGCTCTCAGAGAAGAAGCATTCTCTGAAGATCAGAAGTGAGGCACATTGTTGGAGCAGCATGATTACACTTGCACTGCTGCCTTACCAGTAGGATTCAATTTGCAGAGCACAGGTCGCCAGTATAATAGGCAGGGGAAGGCTTAACCTTCCCAAACAGCCAGGCGTGGCCCCACCCACGCTCCGTCCCGAGGCTTCATCCCCTTCTGCTGCATCCACCAGGCAGGTGGGTATGGCAGCAGCAGCTCTTCCTGCCATTGCTCAGCCTCCTCTGCAGCGGGTGGGGAATAGGCTGGGGCCACATGCAGTTGGGACTTGGAGCGGCTGTGTGGCTACGTGGCGCTGGGGCCACCTAGTCAGAACTTGAGGAAGGGGGGCCACCTGGTGCTTGCCAGGACTCATGGTGGCTGACACTCCAGGGCAACTGGGGCCACACTTGGCTGGTGGTCTGAGGTGGCCACGGCCACCTGGCGCTGGAGCCATATACGGCTGGGACTCGGGGCCACCTGGCCAGGTTTCCAAGCATCTGGGGCCACCTAGTTCTGGGGCTGCTCTGCTAGGACTTGGGGTGGCTGAGGCCACGCTTGCCCGGAGCCTGGGTTGCCTGGAGCTGGGGATGGTGGCTTGGGTCAGCTGGACTTGGAGTGGGCCTCCTTCTCCCCACCAGCTGTGGTAGGGGCTTGGCTTGGGAGAGGGGGCATGGCTTCAGGTGGAAGGGTTGGGGCCATAGGCTAGCCTCTCCTAAGAGGGGGTTCACCAGCTGCCCATGCTGCAGAGTGGTCATATCAACAGCCTTTTATATTAACTCAAAGTGAATTTAAAAATCGGAACCATTGCAAATTGCATCATATCAGTTGTACCAACTTTTAAACTAATGTAATGAATCAGGCATCTGCATGTTGATATCTCCACACAGCCTAATATCTTTTTATGTAGGACCCAGTGCCCCAGATCTCTTTCAAAAAGAAGACTCTTGTCCTGGTTACTGCCAGATGATTTACTTGACTGTAATTCACTATGGCTAAGTCAGTGTGCTAGATGGATAGTTACTGTCAACATACACAATATCTAGATGAGGCTCGAGCAAAAAGTGTTGGTGTTTGGGAAACAGATCAATGGGACTATTTGCACAAGCAAGTGCTACTCAAATTAAGTAGATTCTGATTGGGTAATACTTATGTTAGCAAAGAGATATCAAAATAGCGAACCATCGGTATAGATTTGCCAAAGTTACAATTTTGTAAAAGGGATCACTTTTATTCATGTATGGGCATGTGCACACACAGGTCCTGATTCAGTAAGGCAGTGAAGCATGAGCCTAATTAAGAACGAGGAGTCCTGCTGAGGCCAGTGGAATGGTTCGTCACATGCTTAAAGGGAGCTATCTACGTAGGTACCTTGGTGAATTTGAGCCTTTGAGAGGAAGGATGGAAGACTGACATTCATTTACTCAATTTCCTTTTTAAAGAAAAATGCCTCAGAATGACAAACAGCCACAGCAACAGTGCTTGCCAAGCTAATTTAGATTAAATGCATTTCCTGTAATATTTTATACTCTGCTTTTATAAATATGAGGTGGGATACTAAGTTTGAATGGAATAATTTTCAGAGATTGGGTGGATAACACTACATAGAGGCTCAGGGAGATCCTCCAGTGGGAACTTTTCTGTTAAGAACTGACATTTGATACAATCTGATCCATTTCCAAGGCCAGCAATAAAAGGCAAAGGAGACTTAGACAATGTCTATACATGCAGCAGTGCAGCTGTACCGATACAGCGTGTCTGGTGAGAACACTGGATGCCAACTGGAGAGTGCTCTCCTGCCAGCGTAGCGGTGTGCAGACGAGCGCTCATGTCAGTGTAATTTATATCATAATGTAATTTGTATATGTATATGTAATTTATTTATATGCGGAGTATTTACATGCCTGAGCAACATAAGTTTTGCTGACATATGCTGTAGTTTAGATGTAGCCCTAGCCTGTACAGAGAGAGAATGAACTCCACCAGAAGTAGAAAAACCTTTTCCATATTCACCTGTTTCTTGAGACACTGAGCAGAAAAGTGTGTTTGTTTTTAATGCAAGGAGCTTGTGCTCCCATCAGGGATGTTTATCTTTCAGTGCAAGGGGTTAAACTTCAGGAAAGGACAAAAGAGAGGTAAAGGATGAGCCTTAAGAAAAATGAGAAGATCCATAGCTAGGTCAACAAGCAAAGAGAAGAAAAGGAGAAAGTACCCCTTCGGGAGGAGGAATGATTCAACAATACACATTTATTTAACCCATGGAAAAATCTATTGTAAAACAAGTCTAACCATTAAGAGAGTACCAATAATTAGAGTAAGCTTTGGATCATCAGTTTCCAATGCCAATTTTTGGGGCCTTTACTGATACCACAGCTATCCATTAACTGCTAGAGTTACACAAAGCAGAGCTTTTTGCCAGAAAATGCCCATTCTTTTCAATGGGTTAACAAACGACATAGGATGGAAAATGTTAATATTTCTTTTTCCTATAATTTTAACATCTCCTTGCCTGCTACCACACATGTACCTGCACGCACACTTACATTTAGCTTACACATGGTTGCAAGGATTTCAGTCTTTTAAAATATTAAAAAATATTACAAAGGAAGCCAAAATCCCTACTATAACTGTCAATTCTTCTTTCCTCCTCTTCTCTCCTTCCTTTCTCCCTAAATTCTTGAACTTTAAAAAAAAAAATGCAAAATTGAGGAACATGTTGTGAAAGTAGGAAGCCCCTACCAGGATGTGCAGGTACAGCCACTTGATGCAGTTTTTGGATGAGTGAAGTCACTCAGAGTATTTGTTTTTATCTCATTTCTCTGTGTGTAAACCATGAACAAAAGTTACAAATAAAAACATGTCCCTCCTGATAGCTTGGCCCATGTCTTCTGCCTGCAGGACAAATCCACTGGTAAGTGGGATGTAAGATTATCAGGATGAAGCAGTTTTCTTCTGTGAAATGGCTGTTGCTTGGCAAATTTTTCACTGACCATACTATCCAGGAAAAACTCCTTAACACTCCTGTTGTTTTCTCCTCCTTTCCCTTCATCCACACACCCTAGAGCCATCAGTGAGGTTTGCAGCCAGTTAAAATGTGATCTAAAGCATCAGAAAGTTGAAAAGTCCTGTTGTTTGATTTCTGCTGTGCCTGTAATGTAGAAAAGCACAATACCAGGGACAAATGGAAGCTCAGCTTGTCAGTTAAATAGGGTAGCTGGCACAGTCAGATTTTGTTTTTCATGATCCATTGCCCCAAGTAATATTCTCTATTTATATCACTGCTGGAGGAGGCCTGGAAATTATGGAGGCGTTTTTGGTAATAACTGCTAGCAGGGAGACAGCATATACCAGGGAGACTGGAATGAGACTCTCAAGTAAATAATAAGCACTTTAGAAAAACTACCTAATTACCTAGTTTACCACTTGGAGCTGTTCCAGTCACTTGGGAAAATAATGTGCATTTTGTAAAACCGCCTAATTAATAATTTGCTAAGGAAACCATTGCAGCCTTTTGGATAAGTAGCATATATTTTATAACCTGCCATAAAGGTCTCTTCTTTTAAATAAATAAATACAAATTAAAAAAAATAATTAGCCTTCCTCTTCCCTCCCTCCCCTCCCCCCCCCAAACATACACACACATATAAGAAAACGACAACAACCAAACGTTGAACTTTATGGCTGAGAAAATCTTTTCTGTCTCTGGAGTCTGTGATAGTAATAACTTTTCATGTAAGGGAAATTATCAAACAGTTATAATGGCTTTGGTCTGTTACTGCAGAGTACTGTAATATTGCTGTAAGGATTTTCAGGCTTGGGTTTAAAACTGTCTTTTGGCTTTTAACTAGAAGAACACCTGAGGCAGTCACAAGGCCATGCTTTTTAAGGGCTTACTGCATGAATGGTGAGATCTGAGGACATTAGTGAATAAGACTGAATGCTCATCATTTGTTAAAACTACAGTACAGAGTTGTGGGTTAGTAACCATACAGCATCCTTGCACTATAGGTTACAGAATTTCACTTCAGAAGTATAAATAATAAATGATACAGTATTGCTATAATTAGCTACTGAAAAGTGACTAACTTGCCTGATACATGTTAGAAGTAAAATAAGTATTTTTTACTTTGTACCCTTCAGTGCAGAGAAAGTTATTCATTAAAATGTGGTGTATATATACTTCCCTCTTTCCTCCTGTGATTTTTAAATAGACCCTCTGTTAATCTTCATTCTGGACCTTTCCTTTACTATATATAGTGTATATATATAGTATACATATATATATATATATATATAAAGAGAGAGACTGAGTAAAAATTATAGATAGTATTCTCTCTCTCTCTCTCTCTCTCTATATATATATATAGTATACATATATATTGTGACGGGGTCAGGCCGGACGGCTATGAAAAAGTACTGGAAGGCATGTATATTAGCCCCAGGCTCAAAAAAGCCCTATTCCCTGGGTAATTCAGCTGGGGCTGATTAGGCAATTAGGCCACCTGGGGCTGCTTAACTAATTAGACCACCTGGGGCAGTTTAGGCAATTAGGACACCTGGGGCCAATTAAGGAGCCCCGCCCCAAACAGTTAAAAGCCTGCAGGGGCAGGTAGGCAGTGTGGGTTGTGGAGTTTGGAGAGAGGAGGTGTGGAGGATGGAGGTTGGAGTTATAGTTTGGGAGTCACAGTCACAGTTACAGTTTATAGCCTTGGAGGTTTGCAGCTCGAAAGCCTGCAGTTGGAGTTAGCGGCTTGGAGCTGGCAGGCTGCTGCCTGCAGCCTACAGAGGCTTATAGCTTTCACTGTTACTACTGTAATGCCGGAGGGCGGGACACCTGGCTGGGGAAGCAGGAAGCGGACCCCGGACTACCCCAAAGGGAAGGTAGCAATACTCAGGGGCAGAGTGGGCCCCGGCCCCTCCCTCAACCCTTCCCCAGCTGCACCACCGGCCAGGCTGGGAAAGCGCAAGACCCACAAGGGTGAAATATCTCACCCCCCCCACCCTGTTACAATATATATATGTATAGACTAGCTTTTGCTACTATCATGAGAACAATACTAAATTTTCTTTACTCTGCAGGGGAATTGCTGTATTTTAAGTGCTGGAGAAGTCTTCTCAGGGGGTTAGCCTTTTTGCAGAAAATTATGAGAAGGATAGGAATCATTTAAGTGAGAAAATTCTTCAAGAAACTGGTAATTATTGACAGATAATATATTTTCCTGATTTAAATATTTATTAATATCACTTTCATAATTATATTACAAATAGAAACAGATACTGTCTTGGTGGTAGATTTCCTAACCCTTTGAGCCATTAATTACTTATTTTTCCATAAAGTAAATACGATATTTATTTTAACAAGTCCAAATTGCCCTTTAGCATTTGCAGGAAAAAAATCAATACCATGATATTAGATAATATTTTAATTACAAAAGTGAACATAAAAACTTAATTCAGGAACACATTGTTTAATGGCCTGATCCAAGAAGGTATGCTGCACCATCAACTCCCACTGACTTTAGCTGGATTTAGGGACAGGCAGCTTGTTTCCAGAGTTACTTTTCACCACCCAGGTGCAAGGTGCAGAATTTAAAAAGTGACATGGCAGTCTTGTACTTTATTCCTATTTTAAATGTTGTATCCCCAAAGGGCCCAAATTCTATTGAACTTCAGGGGATTTTTTCCAGAATCCCAGAAATATAGAATATTAACAAGGACGAAATTATAAGAAGCAATACCTGGGTAGGATGCTCAGGAACTTCTGGGTTCCATCCTTCGCCCTTTGAAGTAAATTGAACATTGCTATGAACCATGGCCCTAACCCAGTAAAGCACTTGAGAACCTGCATAACTTGAAGCCTGTGATCAATTCCTTTGAAGTCAATGGGACTACTTATGTGCCTAAAGTTATGCACATGCTTATGTACTCTTCTGGATCAGAGCAGGTAGTATGGGTGCAGGATCAGTCTTTTTGTTAGATTGTACCATTTCCACCACAAACAAACTTTTGCACAAAATTGCTGTTATTTCCAGATAATCCTGTTTTTCCCCACAGTACAATATAAAATCTTAATTTTGAAAAAATAGTTTTTTAGGTATCCAAGGAGATCTGTGATGCCAGATATCTTCAATGATCATCCAGCTGCAAAACTAGCCTAATTATATGCTTTGAACAATGGGTGTTGGGAGAGTAATCAGGCTTCTAGAAGCATATTCCCTCCTTTTTTTTTACATCCTTAATTCTAAATTGTAATATTGCAGTTTCAGTTAAGTAGCATCCTATAATAGGGTTGCCCTTTAAATTCTGCCATAATAAAGTTCAGGATAATAATAAAGTAAAAAAAATACATCTCCCATTTCATCCCTAATATAATTTTGTTAATATAACACAGTGAGTGTTCACAGTATTTCAGAGTAGAAGGAATATGCAACACAGTTAATAGGCTCCTGACCCCAAAGGTCTAGCACTCTAAAGGTACTGGCTGACACAGTACAGCACAATTCCATTTAATATAAAGAGAGAGCATAATTCAGATGTGAGTTGAAGATGGGGTAACTTATACCTACTTCTAGTTCTATTGTCCCCTTATGCTCAGTTGTAGTTAGGTGCGGGAGCAGTGTTCCCCTAACCAAGATCAGCTCCCCAAAATAAGTTAGAGCAGCATGAGGGCTTTAAATGTTGCCAGCTACCAGTGCCCAAGGGCCCATTGCAACAGGCAGACATCAGAGAGTGTGGAGAAGCCCTGGCTATGTCCCTTCTCCACAACCATGCCCCCTGAGCCTGCTTCAGGCAGGATCATGACACAGGAATACTTGCTTTGCATCAATGGAAAATGCCCCTACATAGGGTGATCCTTCCATGGCTGGTTACACTGGAGTTAGGGTCACTTTATGCCAGTGGATTGGTGCCATGCAGTTGAGGATCGGGGTTGCAATAGATGTTAATAGGTAACTTTAACCCTCTTTTGCATGACATTTGAGTTTGATATTCTGCATCTAAGGGAGCTTATGCTCCTGCAAGTTACATGCTGAGAGGCTGGGGGAAAGGACTGCAACAGGAGAAGAAATAAACAGACTTGTAAGGAGGCATTAGTTCAAGCAAGCCAGCTTGACAATGATTTACATAATTTTTGCACTTTTTTGGGGGTTCTTTGGCATATAAATTACACTAACTTCTACTTCTTTACACTGACTTAATATGTAATTTACAGCACCTTACATTTCACCTCTGGATTTGGCCCAGTGGACTTTGTCATTGGAATACATCATGGAATCTGTGAGTTTTAAAGAGATTTATGAAGGAGAATAGTAAGGACATCAAACGTATATTTATTGTCAAGCTGTTCCACATGTAGGGGCAGCATGGGAGAAGGCACTGAGACTATAGTGGTCTCCATGACAACCCAGTTTCCCCTTGCTGTCTGGTGTCGTATATCTAGAATGAACAGAAGCCAGGATAATTGAAATGCTACATAATTACCTTTTTCTATTACCAACTTTAAGGAATTATATACTGTATGTTATTTTAGAAATCATGGGTAACATATGCCACTTCTCATAGGATCCTAAAATTACCAGATACCACGCATCAACTAATAGGTTAAGATTTTGAAAACAGATCGTTGTCTTTTTTTAGATGTCGATACAGTGCTTATAGCAATGGGGTTATGATTATTGTTTGAGTTTCTTAGGTGTTACCATTCTAGAAATAGTAAATAAGAGAAAAGCCAACTTGGGGATTTAGCTGTGTAACTCACATTGAAATTAACAGAAGTTGTGTGGCTAAATCCTTTTGTCAGCTTAAAAAATTTCAACCATTATTCCTTGGTACCAAAAACCTAGTCCCACTGATTTCTATAGACTCATCATTTGGCATCGTTCAGGAGGAATGCTGCATTTCAGTTCTGTAACTTTTCTATAACTAGTTTGTCCTAGTAACATAAACACAGACACTCAAATGTGAAAATCCTGCTTCTGGTAGGCTCATCTCAGTGCAGAGATCTCCTCCTTAAGAGCATAAACAGAATGTTGGAAAATATAGCCTAAATACCTCTCTAAATAAATTATTCTCTCTCCTACACAAAGGAAAATAAGAAGTAACTCCATTCAAGTCAATGGAAATACATTGGCATAAAACTAGAATTAGATTAGAATGAGACCCTTATAATTCAGAAACATACACCAATTTTGTTATGCACCTCTACCAACTCAGTTATTCTGAATGAATCTGAGTGACAATTCTTTGTGTGGGAGTGGTTGTAAAATATAAATGGTTCTGTAGACCATATGTTGCAGCATACCCAAAGAGTCTGAAAATCTGGTCCTCTATCATTTCTAAGATCTCACAATTCTTGGAACATGGCATTCCTTTTAACTCACTCATAGCTCTATTTTGAGAGGCAGCTTTAGATCTGAAATTTGGGTTTACCACTATAGATATGACACATACAGTATGTTGTTGTTTTCAGCCAGAAAGTATATACTAAAAATAAAAAATCTGGCACATCTCCCACAGAAATCTTCACTTGTTTCAGTCACACACTTACAAATTGCTGAACTGGCAGACGTAGACTTACATCCCATAAATTTGAGCAAATACAAGCAATATTTAATGATTTACATCTCCAAATTGAATTGGTGATTCAATTTTCTTTTCTGTTGTAATGAGTATTTATAAAATGAACTGAATGGACGAGGGTTACAATTGTCAGAGATGTTTCTGGTCCCTGGCTCCCAAATTTGATATATTTACTGATTTGTATTATATTTTAGTTTTACTTCATATCATTTTCCTTTATCACAATAGACATTTTTATTTAAGAAAATGAGTGCAACTGTGGCGCGCAAGTACATTTGAAAGAATTAGTTAGGGTTCTTTTTTTTATCTAAGTCTTGCTCTGGCTACTCTGTATATACAGTCAATGTGAATCGGTCCCGCTTTCCCCAATTTTTCAATCCCTCGGTGAATTATTTTCCACTATAGCTCAACTCTAGTCAACATAAACAAAGCTGTTAAAGTAGCTGATTGCAGAAACTGACTGCAACTAAAGGCAATCAATTTAAGAATAAATTATTACTGGAGCAGATTCATGTGTAAAAGATGTAGTCTTCAAAAAAAAAATCCTTTGGCACAACTTCTTGTAGATTAACGAGTTTCACTCTGAGGTTTCACTGTATTCCAGTTCAGCTGGAAGCTTCATCAGCTAGTTAGATTCTTGCATTCAAAATATCAATTTTATATTTGTTTGTGTCTCTATACGCCATATATAATATGTGGTAATAATATCCATGTAATGAGTTGCGGAATTATGTGATAAACTGGATCTACCGTACACCTTTGACTACCTCTCCTGCACTCATTCCATTAAAGATCAATGGGTACACTTTTTCAAATTTCAAACCTCTGAGGAGTTTCAAATAGTCTCCATTTTCATTTTCATTACAACACGCTAGAGAACATTCTTTTCCACATTTTCTCCCCTCCTTGCACACACATACACATACCCAGGAAAACACACACTGCTGAAAGTTACATTCACCCAAGGCCTATGCTGTTCAATATTCAGTTTTACACCAATCCAAATTTAAGGTCTGCTATCTTGCAATGGATGAGTATTAGAAATGGAAGCTTTAGACCAGGGATGTCAAACTCATTTGGTATGGCAGGCCAGCTTTGAATTAAATGTACTTCAAGTGGGCCATACATACCATAAATGGAAATACTAAGCACTTTTGGAGTGCTGTGTCTCATGCACACAGCACTCCACGTGCTGCTGCTGAGATCTCACAGCGTTGTACTCTCCGCTATGACATCTCGTAGCGTCGTACTCTCCAGCGGCAGTACGTGTTGCCACGAGATCTTGCAGCAGCGTGTTCTGCTGCCAGGGGTCGGACCAAAAAGCCGGACCAAAAGCTGGATGTTTGACACCCCTGCTTTAGACCATTAGATAGGGGAGATTCCCTGCCATCCAATGGGACACACACAGTGTGTATTTCTAGTCTTGGAGGTTCCTGGAATATCATGCTTTTAAAATTGTGACTTTTTTTATATGTGGGAAAGTGAGGTTAAGTAATTATAGAGGTTCCTAAAATTTGTTAAATTATTTCCTCTCCCTCTGAGTCCAGTACACTTGGACTCTGAGTACTACCGGAGCCTGGTTTTATATGCAGATGGATACGAAAAATAATCCTGATAAAAGTTTTAAATACCTTTGTACCATTTCTTTAATAAGATATTTGTAAAATGTGGTGTATGCACAATACATGACGTGGGCTTATGTTTCAACCTGCACTGATTTAGGATGACTTGCATAACTCAACTATGATTTTGCCACTCTTTGAGTAATGCATCCATTCCAGACTCATGCTAATAAACTTTATAGCACAACACACCATCATGCCCCTCTGTAGGGGTGTGTGCGTGTGCGCGTGTGTAGCTGTATAAATTTTTTTAAAAAAAGGTTGAGGTTTAGGTTAGAGCTGTAGAGCACTCAGAGGTTTTCAAAGCAACCTTAACTATTCTGCATTTAGAAAAGTCAGATTTCCCTTCTGTGCAGCTCCCACTGAAGTCAGTGGGATGCAAGTCTGCATATATGAGGGCAGAAGTGAGTCATTGCATATTAAGCTAGCATATACACTGAATATAAATAATAACCCAAAATACAATATGTGCAGTACAAGTGCATTATAGTTACTGTGAGCTGTGGTCACTTTTTTTTTTAACGGGAAATTGTTTTGCATTATTCCCATCCCCTCATTTAATTAAAATATATCAATGCATTTTGCTGAAAATTTCTAAATTATTTGACTTTGGTCTGAAATCCAGTATGAATCATTTCAGCTGAAAAATGATGTGTATGTTGTCACAGTTCAGGAAAATTGCACCATTATTCTCCCTAGTGGTCCAACAAGGGCATCTGCTGTCAAGCTTCCAGCTCCCCAGTCATTGCCTTGCTTCAGTGGAGATCCGTGTCTCATTCCTTTCTGACCAGTGTATTTCCAAGCCACCTAGTCCTCTGCCTTCACTGTGTATTAACCACCAAAGACAGGCTGCAGAGGTGCCCAAAGTTATAGATACTACACAGCGCTTTTTATGCAAGCCTGTTTTATTCTTAAGGTAAAAGCACTATAGAGAAACATATTTAAAAGAAACTACATGCTTGCTAATAAGCTTACCAGAGACCTAACCCTTACATGGACTATGCTGGAGCAGTCTTTAAATACCCCATCCAAAGCATTTTCTTGTGCTTTCAAGCTCATCACAACCTTTGTTCACACCAAGTACTCAGTCTTTCTCTAAAGATTGGGGCCCTCTTTGGATCAGAAGTCCTGTCCATTTGCTGGGTCAGAAAGAAGGTCATAAGCATGTTTAATACCATGCTATGTATCCAAAAATCCTTTTTTTGTTTGTTTGTTTGTTTTGCCTGTTGGTCCTCAGAGAATTGAGTTTCAACTAGTATAGACGTACCTCTCCAGGGTTGGCTTGAAATGGGCTGATAACCAGAGGAATTACATTAGCATCCCCTCCTCCTAGAACAGTTGCATACAGTTTCACAATAACACAAACACAATGGCATTTTTAATACAATGGACCCCAAAGGTATTAAACCTAATTTAGTAAGGTTTAGCTTAATTCAAAAGTTAATTTTAATTCCATAAAGTGTATCCAGGTTATGACAGAATATTGTCAGTCTGTCACACATGCATATGAATAGTATGCACACAAGTAAAACAGGTCTAGGAAGGGGAAAAAGGTGGATTGAGGAGAGAATTGCACTGAAGATAAATTAGGAAATAGGAGAAAACGTGGAAGAAATGAGAAGGGCCAAAAAGGAAAAAGTTTTAAGTAAAAAAGTTAAAATTTAGGACAAACTCTAGAAATCATGTAAGAGCAGGGTGGGGGGCCATTACAACACAGGTAAGGATATAAATCAAACAATGGAGAAGGTTGCAGGACTTCAAGATGACTGGATGAATAACTGAACATAGAGAAAAACAGAAATAAGACTACTTTAGTAGTATGCTGTGTGAAAAATATACAGGGGTAAATATGAGACAAGCAGCAGAAGTTAGTAGAAAATTATACTGTCCTCTAATTTTGCTGGCTAGTGAGAATCTACATAGCTATTAAACTTTATCTGAGTGGTTAGCATATTGGAAACCCTGCTGAAGGACACAAAGAGATCATGGTTGTTAGAAGTGAAATGGGACACAATAGCTCAATTAGTGTCCCCGTTTCTAATGGTCCTTTAGTGCTCTCTGAAGCAGTGAGCAAGGCATCTGTCTGTTTCTTCACTGTAAATGGGCAAGCATTGTCTGCAAATAATGCAATCAACTGCATAACTGATAACGCATATAAAATCCTTAGTGACAGGGAAAAGACCTTTTTATCCCAGGTATCAGTTCCAGGAGAAAATAAGGTACAGACCTAGCATATTCAGATGAATTGTGATACAGTTACCTGATAACGTGGACCAATAAAGAGCTTTAGAGAACACCAAATAAAAATATTTTGAAGCATGGTTTATATATGACGTAGAGGGAAGAACACTGCAGAAGAAAATTAGATGTTTAGCTCCGTTAGAAAATACAGCACTGTTAAATGACAATCTCACTAAGGGAAAGGGTGATGATAATAAATGGACGTATCAATGAAATACATAGTTGAGAGAGTTCCATAACAGAAAAGTCCAGCTAACTCGACAAAGTGCTGTCAACAGTGGTTTCTGAATATTTTCCCTGAGTTTTCCCCATTTTGAAGCTAACAATATTACATGTTAATTAAATGTCATATTTAGGATCTTATTTGAAGTCAGTGGAAAAATTCTCATTGACTTAATGTTAGCAGGATCACACCATTAACTAGTTCTGTTAGGTTGGGTGATTGTTGCTTCAACACTCATCTTCACTGAAATGCCTCATTTTATAAACAGAATCAGTGTGAGTGTTATTTAGTTTCACAGTTTCTGAATGGAAGTTTGGTGTTGAAGCACAAGAATTTCACTATTAAGAAAACTAATATGTAGCTAGGTAGAACTTTTGGAATGTGGCAAATAATTCAGCATGCTAACACTCAACATGGCGTTGTTGGTAGCTGGGAAGAAAGCAGCTTATCCTTGTATTAGAAGATGTTATAGCCCTAAAAAGGAAACGTGTTCCTGTGCTTAGTGTCAGAGAATGGGCCAAAATACAAAGGTAAGTCAGATATTTCAGTTAGAAGGGAATCTAAGCTGATGTATTTTATACCTTACAGCTTCCTCGACATGCATTTTATGCCATTGTAAGCATATTGTAAACTCCTCTAAATGCATGTTTCAGTTTCCTATTTGTATATACATAGGCCTTATCTACTCTCTCAATCTCTCTGTCAAGATGCCTCCGCTCCACTGGTTAATTTCTCAACTTCCTTGACAGGTACTGTTTCAGTTCCATTGCCCTAAATGTGTTTCAGCTCTTCCCACCAAATCTCTCCACTCCTTTCTGCTCTATTGCTCACTTCAGCCATCTCAGGGAGTCTCAGTATTCCTGAGGTATCTTTTAGCTCCTTCACATTGTCTGTATACACTTGGTTACTGTCCTCCCACTTGTAAATACCTCCCCATTTAGGATCTTTATTGTCAGCCTGTTTCTTTTACCTTTATTTTACCCTTCTCTCATCATCATCATCATCAGTTTGCCTAGACAGCAAAGATCTGTTGTGACAATCCCCTATGGCCTCTACCAGTGGCTTTGTTCCATTCGTGTCTGATGCTAGCAGATGAACCATCACCAATTTGTTGCAACCAGTTAGCTCTGGGTGAACGGGTAATCTCTTCCAATTTAGGGGTGGCTGATAACCAGAGCATATTTTCAGGGTGCACTTAATCGCTCTGTGGGCTGAGATGGAGCTGTCCATATGAGCCACATGCCCGAGTTATGAGGACCAATGATGGCAGATGATGTCTTTGATGCTGGGGAGCTGAGTTCTGGAAGCAGCTTTGCTGTTTCTGACAAAGTTGAACCAGTTTATGCGTAATAGGTGTCTTTGACAGCACATATGCAATGCCTCCAGATGCCGGGTATCACCTTTTAAGTAGAGTCCAGGTTTCGCAGCCGTATAGAAGAATGGGCATGATACATGACTGGTAAAGCCGGACTTTGGTGATGTTAGACAGTTTTTCCTGGCGCCAAGCCTTTTGGACGGCTTGCTTTGCAGAGGCCACAAGTCCTATCATCCACATGATGTTGGGCTGGCACTGTCCACTAGAAAACTGCTTGCAGCCCAAGTAAATGAATTCTTCGACGGTGTCAACTGTGTTTCCATTTACTGTTATGCAGGATGTACCATTACTAGTACCCAGATTTTTGATCTTGGTCTTTGCCCAGGATATCTGTAGGCCAAGTGGCACAGACTCGTGTTGGAAGCTTGCAAGCGGTGACTGAAGGTTCGTGGTGAGTTCGTCCTTCTCTCCCTTCCATCTACTCATTTATTTTACTCTGATTCGGCCATTTTCCCTTCTTTCCTGGTTTGATTCCATTGATTTTGTTTTCTCGTGTCTCTTTGCCAGCCCGTCACTGTATTATTGCTTTGGTAGCATCAGGCTTCTCATTCCCTTCCCTTCCTGCAGCTTGTTTGAGCACATTTCCGTTCATCTCCTCTCTTCATTTCCATTGGCCAGCTTCATCCTTTTCACTCTATTCCTTGGCCTTGTTATGTCTCTTCCTTTCTCTTATCACCTCTGCTCCAATTATAAACACTGAATAGGGAAGCAGTTGGCAGTCTCAGCTTCACTATTGCTAATGTCATTTGTATGAGTCAGAACCTATGGAGTGAAAAATCCAGCCCAGTTTAATTTAGTCAAGCTGTCTCTTTCATAAGGCAGTGGTTCCCAAGCACATTTTCCTTGCCCAGGATGAATCCACTGCACTGTTTCTTAGCACAGATGCTGTCATCTGTATTTTTTCCTTTTTGTTCTCTCCCTCTCCATTGTCCATTTTTTTCTTCTTTTATTTTTCACATCTCATCTTTCTTTGATTCCTCCCCCCAATCATTTTTGTTGGGGTTTTTTAACTTTGCCTTCCTCTGTTGGCTCCCCCCACATTTCCTCACCATTCATCGGAAGGCTGCATTCTTTTCAGAATGGGGCCAGAGGAATCTATTTGTGGCTCCATTTTGCTCTTGTGGCTAAGTAGAGGAAAAAGCTTGGGCCTGGGAGCTGTTGCCTGTACCTTCAGCCCTGTGAACTCTACAGACTAAAAAACGTAACTGACTGCGTTAAAGGAAAGGCTTTTAAAGCTTGTCTTTATGTGCAGCTGCAGGAGAAGTGGGGTGTGTGGCAGGCTGGTGTCATGGTGCTTTCCTCAGGATCCCTCAGTTTTCCAGGCCCACCTTATTAGTCTTGATCTTACACAGACTCCCCATCAGTCACAAAGGGTAACAGTGTTTCAGAGGAGTTCAGGCCACACGTCTTCCAAGCAGCCAAATGATATTCGGTCCTAAACAAACTCCTCCAGCTCCTGAGATGTAATGTCAAATACACGTCTGTCCTAAATGTTTTAACCACAGCTCATTTTTGTCACACTAACATTTGCTGACCAAATTGCTGGCAATTGCATTGCCTTCCAAATGACTTACTGTAATAGTAATTACATATACGATGTTATTAGATTCTAGACTCCCTGTATTATGATGGTCATGATTGACTTATTGATGAATTCGTTAATTCAGTCCAGAGGACAGACATTTGAATATTGACTTTTTAAGATAGTCACATATGGGCATGGCAGGTAGAAAAAATGTCTTCACTTCTAATTTTCAGTTCTTTGAAATCTCTAGTCTTTCCAGATTATTAGTTTCAACAATTATTAGGATATAAAAGTCAATTAGCACTTCCACTAAACGCCGTGAAAAGAAATTTCCCCAAGGTATAAATGTGTTACTTGGTAATATTGCTTGCCAGTTACATTGTGTCTTTAGCCAGGATGTAAAAGCTTTAGACACATCTAACTACTAAGAAAATCAGTTTACACACCAGATACTGTAACAAGTTAATAAACAAAACTCTCTTTTTGAGTGCCCTTTGGAAAGTTATGAGATGTGCTGAACTATTGTTCTCATTAGTGACTGTATGATTTAAAACAGTGTCAAATTTTTATAGTGTATGCACTGAGAAGAACAGTGGATGAAAAGAGTTTTTCAGTAAATATATTAATGTTTTTAACTTCTTTGAAGTGATATTTATTCTGAATCCTTTCCTCCCCCCAAAGAAAAAAAAACCAAGAACAGATCTTGTTTCATTCACACTCTTCATTGTTCCAGTGAAGGCTATTGATGGTAAAATATAGATGTTTATATTTGTGAATAGTGTATCTGTATTGCTAGTAATTAACCTCCCCATAAACTGTAGGATTCCCTCAGTTGTTCTGGCATATCCTCCACATCTTACAGGAGATGCATATGTTTCCAAGCTGTCTCCTGCTTTCTTGCATGCTCCTCCTGCCAGCTTCCCCTGTCTTTTGACCCTCCTTTTTTGTGTGTTAGATTTAATATCAGAAGTAGGATAGGTAGGGCAGACTTTCCGTTTTAAGCCTTTGGGTGAGGGAGGCTCTCATTAGCACAGCTGCTTTTCACTCTTCACTGATAATTCCTTGTTGTAATGTTTGAAAAGGGATGTTCACTCTTCTGAGGAGAGTGCAATCATTCAGGGTGAATTTCTCTCTTTAGTCAGGAAGAGAATTCTCTTCTCATTCCAATGAATGACAGACACACACAGATTTTCATATCTTGGCAGCACTGCTTCTATAGCAGTGCCTGTTCATTCTGGCTTCATTGAAAGGATCTGCAGAAGGTAACAGACTCTTCATTAATGCTCAGCTAAAAATGGCAAAGCAAACTTGCCTTAGCTGAGCCAGGATCATGAGAACCAGGATTTAACTTCCATGGTGAGATGAATCATCCTTATGAACTGATACAGGTAGCAACTGTTGTCTTGCCTGCCACGAACCAAAAGCTATACAGGCAAGCATGGTAGCACATTTTAAAGGGCCATATATCCAAAATCAGAATCATAAAAACTACATGCAGTAAGTAGAAAAAGAGTTGTGAAGTGTTAGGGAAAAGCTTTCTTTGGTGTATTCCTTGTCTTGCCTTTTAAAAAAAATTCACTTGCAAAAAATTCCTGCAGTAGTTGTCCATCTAACTGACCATTTACATGCACAAAAATTCAATTTAGATGAGCAATTGTAGTAAAATACAGTTTTTATACATTTCACATACACAATTGTGTCTATTTTTTTAAAACTAGAACCTTTCAGAATCAGATCTTTTAGCCCTTAGAACTCTAAAAACTTTCTACCATGTTGTCTTAAATACAAAACTGGGAGGAGATTTACTTTACTGAGGGGAGTGAGTGGGGAAGATAGACTGGGGTATTACAAGCATGATGATGGATGACGTCTGACATTGCTCTTTGTGTTAACTTTCTAGTGTGAATATCTCCCTTGTGAAGAGGGGGCTATACAAGGACCATACACCACCTAAGTTCTAAATTAGCTCTCAAAGTAGGGCTCAGATGGAACTTAAGTGGTGTATGGGCTTTATGGAGGACTTCGCACAGGACTGAATTTCACCTGTTATGCTTGACTAAGTTTTAATTATGATCATATATTAACAAAATATATGAGCTGGAATCTCCAGTGCCTTCTACCTTCTCTAGTAAATTACACCCATGGAAAAAGGGTGTAAAATGCTCAGTGATAGCATAAATTCACTCTGCACAGGTATAAATGGCTGCACAACATATAAATACTGGAGAATTAGGTCCTTGCTATTTTTTTCCTCTTTGCCATACATGATGCTTATGGTTTACAAAACCATGTATAAAAATGGGCGAGCTTTACAATAAAGGAAGTTTTTGCTTTCTTTTTCCCATTGTAAATTTGCAGTAGCACCACTTAGTGGAGTTATATTCCTATTTTATCCTGGTGTAACTGAAAGACTAATCTAAATCTGTGCATACATTAGCTGTGATTAGAATGAAGTGTTTATTTAGTAATACTGATTTCTTTGCATCTATTCTAGATTATACTCATTAAACGGGATAATATTTTTTAATAAAATATCTAACAAATACAAGATCAATAAAGCCTATACAAATCTACTGTATGAATAATTTTAACATGGTTTTGCTAAAGATCCACATGTAGTTTGTGGTCTCCAATCACAGGACACACATTAAGATGCTTCCCTCTTACCACCTAATTATGTGCTTACAATAGTCATTGGAGATTTCCATCATATTCCGTTAAATTCTGGTACTCTTCACAGTAAATAGCCATGAAAACACCATGGTACTTAGCACAAATCCTCAATCCCCTGATAACACCTTATATTACAACCTTCTAATTACCATGTTCTACAGTAACCTTGTGGGACTTCCATAGGTAATTAGAACTCCAGAGCTTTTCCGCAATAATCCAGTAAGGACCTCTTAACTAGAAGGATTATGTGGTACTAATATTTTCGCACCCACGTGTTCTCCACAGTTAATTGTTTCAATTAATATTTGGCAGCAATGCAGACATTCATGAAGGTTCATAAACTAAGACAATTCTCAGGAAAGCTTTGAGATGAATGAGTTGTAGTTATGGTCACAAAATACAAAACCATTTAGAAGAATTTTTAAAAAACCAATACAATAACCTGTTTTAAATTCGGATTTTTTATTTTTTTGTCTAGAAGGCACTCTCCACCTTTTTTTAAATGATATGTAGATATCTGTTGTGACTTCTTTCTCTCTTTACTCCTTAGCCATAGCCATTGGCTCTACAGCTGAAAAGTGCTGTATGAGTAGTAAGCATAGTTGTGGTGAGTATGCTGTGATTCCTCTTTATAGACAGGTCCAGATAGGTTTTCATTGGCTCAGAATAACATGACAGTATTTTGTGATGATTCCTCAATTTTGGGTGACTTTATTTCTCTTCAAGTTCACCTTTTCTTTCAGTTCCCTTTGAGTGTTAATTAATTTTCTGTAGTACCTCTGTTAGAGACAATGGGGATGTGTATACAGCTTTTTCAGAAGCTGACACCTATCTGTTCAGTAACATCCTCTGCAGTGGTTCAGAAGCCATTTTTCTCCTTCCCAAGAGATTTTGGGATGTGTTCTTCAAACACCATGCACTAGGAAATTAGGTGTATGAATCATTAGTGTTAATAGGGAATTACACAAATTATCCTGAATTTGGATGCGATAGCAGATTTGTTACCATATATCAGTACTGGGCCTGACTCACCACTCCTTTACACCAGATTTGTTTTGGTATAATTACTTTCATTTCAGTGGAGTTATACCAACACAAAACTGACATAACAGAGAAAACAATCAGGCCCCTTATCCTCAATATGCTCACACTTTACACTGATCCTTGGACTTAGAGTCCTAAATACTTTTTGTGGTATAGCAAGGACAGAGGGCAATAGGGAAGTTCTGGAAGGGCGGTATGTAAGCCTTAGAAAATGATCTGGGCTTTATTCCCTGTAGAGTAGCCAGAGTCATTAGAGGGCAATTAGGGGCAGCTGAGGCCAATTAAGGCCCAGCCAGGTGCCTGATAAAAACCCTCTGCTCCTGAGAGACAGTGCACAAGCAGGAGGAGTAGGTGTGCTGTGCTACTGAGCAGAGGAGTGTGTGTAGAGTTGTAGAGAGGAATAGAACGGAGTACAGTGGTGTGTGGAGTTGTGAAGAAGAGCAGAACGGAGTACAGTGGTGTGAGGAAGAGAGGGGGAGACTGTGGAAGGTACTGGGCTCAAAAAGCCAGAAGGACAGGGGGGGGAAAATAGCCCAGGGGAAAAAGTCTGCAGTTGCTCACAGGGCCCCTGGGCTGAGACCCAGAGGAGTGGGTGGGCCCAGGTTCCTACCCCTCTCCCTGGGGAGATGGGGTAACCAGCAACACCCTGGCCCACTACAAGAGGCAAAGCGCGAGACACACTAGGGGGAAGCTGGCTGTTTGCCACACTTTCCAGACTTCATTTTCTTGATAATGTGTAACAACATGTAATACTGCGCTTCTCCCCTGTTGTTATAGACATGACTAAATTTTATAGTTATTTAATCATTCCTTTTATCTGGTGATCTGAGGGCTCTGCATTTCACTGGTAAGGCTGTCACAAATTGGCTTGAGAAGCTCTACATCCGATAATGAAGGATTCCTTTTATCCTTAAAAATGTCCAAGGTTTTTCTTCATTTTCTGCTTGATTATAATTATTGTTTAACAATAATAGTATCTGTGATGAAGTGAGGCTGTTCTTAATGTTGTCTCTAAGTACCCTCTGTGTGCCTTAGTTTCCCCTATATACTACTCATGTAGTTAAGTGATGTAACCAGGGTCTGTGTTCATTGCAGAGACCACGAGAGGCAGGTGGGCCTACTTTTAGCTGCTTGCCCCCATATAATGGCCAGGACCCCTCTCACCAGGAGCCAATTGAAACAGGTTACAGCAAATTGAAACATAGAGATGAAGGTCAGGTGTCCTCCTGGCCCAGGAAAGCGACAGTGGTCTGAGAAGGAGAAAGAGGGTGTGTCTGGTGCTGGTTAGCAGGAAGAATTCAGTCCCAGGAAACAGAGCCTGAAATGGGACTCTGGCACTCCCCTAGATGGGTTTTGCTCCCAAGATGGGTTTTGTTGTAACTTCTTGTTTCATCTGCTAACAAGTTCTGTTCTATGTTGTGTTCCTCAGGACTAATAAAATCTGCTGTTTCCTACTTGGATGACAATTGCTTCTGACTGTGAGGCAGGATGCATGGCCCCTTTGGGGGTTTGTAAGGCTTCCCCATACATCCTCTCCAGGGGGACTCACTGTGGGGAGCTCATGGCAAAATGGGTGCTCAACATTTCAAAGGCAGACCCAGGAGGCGCTAAAGTCCTACTGAGAATGAGCCTTGAGGGGAAACCTACTCTGTGTCCTGACTAACTTCACCCTGAATGTTTCTAGGATATCGAGCCTGTGTACTCCATCATGATATTCTATAGAAAAGAGCATTCCGGAAGGGCTCATTGTGCAAGTAGATGAAGAAGGCTGCTCTTTTTTACTTGCATTAAAATTTTAGAAGAACAAATCCAATGTCAATTTTTCATAACATAACATCTTTGATTTACAAAAAAAATTATTAGATCAATGTGAGTGGCTGTTTTACTTCAGAGCAAATTACATAGAAATTAAGAACTTTAGCACAAAATAGAGTCCTTTCGTCATATGCTTATTAAATGACAAAAAATTCAATATGGAACGCATATTAATTAATGAAAAATAGACTCCATTGAACTCCTGTGCATTTCCAAATCAAAGCATATTTTCCTAAAATTTAAACATCATAAATTGCCCCCATTTTGGCAGTTAGTTCAGTTACTTTGCAGTCAAAATTAGGAGTTAGAATTGAAAAAATTAGTGTAATTTCTCAAAATGGGAGGCTTGAACCCCAATAATTAGTCTTTGCTTAACAGCCTTCTATCTAATATCAAATTATGTGTTTCATTTAATTTATATGGCAAAGCTTACAAGGAGAACACAAGATGATGACACTCTTAAAACTGTAATGGAAATAGGTTTCTGTTTGTAATATCATCCATTCTTTTTATAGCCTTGGGGATGCAGTAAATTTTCTTGTCAAGATATTCTAGGCAGGTAGAACAGTAAGAGTAGGTAAGTGAGTGCATGGAGAGGAAAATATATAGTTTTGCCACATAAGAATGAGCAATCACTGTGGAATTCTAGAATAATTTAAGATAATGTATAATCTTCCCTCACATTTGGAAAAGCCATTGTGAGTAAGGCCCATACAAAAGACCACCCTTATACAATGGGTCTTCTGTTTTTGTTCTTTCTGACCCAAAGAAGATTAAACAACTTAGATTGCATCAGATTCAGACATAGTGGAAGTGGGAGCAGCTTCAGTAAAATTATTGGAATTACATATGTTTCCACCAAATTAGATCTTGACACAGTGTCTATAGATTGTTCCCTCTTAACTTAACTTAATAGCAACCATTTCTGTGTTGTAAACCAGTACTTCCATGCCCTACTTTTTCCAGTTCTTTTGCCTGGTTATCTAGGACCTAAAAGATTTAATTTATAACTTCCATGAAGCCTCTGGAAATTATTAGTGCCACTATAAATATTCTATGGTTTTTGCCGAGAGGATCCGAAGAGGCGGGAGATCTGATACTAGGCCGAATGTCCAAGATGATTGTATGTAAACTCAGAAATTTCTGTAAATCCCAGCTGAAGAAGTTGTTGATTATGAAAGTTTTGCCCTAGCACATTTTTCATGGTAGATAAGCTTCTCCTCCTAATTTTCCCTGAATCAGATCTCCCCAACAAACAGAGATGCCAGACCAATCTCTCCAATGCAGCAGATACAGAAGGCTGCACACTATGTCCATAGTTGTGCCTTGCTTGCACATTTCATCCTCCCTCTGTCCCCAGTATTCTGCTTTTGGATTAGCTCACTGTTTCATTTCTTCCTCACTGATTACTGAAAGGATAAACAGAGGTTATGGGAATGGCATGTATGTGTTAAAATTTGAAAAAAAGAAATAAAAGGAATTCATTGTTAATCTGTTTAATGCATCTGTTCTAATGAATATACTGAGCATGGGAAGCAGTACATATTCTGTGCACAGCCCACTTCAGTGCAGTAACAATCCCAAAACTGTAATCTCCACAGGATCATAAAATGAATAGACAAATGCCAATTTCTTCCTGGGGAAGACAAACCTCCCTGGATATATTGATGCTTTGCTATGAAGAAAGACGGCAGAGTCTCAATTTTGGAGGTGGTCCAATGTTTTTGTAAGGGCTAAATGAACTTCTTTCTAGGCCTAGCTTTGTGAAATTTGCTGAGCTCAATGAATTATTTTCTTTTCTTCTGCCCTCCACACAATTCTTTGTTACTTTTAACAATATATAGTAAGAGAACTGGCAGCTACTCAATGAAATCACTGTTAAGCTCACACCAAAGGGAGGAATTTTTGTGATTCTACCCTTCCAAAAAGATGTCATAGTTTTCCAACTAGTTGGTGAGAATCTGAGTTAATGCTCTTTGAATAGCCTAAATTCGGTTGTCTGTAAAGCAGAGGCAACAGGCACAGTCCCTCCTGGAGTCCCCTCAGGCATTCCGTCTCTATGGTGTTCTTGACATGGGCCTATGTCTACAAGGCACAATTTGGCCCAAAGTAGTCTTTAAAACACCTTAGAATTATCAATGAAATTGAGGTTCTGATTGGATTGTTCTTCCTTCCTTTTTTCTTTCTATATCAAAACACTGTTGGCTTGCCTTATTTTCCTGCTCTGTCATTACTTTTCCTCACAGTTTATACTTTTAAGTGTTTGGAGAAAATTGTCACATGCACCTCATTTTCTTTTTCTCTATTATTGCAGTACGTCAGTATTCCTTTTAGCGTGCCATTCTTTATCACAATTGCACTTGGCTTCTAGAACAAAACCCCTTCCAGGTTGTAATGTGGAAAGCTATATAAAGCATAATTAGTGGAGCTAAAGCAAATTACTCACATATGACATTTTTTCCTGATGTTTAAATGGACACACTGAAAACGCTGAGAAGAAGTGGAGTATTCACAAGAAAAACAAAAAAGGCTAGCTGGTTTGTACCCTTCAGTTTTGCATAGAAGTACAATCAAGATGTGGAATGTTCCATTTATAAATCTTCCCCTGCTGTTCTTCCCGCAGATCTGTAGACCTGAATAATGAACATGCTTTGTTTGCTGTAATGAGTAAGAATGTTATCCTATGATTTAAATTTTCATTACCATTACAGAAGTATTTTTAAATGTAGCAGCATCAAAGTCAGCAAGACATCAGTTCCATTACACTAATCAATATTATAATACAGTGGCAAAAAACTATGTTAATGCAGCATTAAGTTTGCTTCGTAGTATGTCATCCTGTTGCAGAGCACTGACTGAGTTGAGCAAAACTCAAACATCTCCACATGAGGAAATGCTGAGTTAAGGTTGCATGAGCAACCTTAGCAACTAAGCAACTAAAGTTGCTCATGGAACCTTAACTCTGCCCTTTTTCAGCAGTGCTCCAATACTACTCATTAACATATATACCTTTACACTGCCAACCCCACAGTTGCTGAAGTATACAAGCTTTTCATGTCCTTTTACAACCTGTTCACTGTCACCCTCAGGATTCCACCTAACACCGTTAAAGGACAAAAAGGAAAAAGCAGAGCTGTAGGGTGCAAGCAGGTTGGCATGCACTAGCAGAGCTGAGGAGTGCCATGCCTCCCTCACGTGAGCCCTCAGCCTCTTCTGAGCCCTCAGCCTCTTCCCTCCATAGCCACCCATCCGCATTTCTCCCCCCTTGCAATAACCCTCCTCTTCCTTGCTGCAGCCCCAAACCCCTTCCTCCAAAATCCCCCCTCCTCTCCCTCCTAGTACTCCTCCCTGCCCAGGAAAAATTTGCATCTAATTTTGCAATCTAATTTTTTCCCCAAAATTATTTGATTACATTTCTCCCAAAATAGCCATCCATGACACTCACACTGGAAATAGGATGTACATGAGAGTAATTAACTACTGGGACAATTTACCAAGGATTGTGATGGACAATTTTTAAACCAAGATTGGGTGTTTTTCTAAAAGATCTGCTCTAGCAATCATTTTGGGGAAGTTCTGTAGCCTATGGTCTAACTATTCATGATGGGCATTAAACAGCCTGCTAATGTGGTTTGATGTACTCCTGTTTCAGAGAAGACTAATCACGGAACTCTAACATACTGTTAAAACTTGTCAGCAGGGTGCACATGAACAGACTACAGCAGGTGGCTAGTGCAGGATAGATCCACACCCCAACTTGCCATAGTGTAATTGATCATGTACACAAATTATCAGTACAAGGCAGCAGAAGTTAACTGTTTTGCAGGGGGCTGTAACTTGGAAAATCCCGTCAAATACCCCTAATTTGGATAACTAATGCTATCCCACATCCCCATCAGGCACATTCAAAGCAATCCAATTAACCATTTGGATTTTAGAACACTTAGTAGTGTCAATCTTAATAAAGCATAAAGTGCTGTGGATGGAAACCCTCTAGATGTTTTTCTGCATTGGCCCATGGACAGTGAAAATATACCTTTTCTTAATACTATTTTCAGTGTGGGTCCCCCAAAGGTTTAGTGAGTGCCATGCAATACCTTGAGACTTTTTTGACCCATAGTTCATCAAGAATTTGATCCCTAGCTCGGGGAGGAGGGGGCACCCTGAAGCTTTTTTAAAAATGGCTATTTGGAAGGAGGGAGGGAGGATATGTCCTTGGAACTCTGGCTCAAATGTCTCCAAATTGGAATCAGTAGCCCTACCCTCTGAGGCACACCAAATTTCAGTGAAATCCTACTGAGCATGTTGATTTTAGAGGACTTAGAAAGATTGACCTTTACTTACTTCACTTTACTTACTTCAACTTAACTATGGCAACTCTGGCGTACCACTATAATGTCATTGCTAGGTTTCCAAACCACAAAGATTCTTTCTCCTGGTCAAAGGTAATGAGTAGGGCCCTACCAAATTCATGCTCCATTTTGATCAACTTCATGGAGCCTCTGGTCCTGCACCTCCCCTACAATAGATTTTGGGAGACCAGATTTCATGGGGGAGATCAGATTTCATAGTCGGTGACATGTATTTCACAGCCATGAATTTGGTAGGGCCCTAGTAATGACAGTAGATACTTCTGGGAGGGCGACTAACTTGAGACTAACACCAACATTCCTTTTTATATCTTCTCACCCCACCATTGCCCCAGACTTCATGAAATCCAAATTCAGAAACTATTCATAGTCTGCAGTCATAGGAAACTCAGTCTTCTGCTAATAAAAATGGAGTTTGAACTGGAATCATGATGTAAAATGGCCACATTAGTGTACTCCTTGTGTAGGGTGTGGTATAGCAAGGGCAGAGGGCACTGGGAAAGTTCTAGAAGGGCACTACGTAAGTGCTAGAATGCTCCAGGCTTTATTCCCTGTAGACTAGCCAAAGGGTAATTAGAGTCAGCTGACACCAATTAAGGCCCCACCCAGGTGCCTATAAAAACCCTCTACTCTTGAGAGAGAGTGTGGAGTTGAAGGAGTAGGTGAGTGGTGAGCAGAGGAGTGTGTGAAGTGGAGGAGAGCAGAACGGAGTACGGTGGCATGTGGAGAAGTGGAGGAGAACAGAAGAGAGTACAGCAGTGTGTGGAAGAGAGGTGGAGTCCTGAAGAAGGTACTGGGCTCAAGAAGCCAGAAAGACAGGGGGGAGAGTAGCCCAGGGGAAAAGCCTGCAGCTGCAAGTAAGGTGCCAGCAGCACATAGCTGCTACTCAGAGGGCCCCTGGGCTGGGACCTGGAGGAGCGGGCGGGCCCGGGTCCCTACCCCCCTCCCTGGGAAGACGGGGTAACCAGCGACGCCCTGGGCCACTATGAGAGGCAAAAGTGCGAGACCCACTAGGGAGAAGCCGGCCGTTTGCCACACGGGCCATTGCTTTACTTACCAGGGTAGACATGTAACAGTTTTAGAAAAAGAACTTACACAAGTGAATCAATGTTTCATTGAGTTCCAACACCATATTGCTTTGTTTCCAAGTGCAAGCTACTGGTCTTTTCTTTCAAAAACAAAACAAAATACAGTTGCCTTTACAACTTAATGCAGGCTTTGTGTGGTTCATGAGGAACATCACTTTTAGAACTTCACTTGCCTACAAACTAGAAAATATTATTTTTATGTGGAGAGCAATAATTTGTCTTTTTTATTTTATATTTTGGGGTTTTGTTTCAAAATGGAATCTGATGCCTTGGTTCCTTGAAGAAGTGCATAAAACAAAAGTATATCAGAAATAAATAGAAAAATTATACCTGAAACCTTAAGGAAAAAAAACCTTTAAAATGTTTCTGTGTTATGCTTTGCTGCACACATAGTGAATCACAAATTATGGAAGCTGATCTTAATCTGTTTTCCAGTGAACAGGTGACAACATGATCACAAAACACATGAAGTAGCTCTCTTTGAGGTGGACTCAACAGATAGGCCACAGACCATTGAGATCTGTGAGTGCAAAATCTATTGAAGCGAGTGGTATTTTGCTTAGTGTTGCTAGAACTGCATTTGGCCCAGTGTTTCTAGTTTAGTTTGTGGGATATAGATAGGGTAGTGTTGAGAAGAATGGATGGCTGGTGCCAGTGCCATATCTGTTATGTGGACATATGAAGAACATTAGTCTCCAGAACTGTTAATTTAGCATTTCCTGAACTATAAAGTCACACAAGAAGGAAATGGAGGGGAAAGAAGGAAGAAATTTAAGAAGACATTGCTTAAATTATACAGGAAGAAATGTTCTTGAGTTAGCACAATTAAAGCCCCAATAGTCATTTAATTTCAGGTTAGATGTAAATCTGAATTACTAAGATTGGGAGATGTGGAAATTTGGAGTCAAACCATTATAAATTAGTAAGTACGACATAGTGGACAAGGAGTATTATGTTCTATGTAAACTTGAAAATAAAATGTTTGATTTCCCCTTGCTGGTGCAGAGATGGTGGGGAGGATTAATCTTTGCATTGTCCCAAACATTTCTTTGGGAGAGGCACTGAAGCTGGTTAGTTCTTACACTACTGTGTGCTTTCCAGGTGGGCTGCAGCCTAGGTTTCACTGGAGCATTGTTTCAGTCCCCACTTTATGCTCTTATTAGCAGTCTCAGGTTTGGGGCATTTAAGTCAAAGGACTTAACACCATGCTCGTAATAATTCTGACCCTGCACTGCAGTACTAAGAAGTGCTACAGATGAAATATTACACTGAAGCCCATCTCTGTGCCTTTGATGGCTGTCCAAGCAGAATTTAGAGAGCTAATTTATGGTGCTTTTTAAAAGGTACCCCTGATATCCTGATCAACATTTTCCCTTTTTCAGTAAAACAGGCACTAATATCCAAGGCAGTGTACACAATGAACAGTAAGCACACAAATAACTTTGTAAAGCTTATTGCAGTACTCTTTGTATCAAATGGTCCCTTGCATAATCGCATTCTGCCCTTGCCTATTCATATTAATGGTGTATAACAACATGCTCTGAAACATCTATTCCCTTGGGCTTTAGTAAAGGTCCATCAAAGTAGCTTCACCCACTTTTGTTATCTTCTACTTCTTTGCCAACTGTTTTATGTGTGGTTCTGATCCTGCGAAATGGGATCAGATTTTTTGTATTTTCATTTGACTTCTAAATAGTATGTGCCATGTGCTACATGAATGCATGAAATGAATATTAAGTAACCATTAGTAATGTGCCATAGTATTTCCTAGTTTTATAGTGGAAAATGTTTTAATCCCAATCTTTGTGGTATGTCATGCCATTGATTTTTCATAATATTCCCCACTAAAATCAATGGGGGGATGCTGCATATAAATCCGTGCCACAATGTGGCTCTTTATTTATGTGTTTTACTTGAAGGGGAAGGAAATTGGAAATATCAGTACAACACTACTGCAGTTTTAGGAAACATTTTTTTCCCAGAGTTCCTCCCCTTTTATGATGCCATCAAAATGGCAAAACAAGATGTTTATCCAGTCATGTAAACTGGCCGTGGGAAGTAGATAAATTTAATAAACTGGGAGGCTTACAGCATCAGTCAAGCGATTAAATGGATTTTGCAGCACCTATTCCTTCCACATATCCCCACTCTGAATCATCCTTATCTGCAGGATTAGATTCTCTATTAGGTCTCCAGATAAGAGTTCTCCAGCTTTCTGAGAGTCTCACGATCCTCAGGACACAAGGGCAAAGCACTATGCCTGTGTAACTGCATACGGATTCAGACTTTATATCATATATTAAATCACAGGAAAGGATTCGGGGTAAAATAATGTTAAGAGCATGCCATAAATAAACTTTAAAAAGCAAGAGATGGAACTCCATTCTAAACTCTCCATCCGTGCTTAGAAATTGAACTGTATACTATGCGGTATGCTACAAAACGTTAGCTATTGACCGTAAGTCAGACCCTTATCTTGGAAAACAAACTGGAAAGTGTTATTACTAAAATAAACACACACAACAGCTGTTTCTTGCCCCACATACAGAACAGGATTTATGTGCAGACTTAGATATATTAGAATAAATACTTTCTTAAACAAAATAGTGGCAAATAATGTTTTCCTTTAATTATAAGCAAAGTCCTAAGGTCAGGGGTCAGCTTCCTCTGCTCCTCTTGATGAGGTCACGTCACTGACATGTAAACCATTGTAATGAACATAGATGCCTGTTTGGCTTGATAATAGTAGTACTGTATCATCAACAGTCACAAGAAATTGAACTCAGGACTCAGCAAGTAAAAACTACTTCATTTTAGCTTTGACATCCGTTTGGTGGTTTAGTTGCTATGAATTTGTTGCTGCCGCTACTGTAATTTAAACAAAGTGACTGTGAGATATCTACATGTTAGATCAAATTAACCAAAGGTATTACATCAAGAATGAATTTGACCTGTATATTTTATTTAATTTCAAGGGAGTAGTATTAATAATATAATAATGGTTAATCATACCAAAATGAGTCAGTGAAATATGTCGATTCATGTCCTTTATATGTTATAGTTTGTATGATTTATTGGTTGTCTTTACAAGGAGAGAGCAAATGTATCTATTTTTTTCTCCTCTCATATTAAAAAAAATATTTTTATTCAAATACTGGACAACATTTCTCCCAGACTGAGAATTTATATTCCAAATTATACTGTGGAGCTATTTTTTTAATGCCAAGTTATAAAGACTTATGACAAGAGATTTAGCAAACTGCAACCAACCCCAAGTAGCTGTATCAGAAATTTATGCTATAATAACATTGAATGTTTTTGGCTTTGGAATTCAACTTTATTTAAATGTAAGCAATGAGACTTAGGATACTGCATTACCTTGAGCACATTTACCATTAAAAATATCAAGACTTGTTAATAGTTATCATACAGTAGTATATGAAGGGCTGCTTCCCCCCTACTCCCTTTTCTTTGGATACAAAATAACAGTCATTTATCAGTTACAACTGAGTGGTTATGTGAAGTTTTTAATGGACTAGTGTACAGCATTTCTCAACTGGTGCTATAAAGTGCCAGCAAGAAGCACAAAAAATGGAAGAATTAGAATATATAAATAGAGAAAACAGTAGCAATGATGATGCTCAAAAAGTTTGAAGATTCAATTTGGATAGACATTCAGGTTTTATGAGGTTTGAATCTACTTTAGTACCTGCGCTTCCAGTTATGTGTGAAACCAAGAAGTACAGAGATGTGTGGAAATTTAAAAAAATAAAAAGAATAAATATATAAAATTACCTGAGTTTTGCAGTTCAAGGCTTAATTTGTAATTGGTTCAAGTTTTGTTTCATTTCATGGTTTATTCATAATTGGAAAACAATTATGGTTTTATTGTCCTAAAATTCTACCTGCTCTGTAAGGTGAATACCAATTAATATCATTGAGTTGTTCTTTAGAAACAAAACAAAACACTCCCTCCCTTCATGGAGATGAAAATTTAAGTTTCCAGAATCAAAGGCAGATGAATTTATTGGGCATCCTAGAAATGAACCTAACATCACTGGAGGGCAAACCAGAAACAGTTAGCTGTGTTCACAGTTCTAAATTTGCGTCATGATAACTTGTAAATGCAGGCAGTCAGGACTTCCTGATCTGATGCTGTAATGAAAAAGAATTTACAGTGGAGAAGTTCTAACTTCTGCATGAGATTGTAACAGATCATTCCCAAAAGGATTTCAGATAAATAAGACTTCACCATTTCTGATTAGACTCATGAGATGTCTCATTATGCTTAGTCTTTCCTAATTAAAATATTTAATTTATTTGTTCTTTAGGTTGTGTCCATTTCTCTTCAACTAGACTGGTAGCTAGGCAGCCTAAGGAATAGCAGCCCCTGCTACTAGAAATGGCATACATGCCTGAAATTTGTTCCATGCTGCGTTGAGAAACATACTAACTGAATCTAGCTTTAGCATGCTTCTCAGGAAGAGAATGTGTGACAGAGAGTCAAACATGTAGGGTTTAGTTGGACTAGTTTATCTGATATTTGGAAACTTCATATTTGTGAGAATAGGGATCTTGTATGTTTTAATTTCATTACCACCCTCTCTTCCATTTGTAAGGGTATTTCTGAATTACTGATTTGAAATTTTAAAACATTTCAGTGTCTTACGATTTTTCGGATACTGCTATAGTATGGATTTCTAAAGCTACAAGATTTTCACTATTCAAGCTACAAGCTAAAGGTTTATTAAGAAAAACATCTTAGCAAAAAGAGTAGGTTTTTTTCTTTAATCTATGAAAGGAGACCCCAGGAATAAAACTTCTTGGTAATAGTTGGTAAATTTCTTGAATGGCTTTTAAAATTAGTGTGTGAAACATTCAATGCATATACTATTACATTATATTTAAATAAACCTTTAGGAAGGAGATTTTTCTTTGTGAATTTATCAGAACAGGACAAACATAAAATAAATCATATGGCATTTGTATTGTCTAGTAAAGGACTGTGACACAGTAGCCCCAATGCAATGTCTTTATCTTCAAATTACTTTTCAAATGGAAGATGAAAGTCCTAGAAATTGCTGCCCTCCCTAAAAGAAGCAGCCCCAAGGCTTGCTCATACTTCATTTATATGTTATAGATTTTTGCTATACAAATTATTCAAAATTTTATACAAGGGTTAGTGGTTCTTAATAGTGCTCTTCTAAAGGCATCCAAAATAGGAACTAGATTGGCTGATGTTTCTTACTTTGCCTAACATCATTTACGACACTCTTATATGTAAGGGCCAGATTCTTTCACTTTCATTCACAGTAGTAGTGCAAGGAATAAGGTACTACTCAGAAGAAAAAAGCATGGCAGAATCTCACCTAGAGATACTGCAGTTTTTCTGCATACTCAGAACAGTAAAGATCTGCAGCATCTTAGACATTACTGTGTGATAACTTTAGATAGTGCATGACTATTTAATATGATCACATTAGACATTACAGGAGAGGCACTGGTGTTCTTTAATCCCAACATTTACAGTTCTGCAGTGATTGTCGTGCTATGCCATCTCCTATAGGAGGATACTGCCGTTGGTGCAGGAACAACAAATGCTGAGTTTGTAATTGTGTCACTATATGCATCAGCTGAAACAGTGAGCAACCAACCATATACCTTAAGCTACTGTATTATTTTCACTTTAGTCTCTTAATAAACTGATTTAATCTCTGTGCATTGTAGAGCTTTCGTTCAGTGTTTCATGGCAATTTGTCTAGAAGACTACGAGCTTCTCCCTTGTCAAATATTTAAAAAATCATACTTTCCTTTGGCTAAAAATATATTATTATGTATATAATGGGATCATTATCTCTTGTATTACTTTTAACGTTTCATTACATCAGTAGTTTTCTTCTCCCTGATAGCAAGTTTTTCTCCTAGTTATTCTCTGTATAGCTAACGAAAAGATTTTCATCTATTTAAAAACACAAAGACATGCAGTATGTGTTCTCTTTAATAAATTGTCCTAAATCATTAATCCATGCAAGCTTCCAGGATTGTAATGTGTGATAAGAAAATAGCATATGACTCTCAAACTTGATTTATTGACGTTTTAAAATATTCCCCTCCCCCTCATCTACAGGGTGTGGTTTTGTTTCATGTAAATCTATGGGTTTTTGGTTGTTAAATAGGTTAAAGATTCAGTAAGGCTGAGGGGATCTAAACATGTAGACAAATGAGAAATGAACAAATGCCAATGAAACCCTGTAAAACAAGATTAAATTAATAAACTTCTGAAAAGCTGCAACACATTTTTGATGGAGTTTGTGTATGTAATAGGATATAGATTTGCAGAGCTAGTAACTCTCAGAAGAAAACAATTTCCTGAATTTACAACACTGCTTGAATTCAATCAAACTTTATGGCTTTGCAACTTTGCTAAAAGGATCTAAGGAGAGAGACTGTGAGCTGTTTACAAAAGAGATCACGTTTCCCTGACCCTTAAGTAACCTCTCTAGAAGAGGAGGGCATTTTTCCTAGATGATGCACGATGTCTTTTTATCTATATAGGTTATGGAATTGTTCCAGCTTCCCTAGTGTTCCACAAAAGCACACAGTAGTACAGTTGTACTGCTCTGGAGTTCTGAGGAGAGAATGAACCCTGCTGTTGCTAACACCCTATCAAGCTGCATATCCTGTGAGCTCTACATTGCACATTCACTTCACTTCCTTCCTGGGCATTCATGTGCAAGTGAACGCGAAACAAATGTCAGTGCATTGTTAAGCATCTAAAATGTTTGGTTCTGATGCTGAAATTAAATTAAACAATGGACATTTTTATCCAAAACTATCATCTATTTTTAATTCTTACTAAGTGAAAATGGGAGGAGGGGGAGAAATTCTTTTCTTTTATCCCCTTTTGGAGTCCTCTTCTTTTTTTTCCTTGCTGACAGAGATTGTTACTGGAGGAATTTTATGTTTTCTTAAAGCACAGTTATTTTATGCACTTTGAATTTGCTTTTTGGTAAAAAAGCACAGATTTCTTGATGTCTTGTAATATCAGCTGCAGTGCAAAAAGCGTAGCTGATTTTACAAGACACCTGCCTTCATATCTGAGAGCAGAATCAAGCTCTTAGTTGATCGCTCAGGATGGAAACTCACTGCGGTTTCATAATGCTGTATCTTACTGTCAACAGGAACTGGAAGAGTAGTCTTTTCTATGCCCTAGGCTATGTACTGTATGCTAATCCCTTCTTGTTGAACTACTGTTCTATTCCATTTTTGAATAAGCTGATAAATATGGTCTTAGAAGGTTCACATTTTCCTTGCTCACTACACACACACGTGTCTGCATGTACGCACGCACACATATATCCTATACAAATTCTTTTAAAAATAGTATAGTACTGGACCTTCCGTCAACTGTTTCATCTGTTAGTAAAACTAGAACCTTATATGCCAGTGTAAATGGAAATTTGTGTGAATGTCCCTTTGTGAGATAAAAATGTTTGAAAAGGAAAGCCAAAAATACACAGTCAAGGGAAGGCTTATATTGAACAGCTTTGCATCTTAAAGTACACATTTTCTACAATGCTCACTTGTTAGACTGGAATAAGGAGGATTTTTTTTTTAATTTGTGGGCAAGAAAATCCTTCACTCATTTAGCTCCCCCTGCTGGCTGCCTTGTTGAAACACAATACTTTGAAAACGATGTATTGGTGTTCTCGTCTGATTTTCTAGCACACATTAAGTATCACTGAATGAGTGCACATAGTTTAATGTTGTCAGCCATCCCCATGACAATTCAGAATATGCATTACTATGTAGACTTAATGATTTTCGTCCGCAAAGAGAGAGAATAGTTTGAGAGCACAGAGTAAAGAGATGTGGGGTTATTGGAAAGTAAAGTATGTTAGACAGATGATGCATGTACCACATCTGTCCTTCAGCTACAAAATTTTTTCCCTCTTTGTGAAGTGTCTTCCCTCCCCCTCATTCTCTTCCCATTTCTTTAAAACGTGAAAGGCATTTTATATTCTGATTGGTGTCCTTATCTGAGATGCATGGAACTGTATTTGCTTTTTAGAGAAAGGAAAGCGAAAGACAGAGCAGTCTGTCTTTTGACAAATGAAATTAATGTGTGATAAATAGCTGTGGCAAGAAACTTCTCTCTTGAGATGAAGGAGAACTTGGCATGTATACCTGTAAAGATGCACACTCACCACCAATGTACCTACTTGTGTCAGTCAGGCTGTACTGGGTTTTTGTCTTCAGTGCCTCCAGTAGGCAATTTGTCTTTGCACCTCATCAGTCTTTCATCTTAGAAGTGGCTAGTGCAGCCCCCTTCTGAGGTGACAAAATGTTTAAGTACAATCCATAGTCCCAAAGAACCAACCTATCCTTTGGGCATTGTGCTCAAACCTTTTCTGGGGCTCCACTGTCTTTCCCTGACTCTCGTATCAAGCACTGTCTTGCCCAACCTAAATTTTTCCCTGAGGCATCTAGTCTCCAGCAGTCTCTGGCACTTCAACCCTAAGTCACAGTAACCAGTCTCTGTCTTTTCCCTGAACACACTCAGCTTGTTTACAAGGCTCAAGTCATCTGATCCTTCCTTAATCCCACTTTCTCTGTCTGACAAGTAATGATCTAATTACCATCCCGGTGAAGTGACTGTGGCTAACATGGCTTCTAACACTTTCTTGCCCATGCTGAAGTGCTCCTCTTCACTCTTTTGCAAACAGTATAAGCTGTAAAAGTTTGCAATCCTGGCAGAAAATTATCCATTGATTTACTTCTCAGCATCATGGACTGATTTTTTCTAGGCTGTGGTGAAAATCTATAGATTTCAGTGACACCTGTTTTTTTATGTCAGCGTATCAAGTGCAAAAACATGAGGGATGAAATGGACTTGAATCATAATCTTGGTTTAACATGTTGGCCACACTATAATGTCTTACTTGCTGTATACACACAACAAGCAAGCCCTGAAAATAATTGATGATCACATCCTGAATGTCCTTCCTCTTGCAATACTCCCATTGACCTCAGTGGAAGCTTTTCCTGAATGAGAAATACTGAGCAAGGATGTCCAGATTTGCCCTTGAAACTATAGGCATTCAGATGAAAGATGAGTTGGGCTGGTTATTCATTTGTACGTAATTAAATCCTAAATATCTCTTTGTTCCTTTGAACCTACTGCCCCTATATTCTGAATGCTCCTCTCCTTTTCTCCACCCTCTATTATTTATACCATGTAATATTTAATGGTTTGATAGATGCTGCCCACAAGTTAAAGACCAGGAGCTTCAGTTCCCATATACAATCATAAGCGTTCCCTCTTCTGTTTTTCAGCAGAGAATTCAGACCAAGTTGGTAAGGGCTGGAGAGAAACATGTTGTCTCAGCAGGGTTAGGCAGCTAAGACTTAAGGCTTTTTTTCTCCCCTTCTTTTCATTGAGATGAGAAAATAGGCCACTAATTTAGTGAGAACTGAGATTGGCCAGACTGCCTTGCCAGCTTTGTGTGATGCATGGCCATATGCCATTTCCCAGACCATCTACAACTCTCTCTTACTATTTTCCTTGACTGGATAAAGAGAACATTGTGTCTCTTGGAAGTGCTGGCTCCTTCCCTGCACTCTGTGTGAGAAAAGGAAATGTTCTCTGTTCATGACTTAGCAACAGTTGGCAAAAATGATGTCATATCCATGGTAGCAGCAAGACAAAAAAAGAGAGAGATTGATTTTTTTAGAAAGATTTTACACACCACACTGTTCTATGAAGGAGTGAACAAAAAGCAAGTATTGTAAAGCTCTATTTAGAACAGAATATTGGCCTATTTTTTCATGCTGGAAAGAAATTAGGGTTATTTAGAACTCTGGTTTGTGAGTTCTTCTTAGTAGTGCTGTAGTGTGAGATATAAGGGAGACTATTTCTTTATCTTTTTTCCCCTCTTTTCCTTGTACACACTCTCTCTCTCATTTATCTAAGTATAACATAATTGTAAGGGTCAGAATATTATATGTAATAATACATCATGACCCTGAATGTTAGGGGAACTTCTGTTTGCACTATTTGTGTTTCCTAAGGGCTTCATCCTGTACCACTGAAATCACTGGGAGTTTTGATGTTGACTTCAGCGGGGTCAGGTTCAAGATCTAAATTAGTTGGGCCAGGGAATGCATCTCTGTATTGGTTTGTAAAGCATGGCACACAGTATTGGTGCTACATAAATTAATAATGATTCTATTTAGAAATGGGCTTGAATCATAATATTTATATGTGTTTTCAAACTTTCCCAAAGTCTTGGGGGTTTTGAGCTGCAGTGTTATGGCTTGGCCTAGTACAGAGTCAAGGGCTAGCCACAAAGTTCAGCTCAGGATTTGAACATCCTCTAAAGTTCATAGCTGATTTGAAACTGGAGTTTGAGTTCAGGGACATCTCTGGTTTTATTGCAGCTAATTTTTTAATGTCTTCAGTCATTGGATATTAAAAGCTCAGCAGATTTGCGATAAGAACATGCAAATTTCAACCCTCCCACTCTGCTACCAAATGTAAATGATCACATTCTATATCCACTTTGCACTCACTTTACACCAATACAAACAACTACACAAAACGCAGTGCAATGGAGAATCAGACCCCATGGGTCTGTTTTGCTTCCTTTGATGCAAAAGTGTAAGTGGTACTCTAAAAATGGAATACTCTTTCAGCAAAGAATTTATTCTTTTAGGTAGACTTCATGCTAGTATTTTTAAGGGCAGTATTTAAAAATCTAAAATATGTTGGACTTACAAGAACAGTTGTGGTTCAATGAACCATTTAATTTTTGGATGTCCTTGAGTTAGTCATTTTTGGAGGAAGGTTGAAATACATATTTCAAATCCCTCAAGCTTGAGAATTTCCCTCACTCCTCCACAACTATAGGTTGTGAATAAGTGATTGGCTTGGGTAAGCACATTTTACCAATACTTTGATTATTATTGTTGTTTTGAAAATCTTAATTAATAACTGGAATGATGTTTCAGTGGTGTCCTGTGATCAACTTATCTTAGAGTTGCCTTGTAGCATCCATCACCACTGTATTTAAGAACTTCCTAGCCACTTTAGATTTTGACTTCCCTGGCAGGGTTCCAAGTGAACTTCATGGTTGTCTGCTTTTCACCCTTTCCTACCATAGGAAGTTATTCTTGGAGATATATACCATATATATCTTAGTGTTTTTCCTCTCCTCATTCTGGTTATGATGGGAAAATTTCTCAAAGAGGAAGATTTTTGCAACATACTTTGCAATGGTCAAACTTTGCATTAGTTTGAGCACAGGAAGCTCATTCCACATCCAGATCCCGTTGACTGAGAATGCTTTATCACCAATCCTCAAGAATTTTGTCTGGGGATTTGAGCACAGTACTGCTCTACAGAAGTTAATCTGTCATGGCACATAATGGATAGACATGCAAGCACTGATGTATTCAAGGCCATGTCTACATTAGAGTTTACAGTCGTACAGTGTACCAATGCATCTGCGTTGCTGTAAGGTCTCTCATGTAGCAGCTCTATGCTGATGGGGGAGAGTTCTCCCATTGACATAATTAAACAACCCCCAAAAAGCAATGGGAGAAGCTCTCCTGTAGACATAGTGCTGTCCACACCGGCGCTTATGTTGGTGTAACTTATGTCATTCAGGGGTGTATGTTTTTCACATCCATGAGTGACATAAGTTATACCAACATAAGTACACAAAGCCTCAGTCCTGAGCCACTTATAGCTTTGAAAAGCCAGACCAAGCACTTGAACTGGCCCTGGAAATGAACTGGGAGGTGATGGTTTGATCAGAGCGCAGAGGTGATGTGCCTATGACACCCTAACTTATTAAGAAGGAAGGCTGCTAAGTTCTGTACAGGTGGAACCTCCACATTGCTTCCTTGTTCAGCCATAGATACTGTAAGTTTCAGAAATCCAGTATGGAGGAGACAGGTGTTGGGTCACTGAGACCAAATCCTCATCTCAAAAGAAGGGTTTTTTTGTTTGTTTTGTCTTGTTTTTGTAGCTACTTTGTTTCAGGGTATGTCTACACTTTAGGCACCACGGTGATTGATGCAGCAGGATCAATTGAGCAGATCGTGTAGACCCGCTCATTGCCTCTCTGATCAACACCAGTAATCTACCTCCCTCAAAGCAGTAAGGTTGCGTCGACGGGAGCTGTTGACGCAGCGCCATGAAGATGCTGTGTTATGTCAACGTAAGTACGTTGATTGGAGATACGCAAGCTACATTATGTAGCTTGCGTATCTCCCATTGACCACCGGAGGCAGTGTAGACCCTCAGTTTTCTATCCAATTTCTGATGTCACTAATTTCTGCTGATTGGAAGAACCATCACAGATCCTAACTGTGAAAGTACATTGTGGGGCGAGAGACATTGTGTGAGGTAAGCAAGTCTCCAGATTATTACCAATACCTGAAACTCTGTCCAGAGATCCACAGTAGCAAATACAGTCAGGAAGCACTGGTTTAATGTGCTTGCTATAAAATATTCCAATCTAAAAGCAGGTGGTACATTCTATATTAGGTTTTGCTCTGAATGGATTTAAAGTGTAACCCCTAGTACAGTGCCTGATCCTGAGATGTCAGATGCATAAATTACAGTGTCAAGGCCTGCATTTGAAATAAGCCATTACAGCTTTCTAGAGAGCTGACGATGACAGGCTTTTTTGGTGCTTGTGTGTTAAGGTTTATTGTTTTGTTTCTTGAATGATTCCATTTAGAAGAGCTGATATTTTGTTAATGTAGATAACAGTTGCTCTGTGTATTAAAGACATGGAGATTTATGATAGGGACACAATATAAACCAAGAAAAATAAACAAATAAAGAGCTTCAAAATATGTTCAGTCTTGTTAATTGGCTGCATCACTGGCAGATGGACACTCCTCCCCATCAATGTGTCTTTATGTGCAAGAGGCTTCTTCATCAAGCTGCAAAATTCGGCAGCAGCCAAAGACAAAAAAGAGAGAGTCTGGGTATTCTGACATGGATATTTTTTGAAGAATTCATCTATTTCTTACAGCAAAGAAAAAATGGATTATTTCTTTCAGCTGCTGGATGCCACCAAAGTCACCTGTGCCTATCCAGGAGTAGAGGGATGTTTGCTTGTGCAGTCATAACAGTTGCCGATATTTATGCCTCCACTAAAATTCTCTGGTGTTTCCCTTATTTGGAGAAAGGATCATGAGGAAAATTGGATCTTATCTTCATTGCCTACAGTAGTCCACAGTGCAAAAGGAGCTGAACAATTACATTAATGGGAAACAGCTTAGTTCTGTAAAAAATGAGAATCAAAATATCATAGGAGTGGCTCTAGGAAGAGAAGTGGCTTAGCTATTTTTGCAAAGCCTTGGATCATTTCGTATTATACTGCTAAATGCCAGGACACTTTCATAGATTAATTTAAATCTACAAAAAGGTACCATTTATGATAATCTAATCTGACCCTCTTCATAACAAAGGTCATAGAATGTCATGCCATCATTTCTGCACCATGCCCATACTTTGTTTGAGCTATAAACATATCCTTTAGAAACACCTCCAAACTTGATTTAAAGACTTCAAGTCATGGAGAATCCACCACATCCTTAGGTAAATTATTCAAATGGTTAATAACTCTCACTGAAAAAAATATGCATCTTATTCTAGTCTGAATTTGTCTAGCTTCAGCTTCCAACCATTGGATTCCATTATGTCTTTATCTGCTGGATTACAGGACTCTTTATTCCAGATTTGTCAATGAGATAATGGTTCTTTTATAGGAGATATAGATTCTTAGTATGCATTTTTTTTAAAAAAGAGAGTAAATAAAACACTCATGGAAGCAAAGTATTAATAGTAATGAAGTGATGGGTAATACAGACCCGTTAGGACTTAAAAGTGGGACCCTCATGCTCATAGACCTTACATTGCAGCTTCCTGCAGCTATGTTGGGGAGGAAGCTAAAACTCAGAGGAGTTTCCTCCAGACCGCAAAGGGAGAGTAAAAAGAAAGCTGCACTTAGTTTTCAAAACACGTTTGTAACAATCTTTCAGGGAGTGGAGAATACTTTTCTTTTTTCCTCTTAGCAGCAGCCTCTTAGGAGTCTGCCCTCTTTAGATGAGCTTTTGAAAATTAGGGGCAGGTGTCTTGGTTGCATTCTTGGAACTCTTGACAGATCTCCTCTGGGTCTTAGTCTGCCAACACCCTGGCACATATTGCCTGCTTTTATTAAGGAAACTGGATATTATGACCACAAGGATCCGCCTTTGGATTCCAAAGGGGCTATATACCACCTGCCACCACTGAGTGGTACGGGATGGGTAAAAATATGTTCCAGACCTAAACTTATTTTCCTTGGTGTAATCTTTCAGATATATGGTCCCCATTCTGTAACCCGAATACTGACTGCAGTGGAACTGTGTGTAGAATTGAGACGTATAGTTGTGGTTCAATGTATTTATTAATTGGTTTATATTCTTTATTTCCATTTCAACATATAGACATAAAAATGCCTCCTCTAGGCACTACACTCTTTACTAAATGATTAAAAATACATCAGTAGCAAACCCAACAGCCTTTCTTTGCGTGAAACCAGTCACCAAAATACAAAATCCCCCTTTCACCTCCAGTGAAAGCTAACCCTCCCATACTTTCCTGTAGTAAACTGTCCTCTACTGTAATCTTTTTATTTGAAGAGACAGCAGCCATTGGATAATTTCTGTTGTCTAGTGAGGCAGATGTTTGAGCCAGAATATGCAAAAAGAGTAATTGAGACTGACTGGTTCATGTCCCCTGGACCAATGCAAAGTTGATGCCTTGTGAAGATGTTAACATGATCAGGACAGAAAGTGGCTTACTATTTCTGGAGTTCCACCTATAGGCAGTGACTTCCAGCCACACTAAATATTACATAAGCAGCAGACAGTGAAAGGAAATTAAGGTTAAACTAAGTGGAAAAGGGTGTTTTTGGTGAATGGGCTGGGTGAAGGGTGGGTAGAATAAAAAAAGAAGTGATGGAAAGACTCCATTTAGGTCTCTTCCTACGGATATCCATCACTTAGTCAGAATAAACATGTCAATACCTGCCTTTCATCTTTCATACCAAACCTTCTTTCTTCCCCCCAGTCTCCATTATTGCTGGCAAACCCACAAGTCCTTCCCTTCACTCAAGCGCAAAGATGTGGATCTACTTATGACTTTTCTTTCGCATCCAGGCTTTCACTAAGTTGCTTCTCCCTCTGACTATTTTACAAATCATCACACTTTCACACCATTTTTTTCCTGTCATCTGTAGTACAGTAACCTCAGTCTCAGATTCTTCCCCCTTCTACCTCACCAACACTGAGGCCAAAATAACCTTCCTCTCATCAAGTCACATCCATCCCTCGAACCAGATGACCGCCCTCAAATCTCTTAATTTGGCTCCCTGTCTCTCTGTGCATAAAATTTAAGTCTTCTTCATCCTTACTTTATGGCTTTTCACAACTCTGCCTCTGATCCCTCATCACCTGTCTACTTGCTAGACTCTTTGGACTGTCCTTTGTGTCTGGCACAGCTCAGGATAGGCTGAAAAAATGGCTATAAGTCACTTTTGATTTCTACCAATCTTGGGGCTGCAGATCCAGTCCCCAGAAGCTTGCTCCACATTACACTAACTGCCCATAACCCAAAGAGACCATTTTACAGCTGGGGATTGCTGGTGGTACTCCAGGCCCACCGTTTTTGTCTCAGCCCCACCTCATAAGTGTCCCATTTTAGAAGAATTTAAAGTTTCAGCACAGAGAAGCCATATCAGTGCCAAAGCTCTGTCCCTTTGTATCCTCCTTCCACTCTGAGCTTTGTGTCTTTTTTCATGCTGCTCCCTGTGCCTGGAGTCCCATCATCTTCATTTGTGCCAAGTTTTTCTCTTTTCCTCAATCAAATCCCAACTCAAATCTCATACTTCTATTTCTGTAAAGTACTCTGAAGAATTATGATATTTTAAAAATATTTATTAATAATATAACAGCAGTCACTGCTAGGAATCTAATGTATCTTTGCTGTCTTCATGACCATCCTCCAGAATGGTCTCACAGTTCCAAACTTGTAATATTCTCTACAGTCTAGGAAAAGAGCAGTGTTCCTAAGTGTACTGCTTGCATACTTGGAGGTTAAGTCTAAGTATGTGTGAAACTCGTGGAAGCCCTGTCATGTGAGTTATTTCAATCTGAACTAGGAACAATTCTGCACTGTCAGAATGATGGAGTACGTTAAAATAGCTCTTTTCTAGCTCTGCTTTCTATAATTCATTGAAAAGACATTGCAACACAAACAAAACAAAAACAAAACCCTGAATATAACTCATCACAGTTAAAGTTAAAATGACATATCTTCCTGGTCATCAAGATGTAATGCTGTCAGAGTCTCACATAGCCATGAGAGTTAATGTTGTAGTTTTAGAGGGAAACAATGTTTTCTTATGATTGTGAATCAGTGAAACATGGCATGTGTGTTACATCATGCCAGCCTGGAAGCATCAGGTGATACTTAGTAAATGTATGGCTGAACAGTTTTATTTACAGTTGTCTTTATGCTGGCTCTGTGTTCAGCCCACCCTGTTTTTGATCTTTTTTGGGGTGTGTCTTATTTTCTCTTGTTTCATTCTTATCATTCATTTCTGTCTAGCTCCTTGGCATCAATATTCTCAGCCACACCACTGGTGATTTTGTGTTGCAAATGCGCTGTAAATTTACTCAGAAACCACCGTCTTGCTTGGCACACTTCTTGGCAACCTCAGGAGAGATTCCAAGGATGGAATGGAGAAGGAGGGTGAACTGTAGTCTCACCTGTAAGAGTGGCCCCCCAATATCTGAAGTTCGGGGGGGGAGGAGGGAAAGGAGGAGAGGTTAGGGCTTTATGGAGAAGACGGTACACCTGCTGCTCATTCTGTAACTCTGTAGCTTCCATCTGCTGGGCTTTCAGTCCAGAGCCTTAAATAAGCATCAAATTGACTTTTTTTTCCCTACTGTTTTTTTAAGTAAGTATACAGTAATCTTTCTTCAGGGCTGTCAATAATTGCTGCAATGACAGTCACTTTGTTTGGCTGGCCCAGCAGTGTGTGCTGTGGGCAGGATAACTTTTAGATGGCTTCAATTTTTTATTTGTTCAATGGTTCCGTTGTTCTGATGGTTGTCCGCCATACTCCTTCGCATGTAATTCACATTTTTGTTGTGGGCTGAAGTTGCATTAAACTGTTTGCTTCTCTCTGATGTGCTAGCTATCATCAGGACCCTTCAGCTACTTCACAGAAATTTTTGCCACAAGACTAACTGAATTCCTCAGTTTAGAGAATAAACTATGATCTAGTGGTTAATTGCAATTTCAATTCTGGATGCAGTAATTATTTGAAAAATGAATTGCCACCAAGTTTTTGCTGCTAGCCTGTCCCAGCTTTATTGAATAAAATCAACACTTCAAAATTGAGCATGCCAACATCTTTGGCACTATATTCTGCTGGCACCTAATGTCCCTATTGCTAAGTGCTTGATATGTTGGCTGCTCTTTTAGCATCTATCAAATATCTGGACTAAGGTTATAAAAGCAACAGATAAATGCCTTGTGGCACTTAGTCAAGGAAGCAGAATTGTAGCACTTTATCAAGTTGCCTAATTGCAAATATTGTTAAAACAGCTGTGGTTCCTGCTGCTAAATCAGCTGCATAATATAGGTATAGTCACTACATTATACAGAAAATTGTAAAAGCACAAAGCCTAACTTCATTTATGAGCGGTTTTAAATTCAAAATCATGAGAACTTAAATAAAAACCCATAAAATGCCTAATTTTTGTTTGTTTTTAATGACAGAACGCCGGTGATAAAGTGAGCAGATGTATAACTGCCAATGAGCAGGGCTGCTATCTGACTGGATTCAGTCATTAGGTGGTTTCACAATGGAATAGAAATTGGTGCAGGAGACAGGAGATGCTATTTTTAAAAAGTAAGTGTGTCAGCTTTGGCATTCAGTGGCTGAGTCCTAAGGGAAGTAGGGATTCTGTAGCGTATAGTACATTCAGTAGCTGCAGTGGGAGGAAAGCTGAGACTCTTTACCAGGTGTGTGCAGTTGGCATGGACCTCCAAGTCTCAGAGTGTGTAGGTAGCATATGAACATTCCTTCTGGCTTATTGATCATGTGTATTGTATCCAAAGAGGTGAAAAACCATTATAGGCGCTGCTTACATTCTTGTTTGAATTCCTGTTAAGCACTGTAGAGCTGTCATTTGGTTTTTAAATCCATTATTATTTTTGTCCAAGATAGATTCAAAGTGATGTAATTTCATGGTGGATATAGTGTGTATTTTAAGTGATGTTCCTTATTCAGTGGCTAAAGTGGTGTTACCTAGATCAAATAAGAAGCGTTTGATCTGGTAAAAAAAAATTGTTTTTAAGAAATTCTTATCCAAAGGACTATACACTGTGATACAAATGTATAATTTTTCACTATTAGTGAAACACTGTGGGATGATACCCATTTTCCTGTATTTCTTGTATAGTTCTCCTTTATTTCCTTGAAGATGTGCGCACTGGACAGAAAGTATACCATGGAGACTTCAATTGTTCTCCATTCTTAGAGGCTTGCCTGCAATATTGTTGCTGCTGGCCATTCATTTGGTGGAAAACAGGTTCATTTGTTTCTGTTCACAACAGTTTCCTTTATTTACTATTCTAATATTTTCACTTTACCAGTTATTAGGTTCCTGGCTTATGTGGATTTTGTGCGTATGTGTGTGTTTGTTTTCTCTATGTGACTGATAGTGATTTGACAGTACTGTGACTTTACTACTCTATTATGCAATGTTTTGCTATCAGCTTTTAGCACATGTTGGTTTATAATGATTTTTCATAGCTTGGGAGAAGCAGGGGGGAAAGGGAAAGAGTTCCTACAAAATATGCATAACACTAAACACACTTCACAGTGACCTGTAGACATTAAAGAAGAAAATGGAGCCATGTCTATATTAAGGGCACAGGGTGACCCTTCAATGGTATAAAGCTTTGAACCTTGTTTTTTGTTATTTTTTTTAATACTCCAGTAGTTCTTAGCATATTCCATTATCTCCGTGCCACCGTGGATGCAGAATTACTTATTTAAATAATTTCTTGTGACTCCCATTTGTTGAAGGAGGGCAAAAAGAGTATTTCAGAGAATCAATGTTTAGTTGTCAAGGGAAGCTCCTTTTATGTGCAGTGAAATTCAAGCACTTCAGTCAGTGTTCCTAATTTTAAGATAACCTTACCTTCCTTTATGATCTTTAAGAAAGCAATCCCATCTATATGGTCTGACAAAAACAATGGGCATGATAAAGCTGCTATCAGTAAGAGGGTCATGTTCTAATATACTAAAATAAATTAATATTAGGGATCTTGTCCATGAAGGAAAGATGCTTTAGTTGTATTAACTGTGCTCTCAGGGCCTTTACCTTATTTAATCATTGTATGTTGGATAACATAAAATGTAAATGGAATTGTCCTAGTTTTGTAGTGCCATATTAGCTATGTTGTTCAGACTAATCAGAGGCCAAGTTCTATTTATGTTGTGATCATGCGCTTATGACAGAAAATCTTTTGGTAGAGTGGAGAATAGAACAGCAGTTTTCTGTGCTTATCTGCCTCTCCACACAACCTTCAGAAAGATTTCTCCCATATCTGCCACATTGTGTGGTTCCATGTCATTCTCATGGGTGGCAGCAAGTCATTTTCAGGCACAGCTCGCCCATTCTTGCCACAGCGTGGCAGGAAGGAACTTGACCCTTTTCCCTCCCCCCTCTCCCGGTACTTCCTAGAAACAGTTGGTGAGAGGCCTCCAGCCAAACCTACCCACTCTCCTGGATGGGTTGGAGAGGCAACTAGTGTTGGAGGGTGCGTAGGTTACCTAGGTGGTGGTGGTTTGGTTGGTCATGGCTAGGGCAGTTGTTGAGTGGAAGAGGTGCTGGGACAGTTGTGGGTAGATTAATGGTGGGGGTGTCTGAGCAGCTCCGCTCTGCAGGAGGAGCAATGAGTGGGGAGGAATCAGAGAAACACACAGGCTCCTTGCTTAGAATGTGTCACAGTGGCCTCTGGATCTAGAAGAAGTAATTGCAAGGGGAAACCTGCAGCTTTCCCACAGCCTGGCTGGTTATGTAAGAATGCAGTGGGATGTGGGCAAGTGTGTTTGCGGAATCGCAGGCATGAGTGTTTGTGAGATGGGTCATACTTGGCAGGTGTGCTTCAAAGATTCAACTGATGAGAGCTAGGGAATCACGTAGTGGTCAGACTTCTATCTGTCCAACTGATCTTAAATACTTGGATGGCCCTGTGATGGACTCGCAGCACTCTCCGCTACACTGGCGCCTCCTGCTGGTGATCTGGGGAATAGCTCAAGTAGACACCAAGATCCGCGGGTGTGCTCCGTTAAACTTCCTCAGGGTTCATTGGTAGTCTCTCGCTGCTGTCAGAACCCACCACGTCCTCTTCCTGACCCGGCTCTCCAGACAAGCCACAATCTGTGCCCTGCCCCCTTTCCAGGGGATTCTGCAGTCCCGTTTCGACCACTTACTTCAGTGGCTGCTGCAGTCTACCACCATTCCAGTGGCGGTCTTGGGAAGGCAGGGAGGGACCTGGGCCTACCCACTACTCCGGGTCCCAACCCAGGGACTCTAGATGCAGCCAGCTTTCACCTCCTCTTCCCCAACTCCTCGACAGAGTTCCCTGGGCCAATTCCCTGCAGCCCCCATACGGCTTCCACCCTTGTATCAGGACATCTGCTCTGCTGAGCTCCAGCAGCTAGCCACTGCCCTGTCCTGGGTGCTGACCTCCTTCCGCCTGCAGGGCAGACAGCCTTCCCTCCCCGAGCTCCTGGGATTGACTGCCCCTGTTCTGCTTGGCAACTCCCTTTTATACTGGGCTCCTGGGCCCTGACTGGCTATCCTGCAGCTCCTTCCCATTGGCTGCCGCTCCAAGGGCCCTCTTGACCCCTTCCTGGCCAATGTGAGGCAGATGCCCCACCACAGGTGCCCATCACCAAGTATCTGAGCACCACACAATCTTTACAGTATGTATCATCACAACACCCCTGTGAGGTAGGGCATTGTTGTTATCCCCATTTTACAGATGGGGAACTGAGGCAAAGAGAGATCAAGTGACTTACCAAAGCCATATGGGAAATCTGTGGTAAAGCAGGTCTCCCAACTCCTAGGCAAGTGCCCAGCCACTATTACCATCGTTCCTCTCCAGATCTGACTGTGGCAATGAGATATTATTTACATTTCCACTAGAAATAATTTCTGTGAGGAACAAATGTATTCCTGGGGCTGCTGCCAGGCAGCATACAGGGACATGTCAGTTGCGCCTTTGCAGTGTTCATGTACGCCTAGTTTTATATCCGATTAACACAATATTAGTTTTCTATATTGTCAGTGTTTGTGTTCACATTCTGTGTTTGGGGTTTTGTTTTTGTTTTGTATATTACACATGAACTATGTCAGAAAAGGGATAATGAAAAATATATGCTTCATGTTAGAGAGCTAGAGTGCAAACCAACTTTTTAAAACTCACTGAACTGACTGAAGACATTTGATGGATGGGGGTGGGGGAGGGACCACATTCTGGCTGACATCTTATATACCAAGTTGTAGACCAATGGAAATTAAACCATCTGAGCCACACACTCCGAAGAACCAGAGTCCATGAAGGAAATTGCTTACAGGTCTTTAATAATATAATTAAAAACTAGCACTGTATTACATGTTTTGGCACTGATAGATGAAATTGCAGACCCATTATCGTTGGGAACTCCTTGATCCTTCTAGACAAAAATATTGGTAGTGGTGAGTGCATATTTACTGTATTAAAGAATAAAGTACCAGTATGTGGGAATCTGCATTTTTAATATTCTTTGTTATTTTGTAACATTTTTTCTTATTCTGTTCAGAGATTGAAGTTGCATTACAAAGATCATTATCATGTCTCTCGATTATGTTTTCTAATTTACACAGCATTAAATGCTTTGAAAAAATAATCCAAACCCAAGAGATAACAAAATTATATAACATACCATTTCCTCTATATCTCCATCTGCAAATGCAAGGATGAGTGTTAAATTCCTTCATGGATAATTGTGTTTCTATAGTGTACAGTGAAGACATCCTGTAGTAGCAAAACAAAAAGGAGTAGCACAACAGCATGGACCGGTGCATGATACGAACGGAGTGAGAACAAATTCATGACTTTACAAGAAAATTTCAGTACTGAAAATAAATATGATGGCGAAGAGTGTGACTAGAAGGAAAGAGTGTGCGCGCTTGCACACATGAAAGGGAAAGAAATATTTAAAATAAAAGAGAAGAAAGCTTTCAACCAATATCTGGCCAAAGCATATCAGAGATAAAATATCTCTCCTGGACTAATATTTCAGTAATACAACTATGAATAATGAAATGTGTTATGTTAATGAAACTGCTGCTGTTCAAAATGTGACATTTAAAAACACCTGTTTAGTGTTTTTGTTACACTGCAAACATAAAAATAACAATTTAATATGGAACATTTATGAACCATCCATATGTCTAGATAGCCATATGGTTTTATAAATTAAGAACATATTTCCTTCTGATTGGTTAAAAAAATAAAGTTCATTAACTGCTAAGGATTACTCAGTTTCAGTTACCATTGTTCAGCCAGCCTACAGGTACTCAGTTTGCTATTATACATGTTAATTATAACAAAAATGAATCATTCAGAATCAATTGTGATTGTGTAAATGATGACGATGATCATTTATTAAATTATTAATTGTTTACTTGCGCAGCTGAAACTAAAACTTGCGGATGGGTAACTTTTGATGAAATGGTTATCATATGACATAATACATTGTGAATTAGCATTTCATGCTAAAATGTATTTAAAATTTAAGCAATTTCTGTTGATTTTGATTTTGCCCACTACAACAAAGCACATTGCACAGTTCAGAATAGTAAAATGTGATGGGGAGTAATGAGGTTAAGAAATCGTGGTGTATTAATTCATCCCAAAGTTATACTGACAATAATACAAGTGTGTGGGGGCGGGGCGGGGGGGTCTTCTGGCCATTATTTTTTATTAGTGCCTTTCCTTTTCTCCTGCTGATACAAGTATTGTTTCTTGGAAACTAGAACATACGGATAAAAGATATAGTACAAGATGAGAGTACATTTTGAGAATTATGATTTGACTTTTGGAACCGGCATTTATCTCAATATTTTTGGCTTGAATTGTTTATAAATCAGGTTCTTCATTTAACTAAAACCATATCATCCCAGTGACCAGTCTCTTGTGAATTTCAACCAAAATTCATAAGATCTGTTTATAATATTTAAATGTTGATAGCAAAACAAATGTAATAATTGACAGTAATATTTCAAACCCTCTCAATAATCAGACTGCAGTTCGATCACTAATATTGTCATTGTAATGGATAGTAGTAAAGATAGCACAAAACCAAAACTTTGGATTTGAATGTTCCAAATGTTGGAAAACTTTGGCCCTGGATCTGAACTTGGGCCCATTGATAGATAGCAACAGCAAAACATTATTTGATTGATACAAGTAAGATAAGAGGACATTTATCTTACCTATTTTAAAAGGTTATGACATAAAATAGATACATTATTCTAGTTTAAAATTTCAAATGAGAAAATTTGACTGCCATATCAATGACTTCATTGAAGCTATACCAATTTACATAAGTGGAAATCTGACCAATATATATTTTTACTTCAAATTCTGCTTTCATTTACAACCCCTTCAACCCCACTGAATTAGTAGCAAAGTGGTTTACCATTTAGAGTGCTGCTTAGGGACTTGCTGCATAAATCCCATTAATGTTAATTCCTGTGCTCTATGCTGAAAATGTACCCGTAAGTGTCTGAAAGACCAGCAATTCTTATAAAACCTTATAAGCCAATTTGATTTTTAAGTAATAGTATAACACACTGCTAATGCAAAGCTATTTAATATAAATGCTTTAAGAAATCAGTCTTATGCTTTCCATTTGTAACTCTTCTGTCAGGCAGTGTTGGTAGCAACAAGGGTCGTAGGGTTCAATATCTAGGGGTTCCTCTTAGCATGACAAAATGGAACCAGCTCATGGCCCCAATCAAAAAATCTGGGAAAACTAACCACCACCTTTGGGCACCTCAAAGAGGCAATATTTCTCCATTTGCAAGCACTGACTCTGTGTATATTCTCCCTCCCCCCAACAAACTTGTATCAAAAGGGAAAGGGAACTCAGCATTAATGTGAGAAAATACCATGACAGTGATTCAAAAGGATGCAATCAGCAAATAAATACCTGCCCCACGGTACCATGAGCAGTAGTCCTTGACCTCCGTTTCCTACCCCCTGGTGCAAACGTCCGACAGACAAATCTCTCTTTAACATGCCACTTCCCTTTTCCCTCTTCTACACCCCACTAATGGTTCATTGTCCATGGTCAGCGAGGTTAGATTTCAGGGACGTGCCCATGTGGGTTTGCCTCCCACCCTGAAAAAGGGTTGTGCTGAGCAATGCCTCTGCTGGAGCTGCCGTTGTCCATACTGCCTGTGCCATTGCTCGCTTGCCTCTAGCTGTGATGCTGTGTCCTGAGGTGCCACCATTTACCCCAGGTCTTTGTGATTTCAGCTCTCGGTAATTTCAGTGGCTAATGGGGAACCTCTCTGCTGCTGCAGCCTCTGTCACCTTCCACCACAACACTGTTCCCAGCCCCATAGGGCAGCTTACCGAGTGATTGCTCAGTAGAAGCCACAAGGACTGTAAATTGTGTCTGATCAGCTCTGTCTTTTGCTTACTGGACAGGGTGGGTCACATGGTAACTAGGACTCTTTAAACGGAATCCACACCACCAAGTAGGACCACCTGTCCCCCACCCTCTTTGACTTTCATTTGGATTTGGCATCGCTTATCAAGTGAGGTTCCATTTAGGATGATCCCCCTCAATTAGGGCATCCAGGACTCAAGTGGATTTTAACCCAAAACAGCCAAAATTGATCACTTTGGCAATGCAGGTCTGTTTGCTGATCATGTAGGTAAAGTAGCTGTGTCTATGCAAATATGGTCTGCTCCTGAGGTCTTTTCCCTCACTTCATCAATAGATGGCATAGGAAAGCTCTTTCAGATGTTGGTTTACAAATTTTAAAAATAATCCTTGCAAATAAACCTCTGCCGTCATTGTTTTATGGACACTCTCTACCTATTAATCCAGAAGGGGGGATAATTTTCACCCTGTCATTCCAGGGTATTCTTTTCTGTTATTTCATCATGTCTCGTACGTTTCCTATCAGAATTTTTCCGTCCCTTGTGTCATAACTTTATTAAAAATGTAGAAAAAATACCTATTAAAATTATAAAAACCTGGATTTTTTTTTGCAACTCGAAGAAGATAATGCAGTAGAATTTAACTAATTTAAACCAGTGACTGGGAAACCCATCGTAAATGACTGGATTTTGTGAATTGGCAAGTGAATAAACAAACACAATACAAACAAACAAAAAGCCACGCAGGGAAAAAGCATTAAAATACTTTTTCTTCATTTACGTGACAATTAAATTGGCTTTAATTATTCATTATACTTCATAGTATGGTGGTAACCTAGTAAATATTTGGCAATAAAATGAATAAAGTCTTAGTAAATGAGACCTCACAGTAACACTCAGTCATTTAGAGATGCTGAAAGTGTGGAGAAACCACTGTTTTTTTGTATGCAAATTATGGGATGGAAGTTTGAGAAAAGTGCAAATTAATGAGGTCCCACAATATTTTTTAAACACACTGTCCCAAATTCTGCCAGGAATAGCTGATGTGTAATCCTATTGAAATCAGTTGGAATATATGGGTGTAACAGACAGGATTTCACTCAAATTTAAAGATGAAGAAAAAGTTAGCCTAAACCAGAAGCCTAAATACTGAAGCATATTCACTATATGCTGAACAGGAACAGGTCCCTACAGAAGGGATGAAGAGAAGTCCTGAAGGGCAGAAGAATCTTTTTGTTTGTTGAGACTTTTTAGTTTGGATTCTTGCTACCTCGGTAGGGGTTGAGCTTTTTGTGTGACTTGGCTAAACCACATCTCCTGCACAGACTGGTGTGTGGGGAGCTGAGGAGAACCAGTTTCACAAAGGAAACTGATGCAATGAGTGCTGGCAGTATCACACTTGACCAGCAAGGGTGCTATGGGGGTAGCCACACCCTACGACAAACTGCCTCAGTTTTATTTTGCAGCCCTTAACATCCAGATTGTTTACCCTGGCAGTGGCATAGTGGGGGGAGGGGGTGAGCTGGAGGGGTCCATGCCTTCTCAGAGGAACTGCCACTCCCCACCCCCCTCCCCCGCTGACATCTCCAGCGGCCATGCCAACCCAGTCCCTCTGGTTCCTATCCCCTGGACCCTCCGCCCCCGCACCGGGCACCACAAGGGAGACGCAGGCCTGGTCAGCGCAGCTGCTGGAGATGTTAGCAGGGGGTGACTCTGAGGAGGCGGGCCTGGCTGGCACTGCCCTTCCCCACCCCCACCCCACCCCAGTCGTTGTCTGAGGGTATGGCCCCCTCGGTATCCGCTGCCATTGCCTCCGCCGCCCCGACAGCAGGGGAGTGGAGGAGAGCAGGAAACGGGCCCACAGACACCCTCTGCGGGGCGCTGCTGTTGACATGGGGAGAAGGGGGCACGCAAATACATGTATTGGCCCCCAGTCACTGGAGACAGTGGGACCCAGTTGAAATACCTGAGCTTGCTGGAGGTCAGGGATTGCTCCTTTCAGTCATCCCTAAAGCACAAGACACTCCAAAGAAAGCAAGGAATGGAGAAAACAGGCTAGTTGCTCTGCCTACCTGACACTATGTCACAGCCAGTGGGGGGGGGGGGGGGGGGGGGGGGGGGTGAGGGAAATATGCTGTATTTCCCTGGTGTACCAGGGAGCTCCAGGAAGAATTCTGCCTCAGGCAGAATTTTCCATTGAGTCCCAGTGGCATGGCCCTGCTGTACACCATTGCTCCTCACTGCAAGTGTGATGCTGGCCTCACCCCCAGTTATTGACAAGTTCATTGCTGGAAACCAGTCTGTTTTCACCTGTATTGGCCTTGTAACAATGTATAAGTGTTTAGACTTTATGAAAGGCTTGTAAGTTGCTGCATGCATCAACCTTACTTATGATATCTTTATAACATGCTATAAGGTAATATTTGTTTTTGCTTTATAACTGTAAAAATTGTTTGCTCTGAAACTGTGAATCCAGCTAGGAGGAATAGTCTCCTGCCCATCAAGAAGAGCTATCAAAACTGAATGGTCCATTATGGAACATCACAGTACAAAGACTTTGTTAATTGCTCCTTCACACCATTAAGAGGCTACATTGAAAAAGGTTTGTCCCATCATCTTGAATTCTGGAAGAAGGAAATAAAAATAGCTGACAAGAAATTTTTGTATCTCTTTTGCTGTTTGGACTCCGTCAGGGCTGGAGTTATGAACCAAAAGCAAGGATCCCCAGGGTCAACCTGGGTTAGCCCTAAAAGACATGCAGAGCTGATAGAGTAGTACATCTGTCACCTTTCAATTTATATATATATGTTTCACTGTTTTAACCTTTAATTTGATATAAACTTGAATAACTCATTCATTTCCTTTTCTTAGTTAATAAATATTTAAGTTAGTATATTCTACAAGTGGCTTCTTTTTGGTGAGAAATCTAAAGTATAAATTGACCTGGAGTAAGTGACTGGTCTCTGAAAGCAACCTGAATATTTTGTGATCTTTTTTGTATATCAGCCAACTATCATTAAGTCTAGCTTGCCTGGGTTGCAAGATAGACTGGAATGCCCAAGGGGACTGACTGTCTGTGCCTCCATGGTAAGACTGTTATAGTGCCTTAGGAGTTCACACTTGTTACTGGGTTGGTGAAATCTGTTTACAGTAGCACCTCAAAGATACAAACACCAGCGTTATGAACTGACCGGTCAACCGAACACCATGTGGGAACTAGAAGTAAGCAATCAGGCAGCAGCAGAGAGGGAAAGAAAACAAGTACTATGTTGTGCCTGTATTGCATCTTAAAGGTCAGCACATCTGGGTTTCCTGTCCCCACCTCCACTTGCCATGTGAGGGGCAGCTACTTACAGATAGGAGGTGAAGATGCTGAGGTTCACAGGCACTGCTATAAGCCCCTGCTGCCATCCCAAGGCAGCCTGAGCATGCAGAGCAGAAGCAGCCTGGGATCTGTGCTGTTTCTGGTAAACCCGTGGATGCTGTTTCACCCCCCTCTCCATCCCACTGGGAGGGGGAAGCTGTTTTCACCCTCCTCCCCCACCCCCGCCATAGGAAGGGAACAAGCTTGCAAGCTCAGTCCAAGCCCTGGAAAGGAGCTGCTGATGCTGCAAGTGCAAGGAACTGAAGGAAGCTGTGGATGCTAGGATGGGAGCTGCTGCTTTTGCAGCTAAAGCCTGGCCTGCAGTGGGAGCCAGAGTCGGAGCTGCTGCCTGTACACTGCACTCTGGTGAGAAGTTTTAAAGGGCTACAGCCTGTGCACCGATGCTGCCCAAGCTTTGCCCATGACTACACTCCTGGGTCCTGCTAGCACCTCTGGGAATGCAAGGGGCAGGGGAGGGAGGGGCATTGGCAACAGACAACCTGCCACGTGCTGCCTCTGCAGTGTGGCAGACGTGCACAGAGCAGGGTGGGCCCTGGGGAGAGGGTGAAGGGGCAGGGCAGGCCCACCCAGTTCAGCTCAAAGGCAAGAAACAGGAATAGGGCAGGGAGCTGCTTTCAAACCACCTTTACAGCCTCAGCCGGAAGACACTGATTGCAGGGTTCTGTACCATAATGTTCTGTTCAGTTACAAACATTTCAGAGTTACAAACAACCTCCATTCCTGAGGCATTCGTATCTTTGAGGTTCTACTGGATAGAAAATACAACAAGTTTGGGGTCTGTGGCCTGCTTCTTGACCAGTCTGCCCTCCCGTTGGCACTCAGTCATGAACCACTCCAGGCAGCGTGACATCAGGACTGTGTTTTTAAGGCACAATTGGGCTGTAGATCAAAACTGGCTTTTGTTTGATTCTCTCTTTACTTCTAAAGCTTTTACAGTCTTAATAGGAAAGAATTGGCCTTTCTCTATAGCCTCATGCACTGTAGGCTATATCTTAGAACTGGCACACCTGAGAGAAATGGTTTGAGCAGTTTGTGAGCAGACACAAAGCCATCTTGACAAGCAGCAGGATGTAGGTACAAGCATGATGTAGGTAACCAAGAAATCATTTCTAAGCATTGGGTATGTTTTCAAAGGGCAGGAGTCCCTAAATGATGGAACACTCCAGGTCAAAGGGATATTATAATACGTCTCCACTCTTGCTTTGCTTCATTTCCTAATGTAAAACTTGTATGCACCTTTCCTGAAGCCCCCTTCTGTATAACAATGGCAGAACCGCCCTTCCACTCCTTTACCACCCTATTGCATGGTTTTAGTTGTGGGGAAATCACTGGTCTCTTGCATATCTCAGAGTAAATATCTCATGTTAACCAGTATTACAAAACACCTCCAGAGGTTTCTACATCAAGCAACTTTCTACTCACTGGGTTGGAAAGAATATATCCATTTTTCATAGCTTCCTGCACATGCCTGTTGAGCTAATACATGTATAATAGCATACCAGAATATCTGCTTAAACAGTCTCAGTCTTTATTCCAGAAACAGTCAGTCCCTAGTTTTATTCTAAAATGGTTGTCATCTTTTTTGTATGCAGGAATTTTTAAAACTGTGATAACTCTTCGCACTCTATGTTAGAAAGGCCCAATTTTCACTAAATCCCTACAGCGTATGGGATAATCTATAACAGAGGAAGATGACTGGCTTCATTCTGCCCCCCTCATATGCATGTGCCTTCAGTGGGAGCTCCATGAGCATACTCAGAGGCAGAATTTGGGCTTGTGTTGTCACTAGCAAGAAGCAATAAATATACTTCTCTCTCAAACAGTGAAAATCTTGAAGTGCTCTTTTAATATAAAGAACAGTAAATACCATTGTCTTCATTTTACAGATGGGGAGAGTGGGGCACAGAGATGAAGTAACTTCCCAAGGTTGTATACTAGGTCAGTGGCAGAGCAAGGAAAAGAATCCCGATATTCTGATTGTCAGCCTAGTGTCTTAACCACTGGAACATGCTGCCTCATGCATGTTTTCAAATGATAGATTGCAATGCTTTTAAGTTTTTAGGAAGCCATATCACCTGGTGGAGGCAAATGTTTTGTATTTCTTTGATTCATCACAACTGCACAGAGAAAAATAGCTGTACTTTGTAAAGGAAAATATTTACAGTTCATTTATAGAATAATGTCAGATTTAATTCAGAAAAGGTGTGCTATTTGGCAAAAAATATTAGCGTGCATATAGCAGGAAAACTCTCAGCTTTATTTCTCCTTTTAGTTTTCTCTGTTAAAATAAAGAAACAAGTATAAATGGGCAGAATATAGATGGTCTTTACTCAAAGAGCAACTTCAAGAAATGAGTGTAAATGATGAAGCTATGCAAACAAATGTTCCTGAATTGGTCAAAACGTTCATCTCTGCATGACATTGAATTGTGTAGTAATTTGATTTATGGGAACAAATTCCTTCTGTGTAAAAGGAAAATTGCATGGATAGTCACTGTATCTATTACAGTAACACTTTTAGACATTGTCACATTTATTTCTGGTTTGATGAGTTCTGCTCCCATCACTTTACTGGCCATTTTGAAATTGTCATGTCATAGCCAGAGCATTAGGTATATGTGACACTGTTCAGATAATCCTCAGACTTTTCATGTGGGACCGTAGGGAAATGCTGGACATCTTATATGGTTCCTTTATTTTCTTATCAAGAGAGTTGCAGCATTTATGTAAACAATATAAATTCCAAGTATTCCTTATTGGATCCCACGTATTGGCTGCTACTTTCAGCACAAATGGGAGTCCCACAGCCTAAAATGGATAACTTGTCTTAACCACTTTCCTGTATTCTTTATTACTAAGAAAACAGTATTTGCATGTATACAGGACCAAAAACTGTTAATGATTTTGATCCTTAATGTGTGTTTTGCCTGAAGATTATAATCCTTTTGTATGGTAGAGTTTTCTGTACCTTACCTGTGTATGAGAAGCACTCTAAATACTTTTGATTTGGTTGAAGTAGAAATCCAGTCTGATCAATGCGTTCACCTCTAAATTCCTCAGATATTTTAAATTGGACCCTGGATGTATCCGAACTAGGTTGAGGATGCTCTAGAGCAGAGGCCCCCAACTGTGGGGCAGGCCCACCTAGGGGGAGTGCGGAAGAACATTTTGGGGGGCACAGTGGAGGATGGGCCAGACAAGCACCACTCTGCCCCGGCTTCGGCTCCTAGCTCCCAGCCTGGCCATGCCCTCAGCCCCCAACCGAGGTTCCATTTCCAGCCGCGGCCGTGCTCCCAGCCCCAGCCTGAGCCTCTTGTTCTGCTTTTGGCCCTGCCTGCAGCCTCAGCTCCTGGCCCCAATCACAGCCCCGCTCCTGGACCCTGGATGGGGCAAAGGGGGGCACAATGTAAAAAGTTTGGGGACCACTGTTCTAGAGTAAATATAATTTGAGTCTCCTCTAAGGCAAAACATTAGAGGAAAAATTCCTGAGACAAGTTGATGAGTAGAAACGCTGCCTTTCAAGATTGTTATATTTGCTCAGCTTATATCTTGAGCTTCCCCATTGTATCTTGAGCTGCTCCTTGTAGCCACCAGCTGACCACAATCAATTTCCTGTCAGCATGTTTTGGAAACAGGTACTCTCCGGCCCTGCATCTTTTAACTGAATAGTCTGGGCAAGATATTTTCTCCCTATCACCACAGTTCAGAGGTTTGGTTTTTCTTATTTCTGAAAATGGTTCACTGTGGTTTCCTGAATAACAGCCTACAGTAAAACTTAATTAGAGCAACGTTTGTTAGATGACTGAGAGAAAATCAATTAAATCCAAAAGTAAGCAATATACAATCTTAACTAGTTTGTGATCTGGGAAATAGCCTTGCTAGGTAGGCAAAATCTCATTGTTACAGTTGATTTCAATAAAAAGACAAGGCACAACATTCCTCTAGCTCATGTGTTTCAGTGAAAATCATTTTCCCTTCCTCCGTTAGGATCTCAGCTGAGCATCTCAGGATCTCAACATCTCCGTTAGCATCTCAGGGCTTGAGTCACACCTCTGTGTGTGTCAGTGAAGCTCCCTCTCTTTCTGTATTTCCCTCCTGGTTGGTAGTTCTGATGGTCTTGTAAATTAAGGAGACTCTCCTCATCGCTGCTCTATCCACTGTTAATTTTTCTGTTAGTACATAGGCAATATTATTTCTCCATTTTGAAACCTTTTGAGTAAAATTATTTAGTTTTGGTTCCTCTCTGTTCCAATATATAATTGTATCTAGTATTGAGTGGAAGCCCACATATTTCAATTTCCTCTTACCAAACACATAGTACTTCAAAGGAACCCGTTGAACCTGTTATGTACTGTACAGACATACAACCTTGTTGCACATGACTTGGTTTGAAAAAAGTCCATTTGAATTTTGATAGTTCTCTTTCTGAGGTCCTTTTGCTCTTGTGGCCTGAACAGTTAGTCCACATGTAATCAGGGGCATGCACAAGCGGGGGCAAGCAGGAGCATGGCCTTCCCCAATAATTTGCAGGAGCACAGAACTCCTCCGGCCCCGGGGCCACAGGGAGAGGGGGGCAAAGAACATGCCCCTCCAAAAGCAGTAGTTTTTTTATTGCTGTGCATGCCCCAGCAGAGGGGGTTCTATTAAAAGTGGGGATATGAATGGTGGGTGTCTGGAACCTTGAAAAAAAATAACTGGACTTCTCAGGGCAGGGGTGTCTCTTCATCCTTGAAAAACAGCCTGCCTAGGAAAAGGAACTCAGAGTTCAGACCAGGGGTACAACTTCCTCAAGCCATGTGATCATCCTTGGAAGACAATAGCAGTGAATGCCGAAGAGGAGATGGATGCCACCAGCATTATTGTCTATAACCACTTACGATGACATGGCGACACTTCAGTTCAGAGGCCACACATTGACTACTGCATTCAGGGGAACCAATGCATTTGTACTGGGTAATTACAGCTGTGCATTCAAGAAAGGATGACTGGATTTCAAGCAATTGCAATTGGTCAAGCAAATGTTTTCGTTGCAATGTGGAATATTGGTATCGTGAAAACAGGTTACCTCTAGTTCATACAAAATGGGTTTTTGTCATATGAGTGGGACATGAGCAGTTTGTGTGAGTCCAGCTGGACAGGGAACAGAATGATGATTTAGTGTGGAAGGAAACATGCTGATCTGGAATAATGATGACAGAATAAGAAAGCATGGGGTTGTGCTGCTGATAAGGAAGCAGATCAGCCCCTATGTCATAGATGTGAACTCAGGCCCGCAGGCCAAATCTGGCCCGCAGTGTAATTATATTTGGCCCGCGAGAAAATACCAAATGTCTACTAGAGCTGGCCCGCCGGTAGACAGCGCATGCACCGCTAATACTACAAATCCCAGAATGCTCTGCTGGTGCGTTGGCGCGTCAATCAGGACCCACAAGCGCCCCCTCCTCTGTTGACATTCATTAGCGACCTCATGCTACCAGTCACGTCGGGCCACCCCTCCCAAAAATGGCCAAACGAAAGATGGAAAACAGAAGCTTTCTAGAAAAGTGGGAAGCAGAATATCTGTTCACAAATGTAAAGGACAGACCTGTTTGTCTTGTGTGCGGAGCCAACGTAGCTGTAACCAAAGAATATAACATAAGAAGACACTATGAAACAAAACACCACGACAAGTACAAGGACCTGGACATAGCCCAAAAGTGCCAGAAAGTAGAGGAGATGAAAAGAAGTTTGGTTTCACGACAGACTATGTTCACAAAAGCCGTATCACAAAGTGAGGCTGCTGTAAAGGCTAGTTTTATTGTGGCAGCAGACATTGCAAAATCAGCCCGGCCCTTTAATGAGGGAGAGTTTGTCAAAAAGTGCATGATCAAAGTTTGTGACGTCGTGTGCCCAGATAAAAGGCAAGTATTTTTAAATGTGAGCTTTGGCAGAAACACAGTAGCTGATCGTATATGTGATCTTGCCACAAATCTACATGAACAGCTGATGGAAAAGGGAAAAGATTTCATTGCATTCTCCCTTGCTGTGGATGAGAGCAGCAACACATCTGATACTGCCCAGCTGTCAGTCTTCATCCGTGGAGTGGACTCAAATCTGTGCGTTACAGAGGAACTTTTGGGATTAAAATCAATGCATGGCACAACCACAGCAAAAGAAATCTTTGAAGAGGTTTCCAAATGTGTAACTCAAATGAGGCTACCTTGGGATAAACTTGTGGGACTAACGACAGATGGTGCACCCGTGATGTGCGGTCAAAAGAGTGGATTGGTGGCCAGGATTCGGGAGAAAATGCGGGGGAGAACTGTGCAGGTGAGCTAAGTGTTTATCATTGCATCATACATCAGGAATCGTTGTGTGGCAAAGCCCTGAAGATGGAACATGTTATGAGCACCATAACACGAGTAGTTAACTTTATAAGAGCTAAAGGTTTGAATCACCGCCAGTTCAAGTCTTTTCTGGCGGAGTGTTGTTCAGAATACGCAGACATGCCGTATCACACAGAGGTGAGATGGTTAAGCAGAGGAAAAGTACTGAACAGATGTTTCGAGCTGCGTGAGGAAATTTGTCAGTTTCTAGAAAGCAAAGGGAAAGACACAGCAGAGCTCCGGGATAAAGAGTTTCTGTCTGAGCTGGCATTTCTCTGTGACATCATGAGCCATCTTGATATGCTGAACCTGCAGCTTCAGGGGTGGGGCCGTGTCATCACAGACATGTACGCTGCAGTGAGGGCTTTTAAAACGAAATTGTGCCTGTGGGAGACTCAGATGCTGCAAGGAAACCTGGGCCATTTTCCTTGCTGCCAAACCATAAAAACGCAGATTTCTACCACCATGCTCCCAAGTGCACAGTTTGCTGAAAAATTCAGCGTACTCAGCGCCGAGTTTACCCAGCGGTTTGCTGACTTTGATGTCCAGAAATGTAGGTTTGAACTGCTTAGTAATCCGTTTGCAGTTGACGTGGAAAGCGCACCAACTAACCTCCAAATGGACCTGATTGAACTCCAGTGTAGTGACACGCCGAAGTCAAAGTATGATGCTGTGGGCGCTGCACAGTTTCCACGTTACATCCAACACAATGCCCCAGCTCCGTACCCAAGCTGCTCAAATGCTCTCTATGTTCGGCAGCACATATCTGTATGAGCAACTATTCTCCTTGATGAAGATGAACAAAACATCACACAGGAGTCGTCTCACTGATGAACACCTTCACTCAATCCTGAGGATTTCCTCAGCTCAGAGCCTGACCCCAAACATTGATGAACTAGCATCCAAGAAGAGATGCCAGGTATCTGGCTTGGACCAGTGTGCATCAGAGTAGATCAGAGTGTAGCAAACTGAGCTTGAATGAATGTTTTCTTTATGCACTTTTCTTTGTTACTCCAAGGCATGGATTTGAATGGTTGGATTTTCATTGAAGGAAATTATTATTATTATTGTTAGCCTGTGAAAAAAGGTTACCATTGAAATTTAACTCAGAAGGCTACAAATAGAGAAAGAGGCATAAGATTTTTTTAAAAAATTTTATTTAAGAAATGAATGCCACAGATGTGTCTTTTATTTGATATTTGATTTCACATATGTTTATAGTATTAAGCTTTGCTTGTTCCAGATTCAATGTTTAAGCAAAACTTAAGTTTGTTTTCATATGAAAAGGTTCATCGTTATATTTGATGAGAAGGAAAAACTTCCTCAATTGTAGACATTTTTTCAATAAATATCAAGGTTGGCCTGCGACTTTGTCCAAGTTTTTAATTTTGGCCCACTGTGTATTTGAGTATGACATCCCTGCCCTATGTGATGGTTTACAAACCCTCAGATTGGCAGCTCATTCTTTTAACATAACTGTTTGCCAGTGCTATATCCCTACTAGTGACTGTGATGACATTGAGGAGTTAGCTGTTGTTCACTGTAGAGACATTTTAATTGTACAAGGTGACACTGGTCCCGAGAATTACCCAGAATAGCGCAGCTGTGTTAGGAGATTTGTGTATGACGAAAAAACAGCACAGGACTGTGATTCAGGGAATTTGCGACTGGAAATAAGTTAGTATTAACTAATACTTTATTCAAGCACAAACTATTAAGGTGGTGGACTTGGACTTCACAGGATCTGCAGGCTCAGAACCAGATCAACTTCATCAAGATCTGGTTGATAGAGAGTTGGTCCTTCAAATCTTAAATTGGCCATCTTAATCATAATTTAGTAATAGCTGATAAACTGAAAAGCAAGAAATGACCAGCAAGCACCTTCAGAGTCCATTTAACATTGACAGAGTGAAGGTCTGTGAAACCCAAGTGGAATTCAAAAAGACAATTGAACAAAAGCTGCATGCTACTGACCTATGCATGGGTAGCGTAGATCAGACAGAGTAAAAAACTTCCTGCTGCATTATAGATACCATGGATGAACTTAGCTCATGGAGAAGATGATCGAGTTGTGTGATCAACAAAGCAAGCTAAGAGCACAAAGGAAGACAGATGAAACTGCAAGAGAGCAATATTCTCAGGTGATGTAAGAAATAAATGCAAAACTTAAAGTGTCAACAGAAGATTAGCTTGAGCAACAATGTGTCAATATAAGGAACTCTTTTTTGAAGCAAATGCTACTAGGAAGACCTACCAAACCATCAAGACTCTTTCAAAAGATTTTTCTGGTAGGAAATATACCATTTTACCAATTGCTTAGAGTAGATATTGCCGAGAATTGAATGATAGAAGCTAAACCTATTCTAAGCTGGAAGTAAAAGAGGCAGAGCAGATCAACACATGAGGCTTGACTTATCCTGATGAACCTCCTCTCACAATCAAAGATGTCGAGGATGCGATGCAGACATAGAAAATTTGTAAGGCCCCTGGACTGGATAACGTACAAGCACAATTAACTACAAGTGGCAGAGAGGTACTCATCTGGGTATATCATAAGCTTGTCAATGTAATTTAGGAGACTGGAATATGGCCCAAGACATGGACATGTTCCCAGATGGTTCCTGTTCATAAAACGGGGGAACTGGCTGTTTGTGGAAATCACTGCCCAATCTCATTATTGACACACCCTAACAAAATACTGCTGCACATCATGATGAAGAAAATTTTCCCCAGGATAGTTTTCTGGCTGAAGAAGAAGCCAGATTTAGACCCGAAAGAGGTACAGTGGACAAAATATTCATTCTGCATTTGTTATGTGAGAAAGTGCTGGAGAATGATGAGAAGGCAGTTCATGTTTTTATGGATTTTGTTAACATGTTCGACAGCACATGGCGCAAACCTCCTTGGGTAATCCTGCAGCTGGTCAAACCTGGTGAAAATGAAATAAGACTAATACAAAATCTCTGTGGAAGTGCAGTTGTTTTGGTGTTTGTAGGGCATGAGCAAAATAGTTGATCTGACTTGAGGATAGGTGTCAGATAGGTGTCAGATAGGGCTGTTTGCTATTACTGACCTTCTTCAACTGCTACTTTGAAGAAATCTTTAGAAGAGTCTCTGATGGAAGCCTACAGGAGGAGGTACTCATCAGTGTATGAAAAATTAATCATCTGTGTTTCACCGATGATATTGAACTGATGGAATCATTGCAAGAAGAGGTACAAAAATTGCTGGAAAGAATAGCAGTAGAAGCAGAAAAGTTAGCTCTAAAGATATCACACAAAAAGACAAAGACAATGGTGACACCTAAATCGGTTGTAAAGGTGAAGATATCCCTACACAAATTTGAGGACGCATTGGAATGAGTTGATCATTTCAAATACCTGGGTAACTGTAACCTAGGGACCTCTTGATACCAGCGGACAGAGGGTATAATGGGTGGATAAGGGTTTCAGGAATCCCCTGGGTCTGATATTTATAGTATAATTCACCAAAGTGTGTCATGTGAGGTCTCTAATAAAAGCCTGTGTTCCACAATAGAATTGCAAAATGCAGATATTGTGCAAGGAGATATGTATATACACTGAAGATTAAGGTCTGGGAAAATTATGTTCTTAAGAGACTGTCATGAGCCAAAGTGAAAAGCAGATTTTCTTTCAGGCAAGAAATGTTTATCTGTTTGTCTGTTTACATGTAAATTAAGTTTGTCTGGTTCACAGTAAGTTTCCAATCATCAGTCTGAGCTGAATGCTAATGAAGGATTGTGTAATCTTCAGAGAGAGGAAAGGAACAGGAAGAAGTAATCAATGGGAGTTAAGGGGGCTATCTTGAGGAGAACATCAAAGTTTAGTTCTGGCATATTTGGGGGGCAAAGAGGAGGATTAACTTCGTTAGTTAGGTTTAGGCTCTAGAAAGTGAGTTACAATTTTTATTTTATATGTAACCATTTAGTTCCAATATTCTTATCCACTATTATTTGAATCTCTGTACTTTGATGATAAACTTCTTATTGTGTTCACTATAGATATATCTAAGTGCTGCGTGTTCAGCAGAGCTGTGCATTGAGGTATAACTAGTAAGCGACACGGTACTGTTCCTTCAGAAGCAGCAGGCCTGGTAATTCTGTAAACATTCAGTTGATAAGTGGATACTACAGGGGAATGCTCAGAGGCCATGGTGTTAATGTGTGCCTTTCACTAATCTGTACAGAGAGCAAGGCCTGTGGAGGTCTGGAAGTGAGTGCTTGTGTTGCAGGCACAGACAGAACTTCCTTACACTAAGGGCAGGTGTTAATGAGATGCCTCACAACCCAGGGTATGCTGGAAGTGTCACAGTTGCATGATTATAAGAAATGCTAAACATCAGAGATCCCACGTAGAATCAGTCTCACAACTTCTGCTCTAGCAACACTCAACCATATTTGGAGAAGCAAAAGCATTGCCATGAGGAGTACAATGAAATTGCTGTCTTGAGCATCTTGCCATGTGGAGAGAGACATGGACATTAAGGAAACAGGACAATAAGAGGTTTTTGGCCTTTAAATTGAAATGCTACAGGAGATGGCTGTGCATTAGCTATACTTCACACATGACTACCGAGGAGGTAATAACCCAAATGTACAACATAGCTGATATCATCAAGATGATTAGATGAAGAAACATGAGTTTGCAGAACCTGTTGGTTGGTTGAGCAAAGGAAGATTGCTGAAGCAAGTTTTGCAGGGACTGGAGCCAGATGCTGGAGCAGTGGTGCGCTCTTAGTGAATGTGGTTTGTGACAACGTAGCTGATTAGACATTATGTGGTATGGCATGCTTCTCAGGTTTGTGTGAAGACCGTGAAACATAGAGAAGGATTGCTGGCCGATGATTCTCATGTGTTGTGTTTACTCTTTGTCATGATGTGACTCTGGTGCTTTGCACTATGAGACGATGTAAGTTTGCATACTTCAATTTCAGTCTGTATCCGATCTGTTTTTACTTGGACAACATGCAATCACTAACATAGGGATGCAAACATTATTGTGTTCTAGAAACAAACAGGACAAAAGGTTGTCCGAATTTATAGGTTTATCCCAATTTATAAATTTACTAAATACATTATATGTTTAATTCTGTGTCTTCCACCCCAGAAATATTAAAGAAACAAGTTGTACTGATAGATCTGTCAGAATATTAAGATGGATGTGACTTTTAGCTACTTAATTCTATAATCTCAAATACGTAGATTCTAGTCACAATGCTGAAACTGGAACTGATGCATTTATCCAGAGTATTTAGGTGTGCAATCTGGAATTTGTTGGAGTTTAAGAATTTCATATGTCCAGGTAGATAAATATATGGTTTAAAATAATACGGAGCCAAAAGAGATACAGCAAACTGTGCATATACATAGACCCTAAAATGGAAAATTGTTTTTCAATTAAAAAATGGCAGGTATCTATTTACAGTAATTGTCCCCATTTGATGTTTGTGTAAACAACATACTCAATTTAAATTAAAGAGCATATGCTATGTAAAGGTCATGGTAAATTGAGTTTTTGTAGATAATTGGCTGTTGGAATGTGTTTGAAAACTGCTATTAATGATGGGACATAGAAGATTAGAGAAGAAAAACAGTCCAGAACCTCCTGAGTCTACCATTCAGATATATATGATAGGCTCTTTTATACAAAGATATCAAAACTACAGACTGATTATTGCTGTGTATCATACCTAATTCTCACTCCACAATAAAAGTAATATAATTAAAGGCCACTGGCCACAACTTTTATTTTAAATGCCAATTCAATATATAAAGAACAATGAAGGTCAGCTGGGTATCTGGCACAAAGTCCCCAATAGTCCACCATTTCGGATCATTGACCTTAAAGGTCCCTGGCACCTCCACGACCTATCAAGCAAAATTGACTTTGTCTCATTAAAGCAACAAAACCCAGCCATTCCTATTTTATAATAGGAATTAGGTCCTCTGAGGGAGGACCTCATTCTTGTGCACAATACAAACAACTTGTGATATCTCCCAGGGTAGCATCCGGATTGAAGGACAACTGCACCCCCTTAATTCTCAAGACTGGTGCACACTAGAGCCTGCTTTTCTGTGTGAGCTACCACTGTGCCCGCTCACTACAGCCTCTGGCATGCAAATCACCTCCAGACATACCAGAGTGCTTTGCCCAGCCACTCTTGAATTACATACAGAGCAACACCCACATATCACTAGTCCCAGCCTTGCACACAGCAATGTAGTGTTATTCTACTCAGTTACTTACTGAGCAATACAAACTCATAAAGTCTGTCATTTTAACAAAGAAAATGATCATGCACCAGCCTTTGTTACATGGGTAAAGACTTCCCAAACACCTCAATTAACCACACTGTTTTAGAGAAAACTTTAAAACAATTGTGTTAATTATAGAAAGATAGATTTAAGTGATTATAAGTGGTTTAGGCATAAGAGTCAGGATTGATTACAAAAGAAACAAAATATAAAATCATAAATTAAATTCCCAAACTTTAGAATGCTCATAATTCTAAAAAGCAAAACAAATTGCTTCATCACAAGCTGCAGTGCATTTCACAGGCTCACTCCTTACAGCCTGGGACCACTCCCCCAAGTTTAGTGTTAGGTCTTTGTCTTCCAAGCGTTCATGCAGCTTGGGCAGAGAGGAGGATGGAGAGGATGCCTGGTGATGTCATTGTCCTTTATTTATACTCTCCTCCACTGGGGTGCAGACAGTGAGTCCGTGATATAGGAGAGATTCATAGTGTGTCTCAGGTGAACTGCAAATTTCTTGCTCATACCTTCTGTGTATATGAGGCTTGATATGTAAGGCTTTTGTTTATAGTCCTTTGTTACCTCTGAGGGCTGGTCTGTGGGTGTTTCCCAGACTCACAACATGTTTCAGTAACAAACATATCACAAAATCTCATAACTCTGTATACAATGATGACACGCATTTTAACAGTACAATATTGTTTAAAAAGTTATCACTTTTCAAATGATATCTCACAAGACATACTTTGTACAAAACACAGGTGTTATTTTGAGGTACAGTGTGTCACACACCTCCTCCCAACTTGTTCTCTTACCATCAACTCTGCTTCATTCTGATTCTCCCAGATCATGGGAGATGGGCATTGGGCCACCGTGTTATTCCAACCATAAGCAAAACCTTTGCCAATCAAATTGCAACTAATCTATTGCAGCATCCTAGCTACTGCCTACTAATCTTCAGCCATTTCTGTCCTTTAATAGGAGATTCTCACCATTTACCTACTTACCATCTAAGTGTGGGATTTTCAAAATCACCCAAAGGAATTGGGCACCGATCTTAGAGAACTGTGTATTTAACTTGCTTAGACATTTTTGAAGATCCCTCTTTAAGTCCATTCCCAAAAAGGGCTTTGCCATTGCACCAAAAAAGGAGAATAGGTTTTTCCCAACCAGTGGGGGTCAGTCTGTCCTGGAAGGAAAATTCTTTCCCATCCTCATTATATAATCTAAAAATATACATGGCAGAGACTCTAGACTCAACACAAACACAAAGGCCACCCCTAGCCAGTATTGTCAAAGTACTGAGCTAGAAAAAAGAGGAAGGCACAGGGAAAATGAGAAGCCACCAGCTGCCTGTGGATTTCAAAGCTGCTCCTCCTTGCCTCTTATGTACTGTGGCCCATCAGTGGCCTTCTAGCTAATACGGAGGGAGCTTCACATCAGGCAGGCCAGTAAGGTGATGGCTAGCCCATAGCTAAATTCCTGTGATCAGACAGTGATTTTGCTCCTCAGAAGTTCAGATGAACATTAGGCCTGATTTGGTCTTACATCAGTGTAAATCAGAAGTAGCTTCACTGAAGTTAGCACAACTACACCATATGTTAAAACAGGTGTAGCTGAGAGAGAAGAATCAGGCCAAATACTCCAAGTTTGATTTTCATGGACTCACGCAAGCCCCACCCCACAGTATTTTTGGTTATGTTTCTTTCTGTTTTAAGCAAACTCAACACATGATAATGACACTCAGTCAAAACTGGTGTGTACCATTTGCCTTTATATTTGAGCTCTGAAAAATTTATGATTTTCAGTTATTTCTTTGGAAAGTCATGAATTGGCCAAAGTTCAGTTGCAAGCTTTGCAGTCCACATGGGACCTTTCATTGAATGTGATCTGAGTTATAAAACACAAAATGAGGTAAGTTCCTATTGCTTTTTCTTTATTTTTTTAACCATTTTGCTCAGCACTAGAGAATTGTACATTTTTCACAGTTCCAAGGGAAAAGTAGGAATTTCTCAGGCCGTCCTCCAAACTATCGGGACTTTCAATGCTGCCTCTGTGAAAGTGACATTGAATGATTGATGAGGAATAGAGAGATGGATCCTTATTAGGGCAGGCTGAAAAGAAGGTGGTTCTTGAGATCTACAGTTGCCTACATCCCCTTGAAATAGGGGATTATATTATTTCCCTGACTTCTAAAATGAATTTCTTTGTGCTATTTTTGTTGTTGTTGATCATATAGTAAAGAGAACACTGGGGACAGAGCTATGGGGGCTGTAGAGGTTAAAATTTCAGGCTTTTCAATATTTTAGTGAAGGCAGGTATAGTAAGGACCCTTTTAGCACCCTTATTTCCTAAATGAAGTCCTAGATGTAGTCTTCAGAAAAGCAAATTGCTCTTTGCACTTTTAGTTTTGGCAGCAGCAAGGATTTTAATATATTCATCCTATGATACTGCTGGCTCTCCATCTGTCCAAGGAGCTGGAGACTATACACAACACGACTGTTAGTTCACCACCACATAATGAGGTAAGCTTATGGAATCACAAAACGTCCAGCTCCCTCAATATGCAAGTCATGTGTTGTGCCAGGTGCAGAATCACTGATATAGTTGCCTAGTTCCAAAATTCATATTATTATTCATTCATATTAACACAGTAATGAATTAGCAGCCTGTATGATACATGATCACATGCAAAAAGTATGGAGCTTGGGTAGCATCCCTTAAAGTATGCTGCTTCTCTGAAAACTTATGGTAAAATATAGCATTGTGTCTCATGATAACATAGCAAATGTATTCAGTTTACAAGGGTTTTTTTTCCCCTCTGTCAGTCCTGCAAATTTAGCCTAGAATCTGAAAGTCAAGGTGGAGTCTTTCCTTCTCATTGATCATCACAAATAATGAAGTTCTCCAGACCAAATTAGGCCCTCAGTAACCACTGTGTAACCTCACTGTCTTCAAATTGTGACCTCAGTGACACTTACGTGACCCAGCTGCATTCAGTGTAGTTGCATAGGTGTAAGTGATTGGACTTGTGACTGGATAATAATAAACAATTCTGTTTCTGATGCACAGGAAGGGAATTTAATCCATTTCATTCACTCTTTCAGAGGTCTGTGTGCTGATGAGTAAAAATGTGGTAAAATCTTATTATATAAATAATGGAGGCAGATAGGACTTTGAATATGCACTGAGCAGGGCAGTTGAGGAAGAAAGTAAAGTTGTTGTTTTTTGCAATCACTTTCAAAGTAGGATTACACTTTTAAAATGGTTACAATACTCTGGAGTGCATGTGACAGTGCCAGATTCAGTTTAATAGACACCTGGTAAAATAATATTAGTTGAATGTGTAAATTGGATTTGTGCACTTTACTAGGCAAAAGAACTATTACAATTAAAGCAGTATACAGTTTGCATGTATAATTTAGCCAGTGATTTCATAAGCACATTTCTACCTACCGTGTATTTGAGAATCAGCCAATAGATGCTTTTGTATGAGGTAAATTGAGCATGCAAATATTCTTTCTTTTACAATGTAATACAATGTAATAACAAACAAACAACACATTTACATGCATAGTGTTAATTGGTTATGGTAACCACATTCATGAGTGCACATTTTATTTCTGCTGCATGTTCCTTTAATTCTTTATAATACTGTAAAAATATATGATATTATTCAAAGAATGGTATCACAATGCTTTACAATACACTAATAAAAATCTTGGGCCAGGTTTTCAAAATAGCTTCATACCCAGCAGCTGCCGTTCAGGCACCTGAATAAGAAAACAGATGTTCAAAAGTGCTCTGCTCCCAGCAGCTCCCATTGAGAGCAGTGAGAGTTGATGGGCAGTGAGCACTTTTGAAACTCTTGCTTCTTGTTCTTATAAATTGTATTTAAAATATAATTGTCAAAAAACTTCTATGCAATAGTTCATGGAGAACCTTCACTTTCTGTAGTTTTAATGTACTACCCTTTGCAGTTTTAAAAATTAATCCCAAATTCTCTTCCGATTGTGGTGGTAACTAATATAATTGGTGTGTGGGGAAAAGAGCCCCAGTACATTAAAAACAGTGTGTTAAAATGGAAAAAAGGCTACTATGTATGTCTAAGTGCTGCTTCCTGTCTCTTAGCTTTTGTGGGTGTATCTCCAGATCTGTTTTTAAATGAAATTGTAATTGTGTGAGTTTTCTTCCTTCATTCTTTGAAGTAAGTTTAATTGATTTTTTCACATATGTGCACAGTGCAAATAGAAGTGAAGTTGTGGGATAGCCTTCCAAAGGGAATGGTGGGGGCAAAAAAATCTAACTTGCTTCAAGACTGAGCTTGATAAGTTTATGGAGGCAATAGTATGATGAGACTGCCTACAATGGCATGTAGCTGATCTGTGACTGCTGGCAGCAAATATCTCCAATGGCTGGTGATGAGACACTAGACAAGGAGGGCTCTGAGTTACTACAGTTACCCAGGTGTCTGGCTGGTGGGGCTTGCCTACATGCTCAGGGTCTAACTGGTCACCATATTTGGGGTCAAGAAGGAATTTTCCCCCAGGTCAGACTGGCAGAGACCCTGAGGGGCAGGCCTGGCGACGGGAGGAAGCAAAGGGAGCAATCGCCTACAAGCCCAGTGATTTAAAAGGGCCCATGTGGATGGGATAGCTTCTACCTCAGAAGACCAGCTTCCCATCCTGCCTCTTCCCCCAGTGGCCTCCCCCACACTCTGTCCTGGCTCCACCCCAGGCACTGTCCCTTCCCCTGCTTAGTCTGTTTGCCACTGCATCCCTTCCCCCTACCTCCTCAGCCTCCTTACAGCCATGTCCCTCCTCCCTGCTCACCCCCTCCATTGCTTGCCACGTGCATCCCTCTTTCCTCCCCCACCGCTGCTTGCCACATCACTCCTCCTGTCCTCCCTCTCCAGACCCCCCACTGTCACTCGCCAACTTGTGGGAAGGGGGATGGGGAGTGTGGAAGAGAGAAGAGGGACTGAAGGGGGAGGAAGGAGGGATGCAACAGTGGGGAGGCTGAGCGGGAAAGGCAGAGTGTGGAAGAGGGGAGAGGAGGAAAGCGGGACACATTGAGAGGCAGGGCCAAGCAGGGGAGGGGGGCGGGACTTTGGGTGGTGCAGGGCCTGGGGTAGAGCAGGGGTGGAGTGTGGGTGGGGCCATGGGCAGAAGAGGCGGGACAGGGAGCTGGCCTCGCCGAGGGGAAGCTTCACCCACTATCCGTGGTGGTAAACTTCAGCCATCTCTTTCTAGGCAGGTCATTGACTGTTCTGCCTGGGCCCGGAATTGCTGTTGGTGGGTCTGCTGGGAGGTTTTCAACTTCCTCTGAAGCATGGGGTCACTTGCAGGTTTAAACTAGTATAAATGGTGGATTCTCTGTAACTTGAAGTCTTTAAACCATGATTTGAGGACTGCAGTAACTCAGCCAGAGGTTTTGCTTCTATTACAGGAGTGGGTGGGCAGGCGAGATTCTGTGGCCTGCTACATGCAGGAGGTCAGACTAGATGATTGCTATGGTCCATTCTGGCCTTAATGTCTGTGAGTCCATGATAATGTATCGAGTTGTAATGATGAAATTATTGAATGTATTAGTAATTTAATAATATTGCACTTTGTAAAATTAATATCCTTCAGTCTATGTATATGTTATCATAGTAAAAAAAACTGCTGAAGTTGAATATTTTAAAACATTAAAACCGTATTTTTAAAATATTGAGAGTAGTAATCATTATCAACAATCATTCTACACAAGTGGTTAAAAATTACTGATCCCCATTAAGTATGAATCCATAGAAATTGCACTGACCCACTGTTTTGGAGTTGAGAATAAAGTCTTCCAATTAAACATTACTTGCTAATTTGAATTGAATTAGATAGTAAAGATGAGGGTTCAAAAGTTAAGTCGTAGTCATGTACCAGTCCAGGATGCTTGTAAACAGAGGAAACTAGTACTATAAGAATATTTATTATTTGACTGAGGACCTGAATCCATCTACAAAACAGATACAATATTACAAGGTCATTGCAGTCTATGAGTTTCTCTCCTCACCACACAGCCAATGTGTTTCAACTCTGAATAAGAGAAATTGCCTCTTTCGATGAGAGAATGGATCATTCTATGCACATTCCATAACTGACTCCTTTGCTGAGATTGTTAGCTAAGGTACTGGAAGCAGAGAGAGAATTAGGAGGCGGTGTTCAAGCCACTAGCAAGAGATTCTTGTATTCAGACTCCAGGATGAATCAACCTTGGGATTGTCTCTGCATTTGAAATATTGGCCTCAAATAGCTCTGCCATTTCAGGTTGAAATATCATGAGAATGCCCGTTCTCATGAGATTTTTGGCAACAAGTGAGCTGGAAAATGGGCATGTTTTGATTTGTATATTCACCAGGCACCAAAGTTCCAGTGGCAGGTTTGGATCACAGGATCCTGACCTCCTGCTGCTCCTAGACCCCAAAATTTTGAACAGTGATGAGAGGAAGCTTCCTAAGGTCAGTGTGAATTCTGTACCTCTCTGTTTTGTGACTAAATTGTTAATTTCAGTCTTTGTAACCTTGAATCTCGCAGTTTTCAGCAGTATGAAATTTGCTTAGAAAATACTGAAAGACATTTTAATAAAAAAGAGAAGAAATAAATATTGTGCACTATTGAAGGTAACAATGACCCCATTATATGAGAAACAACAAATCCAGAATTGTTTATTAAACAAGGACTTGAATTGAAGAGGAACAGAGTTCTGTGTCCTAAAATTCTGTAACAAGGCCCTAGAAGCAGACTGAAAAATCTGTCTACTCCAGCCCAAAGTGGAGTTCATTTGACTTAACCCTTTTGAACTTGAAGAAAACTCAGTTTTCTAATAATTCCTCTCTTAAAAGCTGTTCCCCCGGATCCATTACTATTGACAGACCTTCCAATGATTTCAGTGCAATTGGGTCAGGTCCCATGGAAAGCATAATTTGCTTTACATGAAGGATTATATCATATCCCATACAAAAGTTCAAAAAAATGAAGGATGAATAATTTATCAAGTCAAATGCTCACATTTTAGACATAAACTGATTTAAATGTAGAATAAGATCTGTTTTGTGTTATTTTATTTCATATAGTTCTGTTTTATAGATTTAAAAAAAAATTAATGGAAGAATATATAAATAGAACATAACGAATTGATAAGTCAAAGAGTGCAATGTACAGAATATTAAAATGGTTACAGCAGTAACAGATTTAAATTTAACGAATATTTTGACTGTCAAAAAGTTTTTAAAAAAACATTACTCTTAAACATTTTAGTGATAAAAACGGTGAGTGCAATTCAGTAGGATTCAGGGGCTCATGTTATTTGTTATTCACAAGTGTTTGAACAACTTCCAGATATACATGCAAAAATGTTTGCAAATCCCAAAAGTTTAAAGGTTTTACAACAAATATCTATTTGTTGACAATGCATACCTGAAGTGAGTTGTAAATTATTTGCTTTTGTTTAAAACAAGCAGAAACAATACAAAGCAAAATAGATTACCAACTGTACAACATGTAGAATGAGTAGTCAAATCAGAGTTTGCAAACAACCCATAATTTGGAAAACTAAGTATCCAAGCCAGTTAGTAAATACAAACAACCAAATTAACAGTGAACATATTTGAAGAAATAAGAATTAGTTTGTGAACTAACCAAAGGCAGCTAAAATTATATATATAAAATGTTATTCATAACAAGTGGTTTGGCCACCTCTAATTAGTAATTAGTTTTTTGTGTAATTTTAGATACTTAGATTTGATGACAAAGTTTAAAGAAAAGAATTTTACATATTAAAAATGTTGTTTTCAAAGCAGCTTTCACATTTGCAGTAATGTGTTTTTCCTGTTCCAGTGCACTGTTTAGTTGGAAATCTGAACAGGACAATAACTGAAATGTGAAACTCTGGTTCAAAGAATAATTTATCTTTATGCAATGTGGTGGATGGGGGAAAGTAGATTTTTTTTCTTTTTTCGTACTCATCTAAACTTAACATTTTTCTGCTGCTGCTATACTGGTTAAGAGAGATATCTGAATGCAAATTTACTCTTCTCAGAAAGAAAAACAACCAGTAGAGCACCTACCATGACACTAACCGTTCAGAATTCTTGATGCAGCTACTTTTGTCTGTTCTGTGGGGAAGAAGAGAAAATCAAGCAGTCCAGTTAGTACGAGTGTGCTACTGTAGTTTTCATAAGTTACACAGAAGTCATACAACCTGTCTAAAATCCCAAAGAGACACACACAGATACTATATTGCAGACACTGTATTGGTCTGTGTGTTTGATTATTATATTAAAAGTTGTTTATTCTAGAGTTGTAGGATTAGGAGTAATTTATTCATTATCACACATCCTGTCAGGCATGACCCTGGACACCACATACTCTACAGTAGAAGGCCTTTATTTATTAAGCGCCTATTCCAGAGCTATTAACTGTCATGTAGAATGAAGAATTTGGTAAACTAAACAGATTAGAAGCTTTTTGTATCCTTTATTGGTTTTCCTCAATAGAAAGGAACAATTTGTGTCTCAAGCAGCAAATATTCTGACACGGTTCTGATCGTAAGTACTGTCTTTAATAGGATGCTCAAGGTAACACTACTCAATTCTTTTTTCCCCTACTATCTACTGAGGATGTCCTTCACAGAAACACAAGGACTTTTAAACTGATTTCCAGGTTTTCAATCCTCTTCTATCAGCTGCTTAGTGCCTCAGGCTAATCTAACTGTGATATATGGTAAATATTTTCCCTTGCAGGAAAAGTGCTTAAAGCTATTTCTATGCATTGATTGAGTGCATTAGGCTAATATTTATCCGTTTGAAACCTGGAGATTTAGCAGTACATCACTTAATAGCTATGCACTGATTATAAGAAGTAATTATACATAAGAATATAAAAGAATATTGTCTCTGGTGGAGGAACCATCATAAATGGTTTAACGTTGATTAAATCTGGGAAAGCTGGAGTTGTTCATAATGCTTCTTATTAATTTTAAAAGGCATATGGCTCACTGAGCAGTACACATAAATAGTTCTCATTTTAATCCATTCAGTGACATTTTGAACTCTAGAGATGTGGCTTCCAAGTTCATCATGTCAACAGATTTTATTTGTTTCTTTGTTGCACAGGCTAGTGATTTGTGTGCATCAGATTCACCACTCAACCTGTACAAGTTTAAAAAAAAAAAGTTTGGTATAATTTTTTCAGAGCGCTTGAACTTCTCCTTCTTGACTGGGCTTGAAAGAGCTCTTCAACCAGACCTTGTCTGGTTTGCAGATGTTCCTGAATGCACTTTTTTCAAAGTAGCTCCTCCGTTGAAACAATAAATAAACATTATCCTTTTTTTCTATGTCTCTTTCGAGAGAGATTCTCCTTCCTTGCCAGTCTAAAGCACTTGTTCATATTAAGAATCTGCTTCACCCACCCTAACCTCTTCCCACAAAACAGAAAATTATCTTCTCAGGACCACTAGCCAAGCCAATGCTGCATGTCTCTTTTTCAAAATGGCAATGACATTGTGTCTTTGAAAGATGATCTTCTTCTGCTTGTTTTGAAAGACCAAATTCTATTATCCTGGGTGGAGTGAAACTGCCACTTCAATCAATGTCAAGGTGTGACACAGAAGCTGGTCAAATAAAAGATATTACCTCAACCACCCTGTGTCTCTAACATCCTTGGACAAGCATGGCTATACCAACATTTTGTACTGCAGTCAATGGATGTTTTGTTCAATTAAAGATGACTGAATTTAGCCCAAAGTTTGAAGGGAGGGCTTTTCATGTGCAAACCTAGACTGTACTGCCATGGTGGTAAACAATGAACATACATAATAAAAAAGCTTGGTGGAGGTTCATGAATGTTTTATGGTTTAAGTTAGTATGGTTTATTCACAGCTGTTGTTAATGCTGTAAACATAGTGAGCCAAATGTCTGCACAATGTAACTCCACTGACTTCTTGAGTCTGCCTATGCCAGTCTTAAATATGGCCCATTTGCTGTGTTTCTGCTTGTTGCGCAAAATTATTCCTGCTGCAACAGCACAAAATTTAAATATTTGCCCTTTTCATTCCCCCAACCAATGGAGGATATATGTTATTTATTACTTACAGTGATGTTAGACAATAACTTAATTATTTTGCTATTTTGTCTCGTTAGCCTTAAATTCAGATTGTAGTTGTAACTTGTAGTTACAGTACTTGGACCATGTATGACTGCATGATCTCTACTCCCACAATTAATTTTATTATCCTTTACTGCCTGTGACAAAGTTCTGCTTTCCAAAGTGACTCTTAAAATGGCATTGTAGAGTGTTTATTCTCTTTCAGTTTTTCAGAATGCCTGTTTATTCTCTTTCAGTTTTTCCTAGATCCAATTTATTCATCTTATACAAGTGACTTTTTTCTCCTAACTGCAAGCCTCCTTTAAGGTGGTGGTGGGGATCTGCATGTGTAAATATTCTGCTGTCACTTGCAGAGAGAGAAAGCTTTTTGATGTCGGGTGGCAGCTGCTGCTGCTGCTGCTGCTGGAGGGAAGAGAAAGTTCAGAGACACGGGGTGAGATCTTGTGCTCTGGCCTCTTTACGCCCAGGAGTGCTGTAAAGGGACCTTAAGAGTCCTGGTTACTGTCTTACTTGGAGGAAGGATTTCCCTAGTGCAGGCACTGTTGGAGACAGCCCTGAGTTTGCCTTCTGAGAACCACCTTGCAAGCCTTGGTATAAGGTGCATCCTGAGGATGGGCAGGACGTGTAGAAGTCCGGGGCTGCCTCAAACCACATTGCAGAAATTCCAAGCTGTGCTGCAAATTATGGGTTGCCATAATTTAGACAGGCCATGGGAGCTGTCTAAATTACACCAAGGGACAGAGCAGCCCCTAAAGTATGCCAGAATCAGGAGGCTGCAAAGGTGGTGTGAAGTCAGCATAGTCTGCTCTACTTCTAAGCTGCAAGTTGCGGCACAGAATCTCACACATGGTATCTCAGGTTTAGGAGCATAGAAGTGGGGAAGGATCCACGTTCTTACCTTCTCTCTGCAGGCAACTCTTGAACACCCTTTTTTTCTCAGTAACCTGCAGTTCTTGCAGGAGACATAACAGGCTGTAAATCCTTTAGAAGGAATGATGGGAATTAGCTGTGACTCAGTAAATGGGGGTTCATCATAGCCAGTTCCTTCTAGTGATGCTGCTGGGGGAAGTGCAGAGGGGGGGGACAAAGAAATGTGCAGAAACCAAGGATTTCCCCTTTGCTTGTACCCTCTGTAGTGTGGCGGGGGTATGAGTAGCGATGTTTATTGTCAACAACAAGAACTTGAAGTAGATACTGTGGTGAGTGCTGATTGCTCTATCGGTCATATAATTAATAACATACTTGTAGACCATATCAAAGAGCTAAAACTTTGTACTCCATTTCACAGAAATAGTCATAAGTGCTAATTCTCATTGAGGATTCATGTTTAAATCAAGTCTGGTGTCTTACAACAGGGCTTATTTGAGTTATGGGTGGGATAGAAAGTTAGAACAATCTGTCAGAAATAAAGCTGTCAGTGTTTCAAGTTTTTAGACTTAAAAGAGGTTTAATAACTTAATTAAAAACAAATAAATTTCTCTGGGCAAAGACAATAGATGATGCTGTGACAAATATAGCAATTTCCTGCGATATCTTTGGGAGATCTTGCTGTAGTAAATTTATGTATCGTCATGGGTCAGGGATTGTATGTAACTCCATCGTGGAGGGTGACGACAGCCCTTCAGGAACTAAGAACAGTGGGGGGTGATTAGGCAAATTCTTTCAGCTTGCAATAATTCAAAGAGGTGCCACTACCTGACGAGCAGTGCACATGCAGGTTCAAACTGGGTTCTCTGAAGACCAAGAGACAAAGAAAGCTCTTTCGGGCAAGTAGCCTGCTTTTAAACTGACTCGGGGCTTCTTTCTGACCCAGCAAACAGAAAGAATGTTCTGTCTAAAGGGGAAGGGCTGGAGAGACTTTGGCCTGCTGAGGCCCCACAAGAGTGACTCCTAGGGTTAAATTGGGTGCTTGGCTAATCAGAGGGCCACAGTGTACTATCATTCTGGGTCACTTGGACAATACTCCCTGAGCCACCTATTCTCCACTGTGCTCCCTAGCTATTCCTCTGCATGGGCTCCTGGTGGCATTGTGGGTCTATCACAATATTCCCATAGAGCAGACCCATGTTCTAGTCCACAGATCCTTACAACCTGTTTAGGCAGTCTGGCTTTCTTGAGATACCACGGTGTAAACATGGTGGAACTATGCAGCTTGGAAAAACTCCAGTCAGGTAGAGGAGAGAAGTGGGTCTCTACCCAAGAGAGGTGATGGCTAAAGCTCTGGAAGCCAAGGGTGGGACTGTGAGGAGGTAATACAGGTGCATTTGCCTTGAACTGTGACAAATGTATGTGGAAAAGAGCTTTACTGAAAAGGTTGTGTGTGTGAGAAAAAGAATAAGGTTTTTAATGAAAACTGTTTATAACTTTAACCATAGAAGTCACTGTAATTTTGGTTCTAACAGCATCCTTCAGTTTTGCATTAGCTATACAAAATAGGAAGTAGTATTCATGTTCATGATACATATCTAGTGTAAATATTTCTACATGCACTTATTTGCTATAGGAATGAATTAACATAATCACAACAAAGATGTTTTAATGCATTGGTGTATTAGTTAGGAATTTTTGCACTAACTTAGACATTTGAAATTGAGGTAACTTCTTTTTCTGATTAGTTCTGGAATATGCAAAATCCTGAGCACAGGATGTTAATGTGTCTCTGGGTTTGAGGAAGTGTCTAACCATTGTTTTATTGAGCAATTATATCCACTTTTATTACAGAAATATTGTAACCATGCTGTTGCATTTGGTGATTTTGGAAATGATTGGAGGACCTGGCACATGGCCTAGAATTATATATGCATTTGTGTGAATATATAAAATAATACCAGAATCTGATAAGTGTGTTTCTTGTTTAGATAGGGTGCTACTTTTCATTTAATAATCTTCATACTTGGGTTTCTACTAAATAGCAAACTTAGAATACTTTTTTCATGCTTCTTTGTACAGAGAAGTTAAAACCCACATGTCTGCATGAACCACTGTTGGGATTGAAACTTGCCTTCTTCCCTACTGCACCTCCTATTAGGCATCATTTTCCGATATACTTTCTGCTTATGCCTTCCTAGTGAGAGCAGCTCCAAAGCATCTAATTCCCTAAAAAAATATGCCATAGAACTACCTGATCTGTAAAGTTCAGAACCAGATCTGAATTCCTTAATACTTTAGGAGTGTTCAAAACTCTGGCTTTGATTCAGTACACTGTGGAAATAGAGACAGCCATAAAGATTGGATCTGGATATAAAATTCTTTAAACATTAAGTTGTTTGAATCTAGAATTTTGGTTCAGGCCATTAGTGATCAGTGATTGTTTTTAAATGTATTGCAGTCTGACAGTAGTGCTATCAATCCTGATATGCATGAAAAT
>ML675604.1:19595322-19618288 GCA_007922155.1 Mesoclemmys tuberculata
ATACTTTATTAGTTACATTCTGCTTTTGACACACAATTTTGTTGTTCAGTAAATGTTGTTTTAAGGATTTTTTTCAGGATTTGCTGGTATCTGCAACATATGATGACCGCATAATGAAGCAGAAAAGATGGTTCTTGTTATGGTTTTGCCCCTGGCGCATTTGTGCCTCCTTTTTGCTTTTTACTCCTGCAGAAATATGAGTTTTTAATTAGTTGTGCTACTTCCAGCAAGGGCTGCACATTTCAAACTGCAAGACTCTTAAAACCAGATTTGTAGGAAAATTCCATTCACAGTATTTTTGCTCAGCCCAGCAGTATGAAAATTCATGAAGGAAGAAGCACTTCTCACCATGAATAAAATGCAAACTGTATTTGAAACCAAAGTTTTAATTACTGTTGTCATTTCACAACAAGAAAGCTGTCACCAGAGAGAGGCTTGAAAATGACATCATATGACAGTGACAGGTAGCAAGCCCATTGTGAGACTGCAAACAAATTTCCACCCTGTATAATACTTGTTTAAAAATCAGAAGAAAAACTCAATGTTTAATATTTAAACAATATTATAAATATTTAAAGGGTGGCATTTTTATGATTGATAAACCCATATTAAATCAGGATGGAAACTTTTTAAAGTATATTGCATATTTTGCAACTGTGCAGCCAGTGTCTTAACTGGTATCATTTTCAGGAAGATGGATGTCACTGGAGGGTGACTCTGAAATCCCGAAGGTAATTATCTTTATTTTCAAATACATTTCACATCTAATTCATTTGTAAAGTGATTTTTAGCTGTTCTATCTTTTAGATCTGAACAAATTGGGTACCATTTTCTTTTAATCAGTGAAGCCAATGCAGTAATACAGTCTGTAAATTCTAGTGGGTATCAACATGTAAACATTTACAATGCTACAGGACGTTTACCTCCCTGCAGGATTATGGAGGTATTGGTTAGGGTCCATAGTCATGGCTCCATTAAAAATACATTGAAAGTGGGGACTTATCCCATTGATTTTATACAAAAAAACAAAGTATTTCCTTCCCAAATTCAGGCTCATTTCCAGCACTTTTTGAGGCCCTGGCATCTCCCTTGTATCCATTACAGTGAATCCTGCCATGCATGGATTGTGGGACAGCAGTACAATTGCCATAAGTGGCGTGAGTAGGCATCCTAGTTTACCAGATTGCCCTGCTTTGGGGGGACTGTCTCAGTGTCCAGCTCAGATTTTGTGAAACCAAGGGATTGTTCCTGTTTCACTAAAACCCTGGGTCATCTGCATCACAGTTCAGGGCAACTGCCCTTGTGTTCCCCTCTGCTGGTCCAGCAAAGGCATCTGCTCTCAGGCTTCTGGCTCACCTGGCAGTCACCTCTTGGGTGGAGATCCACAGCTTTTCATCCTCTGACCAGGGTATCTCTAGGCTCAACAGTTCCTTGCCTTCACTGTGTTACATCTAGCAAAAGAAAGACTGTCTAAGCAGGCCTGCTTTGTTTCTCTTCAGAGATTAATGACTGAGTAACTGCCTGCAGGTAAGGTACCGCGCAGCAATTTCTGTGCAAGTTTATTTATCCTTAGGGTGAAAGCATTACAGAGAAAACATATTAAAAACAGTAATACGTGCATGCTAATAAGCTTACCAGAGAAAACCTCTTTCCCCTGTCTCCACAGGGGCTCTGGTCGCTGTCAGTCCTTTCAACTCTTCCCCAAGGAATGGGGCTCTCCCTTTGGACAGAAGGTTTTGCATGTTCACTGGATCAGAACAAAATGCCCTGAGTCAGTAACAAGTCAGGTTATTCATCCACAAATCCTTTCTTTGTATATTGGTCTCTAGAGAATCCAGTTTGATCCTTTGAAGAGACCAGGAATAGGTAATCAGCCAGTCAGTGGGCTCCCCCTCAGGGCAAAGCTTCAAACTGCTGATAACCAGAGGAATTCTATTAGCATACCCCCTCCTCCTAGAGAAGTTACATGTAATCTCACAATGACACACAAACAATTGCATTTTAATATAATGGACCCCAAGGGTATTCAACTTAATCCAGTAAGATTTAAGCAGAATATTGCAGAGTACAGTTACGTGTGTGTGTCACAGTCTGGTCACCACCTTGCCCTGGCAGTGCTGGGAAGGTGGTGGCAGGGAGGAAAGCAACAATCCCAATAACACAGGAGGAGAGTGGGTCAGGAGTCAGCAGATTTTCAGAAAGGGAGGGGAGAAGACTGAGCTAAACAGCTACCACTTTTGCTGGTTTCATAGGATCAGAGCGCCACAAGAAGCAGGGCAGCCTTTGAGCTGCTGCTGCTTTAAGAAGGGTGGAGAGAAGGAATCATCTAAAGGATTATTGGAACATTGTTCCTTTTCCAAAGCCTAGGATAAAAACCAGGTTTTCAAACATACAGGTTTTTGTTGATTCCTTACATGAATAAAAGACCTTCAATCAAAGGGTCCAGTTCTCCCTCAGAAATGAGCAGCAGACCCTGTGGACACCTTCCTCCAGCCCTGAAGAGGGACTTATTTCCGAGGGGAGTAGAACCTCCACTCTCCCTTCTACAAATATTTTCTGGGCCTTGGGGACACTAACGTGGGCAGCAGTTGGAGGATATCCATGACCTCTCATGTCCCGTCTTATTCCCCTTCTCCTTCATTTCTAAAGGCCCCTTTAGACCTCACTATAATGACCCACCACTCCTGTCACTTACTATGCCCCTCAGGGGCGTTACTGAAGTGTGTGTGGGCTGTCTGGGTGCATTTCTGGAAGGAAATACTCACCCCATAATCCCTCAAGGGGATGGGGAAGATGATGAGGTAAATCCTGGGGAAGCCCATGGCTGGAGGAGCAATTCTTCCTGAACATACTACCACCACTTCATTAACCCACCACCAACAGCCTCTCCATGGGTTGTTAGCTGCAGGGCTCTCAGGATCATATTTCCCAGATCCCTTCCTCCTCTATCCTGACAAGCTCAGGAAGCAACAGGAGTGGGATGGGGAACTGCTCTCCTCACAACTCCTCAGTCACCAGCTCCCCTTCTTCTGCCCTGTAAGGAGGGCACTCGGTGGCTGTGAGAAGCATCAGCTCTACCCCTCTGCCTGCCCATTCCATGTGCCCAGGGGAAGGGCAGAGGAGCAGAGCTGATAAACAATGGCCTCTCTGGAAGTGGGTTCCAGACCCCTTCCTCTAGTTGTCCACCCACCTTGGGAACCACCCTATATTGCTTTGCTGGGGCAGCTGTGGGCAGAGTGGGCCTGGAAGCTACATTCCTGTGAGCCCGTCAGCTGCCTGCTCCCCTTTTTCTTGTCTCATCTGTTATGTTTAGATGGCGGGAGCTGGGAGATCTGGCTGGAGTTGGCTCATCTGAAAAGTATGTGCTTGTGACCCATTCCTGGCTTACAACTGACTTTGCCTACTGAGTCTGCATAGAATGGCACTTACCTGGAAATTTGGCGGCAGTCGATGGGAGTTATGCAAGCTACACAGAGTAGCTTGCGTAACACCCGTCAATTTCATAACTTTTCTTCTACGCTGCATCTTCACTATGCTGCACCAAAATGCAGCCTACACAGGAAATGCATTCCTGTCGACGCAGTACTACACCACTTGAAGGGATGGTTTTAATGTGTCAGCTTCCAAATCAATTGAGCAGGTCTTCACTGACTGTTCAATCAATCCAGATAGATTGATCTGACGGTGGCGAATTTGCCACCGTCAGTGAAGACATATCCTGAGAGGTGTGAGCCACACATAGCTCATAGCAGTCTAGTGGCTTTCTCTACAGAGCCAAAACCAACACCTAATAACTTTTTAATTTTTGGTTTTGAAGGTTGATCTAGATGCTAGTCACTAAATCTCAGCAGGAGCTTCCCAGAGAGATGTTTCATATGGATCATGTGTCTTTTTCCCCCAACTATCTTTTCCCTCACCCCCGCCCCCAAAAGTAAGCATATCAGTTTTCAAGTGTATCTGACTAGGTATGTGGATTTAGAAAAAAACGAAAGTTCAGCCTTGTTTAAAGAACATATTGTAACCTGACTATCATGTGGATAGTAGGTGCTGCATAATATCAGTTTGAGTCTCTGGAGAATCTGGATGAGCAACAGAGCTTCATGATAAAGAATCAACAATTGATGAGGACTTCCCTGGTGCATATTCTGCAGTATGTTTAAATCACTTCAAATGCATGAATCTTCTCTGGAATCTAAAGATTGTCATATCTACGTCCTTGCGTTTATAACAGCACAGATGGCTTGAGCTTGAAGTTATGAAGACCCTGCAAATAACAAGGGAATCTCTCACACTCCCATGCAAAAATGTCCTGAGGGCAGAGGCATGGCTAAGATCTCCCCAGCTGTCAGAACAGCCCCTGGGAACCACAGATAGCTAGAAGTAAAAGAAGTGTTTTATGTATGCTTTTGATTCATTGTGTACAGTGAGATTCTGTACAGTGCCTCAGAGAGCTACAACTCAAAACTCATGCAAGAGGTGTGGGGGCTAAAAGAGTTTTAAGACATCTTTGCACACTCCTGATTCTAGACTCCTCTGAACATTGGCTCAGGCCCTGGTGTAACTTAGCACTGGAGGCCTAAATTACAGCAGCCTCCCCAGGCTGCCTTATTATGGGCCACAACACTGCTTGCAATCTCCACAGTGATGCATGCTGTGGCCTGACTCCTGCACCTCCCCTCCCATTCCCCAGTGCACGCACTAGGTCAGGGTTTAGGCGAGGGTCCTTGGAGGGCAGCCTTACAGTTGTCCTTTACAGTGCCTGCACCAGGAGAATCCTCCTTCTCTGGCCAGATAAAGGGATTTGTAGTAGGGCTCCTTTACACTGCTCTGGTCATTTTCCATGGTGCAAAGAGGCCACTGTGAGGATGAGGATTTCATCCTCTGCTTTGGGACAGATAATGTAAAAATATTTTTTTTTTGAGTTTAGGGAATGAGAGCTGGTTGATTTGTAATTAGTCTGTTTTTTTCTGCTCAGCTCTGCAGATTCTTGATAAGAAATAGCATGATAGTTTCTGTCTCTGCCGTATAGCAGTAGTTTGGCTATGGATGTGTTTCTTGGGAATCTGGAGAGTGCTGGTGACAAAAGTGGTAATCTTCTTTGGATACTGCTTTCTGAGTAACACAGAGGAAGATCAATCTCCCAAATGTAGGTTGGTTAGTGAAGCTGATTTCCTCTCCACTCTCCCCCCTTCCAAAAAAGCTCTTTGTGCGAAAGTCTGTGCTAATGAATCTATCAAATTGCTTTTGAAAGCAAAAGGAAGCATCCCGTCAGCTTTTTTTTCAGACTCTTTTACTACCAATTTAGGGAACACTGAATGTTTCCAATTCCCAGAGTCCTTTGATTTCCAGTGATGAATTTTATGTTGTATGATTGCTTCTAACTCACTTGCTAATCATCTGAATGCAGATACTGTATAAGTGACGGATGGCCCTTCTGCTCGGAAAAAGAATTCATTTTACACTGGTTAATTGTAAAAGGCTGACATGCTGTGGTGTTTTTTGGGGGTATGAAATCTGTTATGTGCTGTTCAATTGCAATTTAGATTGCGCAGAACAGTATTTTTGTAAGCTAAAATACAGCTTTTCAAAATGATTAAATGTTTGTTTGTCAGATTCATTGGTCAGCAACTAAGTTAAATTAAAAGCCAAGAAAAGAAAAAACGTGACAGAATTTTGGTGTGCTTTAGCTTCTTGCTTGTTTCAAATAATGGCTGATCCCAGAATACTGCTGTTATAAGCTGTTTTAAAATATTAAAGATATTGTTTTAATAAAGTATGTTAAGGGAAGTTATGGGGATTTTAAATTGCATGATAAAGAACTCAATTTTTTTGCAGAAAATTGAATATTGGGTTTAGTTTCATTGTAGTACTATGTTACAGAAATGTTTTGAAAGTCCAAAGTCAGTCAGTTAGTCTATCTGATTCTCTCTGACCCTTGTTATTCCCCTCCAAGGATTACCAGTGATTTACAGGTATGAGTCAATTGGTATGTCTGTCTTTGTCAGAATCCAGTAACGACTTGCATTTATACTGCATTTATTGATTGCATAAAATTAGGAGGGGGTTATGTTTATGTAACAATTGACAACCTTAACTGTTTTCTCATAGTTGGTTGGCATGGTGTTGAAAAGCATTCTGGTGTGGTTTTCAACAAGAGCTGCATAGTATTCACACATAAAAGGTGTGATCCTTCCATTATAGCCAGTGGAAATTTTACCTTTTACTTCAGTAGTAACAGGAATGGGTCCAGAGGGAAATGAGTGAAAATATACTTACTGTAAATGAAAGAAAACTATTTCCGATTCATTTTTGTTTAATTAAAATATGGTGGTTATAGCTGCATGAAAAATATATTTACCATGTTGTCAGCACAGGAAATTTTGCCAAACAAATGGGAGATTTCTGCACTGTTTTGCTGCTTGGGTTCTAGAACCTGATCTAGCCCCATTGACCAGCCCACACAATGATATTTGATTGACTGAACTTCTGATTAATTGATTTTTTCCCCCTTTAAACTATGTGCAGCTTTATAGCTTTAACGCTGACTCTGTTTTCAGTGCAGCACTGAATTTTAAGACTCAACCAAGCAGCAATAAAGCAAGCGCCTTGATGCTTTACACTACTAAAGCTGAACTACTTTTTAAATATTTTGAACATGGCTAGTAAAGAATACTGTATTGCAAAACAATTTTATAAGTGCATCTTTATTTAACTAGCTATAATTCTTTATCATGACATTTTTATCACATTTTTAAAAGGGTGAAATGTGCAATTTATTATCTATAATTTTTGTTTAACACAGGATCTTATAATGCTCTATAAAGAAAATAGCAAACATTTTACAAACATTTTCCTTCAACCAAATTACTTGTCAACAAGCCCCAGGGGTACACACATGCAAAAATCTGATCCAAAGACAAGTAAAGTCAATGGAAATGTTCCCATTGACTTCACTGGGCTTGGAATCAAATCCTGTGTGATTGGAAGGAAGATAAGAGTTGAAGTCAGCACAGAGGTACAAGAGAGACGGGCCTAATCGGAAACTTCTTTGGGCCAATTTTTTTTTGGTATATTAGGCTCAATGGCAATATTCCCATTGATATAGTGGGACCAACGACCATAATGTTAAGTGCTTCTAGTGGAAAAGAGTCTCAGATTCTCTTCTGCACCAAGTTCTGAGGTACTGTAATGACTAGGCTCTCATTTCCTTTTAGTAGTCAGCTTCCAGCTGTATACAGTGGAGAATGGTAAAAAGGCACAATGGAAGAGATGAGAAAGAAATGAGAAAAGTAATATAAAGAGGGAAAACTAGGTTTATAAAAAAAACCCAGCAAGCTGTGGGTCTGATTCTGCTCTCAATACATGCATATCAGGACTGAAGCCAATGGAAATGCACAGATATAAAATTATACAAGGATAGACTCAGAAATCTATGTATTCAAAACATGTGTTTACCATTTTTACTGTTCCAGTTAGAGCTGTTCTGGAATATTTGGAAAATTATGTGTGATAGAGTGGGCTATGTCTGACTCAAATTATGAACACTGCAGAGGGGGCCCAGGTTGTAACACAGTACATGTACCAAAATCTTCATGTAAGTGGATACGTGTATCTTTTAAAATGCTTGCATATATATTTACATCATGTTAAGCATATTTTTGCAAAGTCTTATTTCAATTTCAGAAATAACCTTCTGTGAATTAATATTTTAATATAGTACTTTTGAACAAGAAAATAAAATAAAGAAATAAAGGCAAACCACATTTATATAATCTTGCAATTTGCAATACTCAGTGAAAAGCAAACAATTTGAGACAGTGTTGTCTAGAGGTTGGAGCAGGACACTAGGTGTTGGAAAGCATGAGTTATAGACTTTTAGGCCAGAATGGACCATCATGATTATCTAGTCTAATGGTTCTCAACTGTTACTGCAGAAGTCTTCCATGGGGTACATCAACTCACCTAGATATTTGCCTAGTTTTACAACAGGCTGCGTAAAAACACTAGCGAAGTCAGTACAAACTAAAATTTCATACAGACAATGACTTATTTATAATGCTCTATGTGCTATATCTGAAATGTAAGTACAATCTTTATATTCCAATTGATTTATTTTATAAATATATGATAAAATGAGAAAGTAAGCAATTTTTCAGTAACAGTGTGCTGTTTTTATGTATTTTTATGTCTGATTTTGTAAGCAAGTCATTCTTAAGTAAGATGAAATGTGGAGGTACACGAGACAAGTCAGACTTCTGAAATGGGTACAGTAGTCCAGAAAGGTTGAGAGCCACCGATCGAGTCTGACCTCATGCAAATTGCAAGCCACAAAACCTCCCCCACCCACTCCTGTAATAGACCCATAACCTCTAGCTTAGTTACTGAAGTTCTCAAATCACAATTTAAAGACTTCAAGTTACAGAGAATCCACCATTTACACTAGTTTAAACCTGCAAGTGATCTGTGCCCTATGCTGCAGAGGAAGATGAAAACCTCCACAGTTTCTGGCAATCTGACCTGAGAGAAAATTCCTTCCTGACCCCAAATATGACAGTCAGTTAAACACTGAGCATGGGAGCCATTGGAAATATTTGCTGCTAAGAGTCACAGATCTGCTACATGCCATTGTAGGCAGTCTCATCATACCATCCCCTCCATAAACTTATCAAACTCAGTCTTGAAGCCAGTTAAGTTTTCTGCCACCACTGCTCCCCTTGGGAGGCTGTTCCAGAACTTCATTCCTCTGATGGTTAGAAACCTGCATCTAATTTCAAGCCTAAACTTGTTGATGGTCAGTTTAGATCCATTTGTCCTTGTGTTCACATTTACACTTAATTTAAATAACTCTTCCCCCTTTCAGATATTTATCCTTTTGATGTCATTTATAGAAAGCAGGCATCTCTTCCCTCAGCCTTCTTTTGATTAGGCTAAACAAGCAAAGCTCTTTAAGTCTCCTCTCATCAGATATGTTTGCCATTCCTCAGATCATCCTAGTAGCCTTTCTCTGCCCTTGTTCCAGTCTGAATTCACCTTTCTTAAACGTGGGAGACAAGAATTGCACACAGTAGTCCAGATGAAGTCTCTCCAGTGTCTTGTATAATGGTACTAACACTTCCCTGTCTCTACTGGAAATATCTCACCTGATTCGTTCTAGGACTGCCGCATCACGTTGGCAGCTCTTAGTCATCCTGTGATCAACCAGTATATATTTAGGTCTTTCATGTCCTCTGTCACTTCGAACTGATACGTCCCCAGTTTAAAGCAAAAATTCTTGTTGTTAGTCCCTAAATGTATGATCTTGCACTTTGCACTATTAAATTTCATCCCATTTCTATTACTCCAGGTTTCAAGGTTTTCCAGATTTTCTTGTATGATATTCTGATCCTCCTCTATATTGGCAATACCTCCCAACTTTGTGCCATCCACAGATTTATTAGCACTCTCCCCCTTTTTTGTGCCACAGTCATTAATAAAAATGTTAAATAAGACTGGTCCCAAGAATCTGTTCCAAGACCTTGCATACAATTGAGGTCAAACTAACAGGCCTGTAATTTCCTGGATCACGTTTTTCCCTTTCTTAAAAATAGAAATTATATTAGCAATTCTTCAGTCATAGGTTATGACCCCCCAATCTTACAGATTCATTAGAAGTCCTTGCTCTTGGGCTTGCAGTTACATGTACCAGTTCTTTTAATATTCTTGGATGGAGATTATCCAGGGCCCCTGATGTATTCCTATTAAGCCGTTTGAGTTTGAATTCCACCTCGGATGTGTAATTTCTACTTTCATATCCTCGTTCCATTGGCCATCCTGCTATTACTCATAAATTCTTTGTTAGCCTTATTAAAAACTGAGGCAAAGAATTTGTTAGGTGTTAGGCCATGCCTAGATTATATTTAATCTCCACCCCATCCTGAGTGATTAGCAGTCCCACGTTTTCTTTTTATTTATATGGCTGTAGACCTTTTTACTATTGGCTTTAATCTCCTTTGCAAGGTCCAACTCTGCTTGGCTTTTGGCAGTTCTCACTTTATTCCTACACTTTCTGACCTCCCAGAGGGAGCTTTCCTTGCTGATTCATCCCATCTTCCATTCCTTACAGGCTTTCTCTTAATCACTTATTTGAGATGCTTGCTCATCCAGCATGGTCTGCAATCCTTTCCTGGAGGTCTGGAGCATACCCCTGGAACCAAGGTCGTCCCCTACAACCAATTCTTCTATGAGGGCCTCACTACTGACCATTACGAAATTTAAAATGGCATCACCTCTTGTTGGTTCAGTGACTATTAGGTGACGAAACCTGTCAGTTATCACATCCGGGAAAATCTGGGCCTGACTATTATTAGTATCACTTATCCTCCAATCTATATCTGGGAAGTTAGTCTCCCATAATCACACAATTCCCAGTAGTATTTATTTAATTAAAAGCATTAAAGAGGTCTCTATCCATATCCAGATTGGATCCTAGGGGGCTATAGAGTAACCTAAGCACTATCCCAGGGGAACCTCTGGTATCCTACTTCCCTAAAGTGATTTTGGCCCAAACAGACTCTGTCTTATCTATTCCGTCACTTCTAATTTCTTTACAGTCTCGCTCAATATTAATGTACAATGCTACTCCACCACCTTTGCCTTTATTTCTGTCTTTCCTGAATAGCACATACCTTCAGTACTTCTAATCCAGTCATAACTACATATTTCTGTTATAATATCTACTTTCACTTCCTACAAGTAGTTGTAGTTCCTCCATTTTGTTACACAGCCTCCTTGCACTGGTGTACATATAGTTTAGTTGTTTCTGCTTGGCTTCCCGTGAATTCCTCATGCAAATGGGTACAGTCATTCTACTGCCAGTATTGCTACCTGACTGTTAGCTTCAGTGGTATTGTCACTATCTTTCCTCTTAATGTCCATTTCTTTACCCACTGATGTTCCTTTTGCTATTGCTGTATCCTTTCTGACATGATTTTCCTGCCGCTTAATGTTAGAATCAGGCTTAAGGATTACTTGAGCCTCTCCTAACCGTCTCCATGAGTTCCTAGTTTAAAGCTCTTTTAATCAGTTGTTCCAACCTCCATCCCAGAAGTCTGTTTCCCTCCCTACTCAGGTGGAGTCCATCCCAAGAGAACAGTTCTCAGTCCATGAGTGCCTCTCAGTGGTCAAACATCCCAAACCCTCTTTATAGCACCACTGCCTGAGCCATCTGTTGATCATCATAATCTTGTCACGCCTTTGTTGTTCTCTTCTAGGGACAGGCAGAATCCCACTGAAGATTACCTAAGCTTCCATTTCTTCCATTTCCTTAAGTGTCTTCCCTACCCTGGCATAGTCTCCTTTGATACATTCCAGCATGAATCTAGCTGTATCATATGTTCCCATATGAAGAACAATCAGTGGATTCTTTCCTGCCCCCACTAGGATCCTCTTCAGTCTCATGTCTACATCCTATATTTTATCTCCAGAGAGCACATCCTTCTTTTCTCTGGTGACAGGCCTATCTGTTCTTTTTGGTAGGGAGTCACCAGTCATGTACAGCTGCCTTTCCCTGGTGATGGTGTGATTCTATGGCCTTCCTCCTGTTCTTTCTGGCTGCAAGTTTTCTTGTCTTTTATTCTCACTTACAATCTTCTTCAAGTCTTTTACTGCTTCTCTGTGTGACCTTTAGAAGTCATGGAGGCCTGTTTTTGAAGGAGTCCACTAATTTTTGGTTTCTGAATTTCTGCGTGTCAGATTGTCCCTTGATTTTATTTGGAATTGCTAATGAAAATGAGACCCTGTGTGTCTCAGTTTAGTCACCCAAATTGGGGGACACTTTTGAAGATGCAGGCCTTTGTTCTATGTACCTCAGTTTTAAAGTTCACATGGGCTGTATGAAATGGATTTTTCAAGGTTTATACACAGAAGCTGGCAATGGGACAAACCATCCAGGTTCACTTAATAGGTGTAGGTTCTTTAGCTGCTTCAGCTGCTTAGGACATGCCCCTCCTACTTAATTAGTCATATCAACAGGAGTAGCAGGAGCAGAACTTTCTCCATATTCCTGCTGCGCTCTGGAGAGCAAGGGAAAGAGCTTCCTGATACCCAAGGACTGTTACTGGACTGATGTGAGTCAGTAGCCCTTATCTAGTGGCTATTCCTTATTTCAGGTGGGTTCCAGGCAAAGTTTTTGATAATATTTACATAACCCCTGGGTATGTTGAAAGACATAGTTAATTGGGGCATAATCCTAGCCATATGCCTAACATCATAGGCTGCAGAATATCGCCACATTTTATAATGTGCATATTCTATCCAAGGGTTAGCACAGGAAAAGCTCAGCATGGGAGCGATTGTTGCTGCAGTTTTGCAATGGAAGAGTTTACATTCAATAGTTGGTATGTGCAATGGATGCTAGCCACATGCCAGTTAACTATCAATTCAGCTGTATCTCTTTTGTCTACAATAAGTAGCATGACTCTTGTGCAACGGTTTACTCCTGCTATAGTGCTGTAGTAATATTCCTGCTTTCCCACAGTCCTGTGTTGAATATAATAACATAAGAATGAGTATACTGGGTCATACCACTGGTTCATCTAGCTCGATATTCTCTCTTCTTACAGTGGCCAGTGCCAGATGCGTCAGAGGGGATGAACAGAACAGGGCACTTGTTGAGGCACACTCCTTGTTGTCCAGTCCCAGCAATTAGAGGTTTAGGGCCATCCAGAGCATGGGTTTGCATTCCTGACCATCTTGACTAATAGCCATTGATGGATCTATCCTCCAGGAATTTTTCTAATTCTTATGTAATCCCATTTATATTCTTGTTGTTCACAACATCCACTGGCAATGAGTTCCATAGGTTGACTGTGTGCTTTGTGAAAAAGTACTTTCCTATCTTTATTTAAACCTGTTGCCATTTATTTCATTGCGTGATCCCTGGTTTCTATATTATGTGAAGGAGCAAATAACACTTCCTTATTCACTTTTTCTACAACATTCATGATTTTATAGACCTCTATCATATTCTCCCCCGACCCCAGTTGTCTCTTTTCTAAGTTTAGCAATCCTAGTCTTTTTAATTTCTCCTCTTATGGAAGCTGTTTCATACCCCTCCCCATGCTTTTGCCCTTCTGTGTACCTTTTCCAATTCTAATATATCTTTTTTGAGATGGGGTCACCAGAACTGCATGTAATATTCAAGGTGTGGGTGTACCATGGATTTGTAGAGTGGCATTATATTGTCTGCAGACTTTGCCACCTCACTGTTTACCCTCTTTTCCAGATTATTTATGAGTAAGTTGAACAACACAGGTCCCAGAACAGAGCCTTGGGAGACTCCACTGTTTAACAATTTCCATTGTGAAAAATGACAATTTATTCCTACTCTTTATTTCCTATCTATTAACCAGATACTGATTCAAGAGAGATCCTGTCCTCTTATCCCATGACTGTTTACATTGCTTTGGTGTGGGGACCTTGCACTATATCCACTGGATCATCCTTGTCCACATGCTTGTTGACCCCCTCAAAGCATTCTAATAGAATACTGAGGCATGATTTCCCATTACAAAAGCCGTGTTGATTCTTTCTCAATGTATTGTGTTCATCTATGTGTCTGATAATTCTATTCTTTACTATAATATCCTCTGAAGTTAGGCTACCAGCCTGCAATTGGCAGGATCGCCTCTGGAGCCTTTTTCTAAAAAGCGCCATTATAATAGCTATCCTCCAATCATCTGGTACAGAGGCTGATTTAAGTGATAGGTTACATATCACAGTTAGTAGTTCTGCAATTTCATATCAGTTCCTTCAGAGCTCATGGGTGAATACCATATGGTTCTGATGACTTATTGCTGTTAAATTTAAGACTTTGTTCCAAAACTCTTCTGTTGTCACCTTAATCTAGGACAGTTCCTCAGAGTTGTCACTTAAAAAGAATTGCTCAGGTGTAGGAATCTCCCCAACATACTCTGCAGTGAAGATGGGAGCAAAAAATTAATGTAGCTTCTTTGCAATGGCCTCTTCTTCCTTTAGAGCTACTCTAGCATTTCGATCATGCTGGGGACCCTCTGATTGTTTGTCAGGCTTCCTGTTTCTGATGTACTTAAAAAAATGGCTCTTATTTTTTGTGTCTCTTGCAGTGCTTAATTTCTGCCAGGGCTTGCCAGCACTGCAGATTCTAGAGAGCCGGAAGGGTTGTAGCATGAGCAAATCAGTGAAGGAAGGGGGAATCTGACTGGGCAGAGCTAATTCCCAAGCACAGCCATGAGGTGACACCACCACAGTGAGTGTCACCCATTACAGCCTGCCTAATAATACTTGACTACTGGGACATAAATGATCTGGAAAAGAGGGTAATGAGATGACAAATGATAACAATGAGATGGCAAAATTTCCAGATGATACAAAAGTATTCAGGATTGTTAAGTCCAAAGCTGACTGTGAAGAGTTACTGAGTGACTGGGCAATAAAATGGCAAATGAAGTTCAGTGTAGATAAAGGCAAGTAATGCACATTGGAAAACATAATTCCACCTATACTTACAAAACGATGGGATCTAAGTTATCTATTATTACCCAAGAAAGAGATCTTGACATCATCATGAATAGTTCTCTGAAAACATATGTTGAATGTGCAATGCCGTCAAAAAGGCAACAGAATGTTAGGAACCATTAGGAAAGGGGTAGATAAGAAGACAGAAAATCTCATCATGCCACTACGTAAATCCATGGTACACTCCACCTTGGATACTGCATGCAGTTTTCGTCACTCCATCTCAGAAAAGGTATTTTAGAATTGCAGAAAGAACAGAGAAGGGCAACAAAAAGTATTAGTGGTATGGAACATCTTCCATATGAGGAGAGATAAATAAGACTGAAACAGTTATCTTAGAAAAGAGACACCTAAGGGAGGATATGATAGAGGTCTATAAAATCATGAATGCCGTAGTGAAAGTGAATAAGGAAGCAGTATTTACCCCATTACATAACACAGGTACCCAGGGTCACCCGATGACATTAATAGGCAGCAGGTTTAAAACAAACATAGGGAAGTACATCTTCACATAATGCACAATAAACCTGTGGAACTCGTTGACAGGAGATGTTGTGAAGGCCAAAACTATAACTGGGTTCAGAAAAGAAATAGGTAAGTTTCTGGAGAATAGGTCCATCAAGACTATTAGCCAAGATGGGCAGAGATGCAGGCCTATGCTCTGGATGTTCCTAAATCTCTGACTGCCAGAAGCTGGGACTAGACAAGTAGGGATGGATCATTTGATAAATTTCCCTGTTCCGTTCATTTCCTCGGAACGATCTGGCACCAGCCACTGTTGAAAGACAGCATGGTGGGCTGGATGGACCATCAGTCTGACCCAATAAGGCCATTCTTATGTTCTTATGACTTGCCAGAGTTTATGCTCCTTTCCAGGATTTGACTTTGAATTTTTAAAAGATGCCTTTTTGCCTCTAACTGCCTTTTACTCTGCTGTTTGGCCATCGTGGCATTTTTTTGGTCCTCTACTGTTTTGGTTTTTTATTTTGGGATATACCTTTAGTTTGAGCCTCTATTATGGTGTCTTTAAATAGTTTCCATGCAAGTTGCAAGACATTTCACTCTTTTGACTGTTCATTTTTATTTGCATTTAACTTGCTTCCTCACTTTTGTGTAGTTCCCTCTTTTGAAGATAAATGCTACTATGGTAGGCCTTTTTTGGTATTTTCCTCTGTACAAGGATGTTGCCTTTAATTACATCATGGTTGCTATTACCAAGCAGTTCAGCTATATTCACCTCTTAGGCTAGATCATGTGTTCCACACAGGAATAAATCAAGAATTGCCTCTCCCCTTGAGGGTTCTGGGACTAGCTGATCCAAGAAGCAGTAATAAATGGTGTCTAGAAATGTTATGTCTGCAGCTTGTCTTGAGGCGATATTACTCAGTCATTACATGAATAGTTGGAATCCCCCATTATTACTGGTTTTTTGTTTTTGTTTTTGTAGCCTCTCTAATCTCTCAGAGCATTTTGCAGTTACGATCACCATCCCGGTAAGGTGGTCAGTAGTATATTCCTACTACTGCTACACTCTTATTTTTCAAGCATGGAATTTTTATCCTTACAGATTCTTAAGATTCTGTTTTATTCATGTAAGATTTTTACTATAATTAACTCTATGCTTTCTTTCACATACAGTGCCACTCCCCCATCTGCACAACCTACTCTGTTATTCATAGTATTTTCTACGCTTGGTATTACCATGTAACATTGTTTATTGTCATTCCACCAAGTTTCTGTGATGCCTATTATATCAATATCCTCATTTAATAGCAGGCGCTCAAGTTCACCCCTCTTAGAATTTAGAATTCTAGCATTTGTATACAATCACTAATAAAATGTATCAATAATTAGTTGTCTGCCTTCATGTGATGTAACTGCTGGATAGGCTCCTCCTTTCCCAAAAGATTCCCCAGTTCCTAATAAACCTAAATCCTTCCTTCCTCCAAACATCACTGTGTCATGCACACATTTAGACCTTGCCGTTCTGCCTATCTAACTAGCCTTTTGTGCGGAACTGGAAGCATTTCAGAGAACGCTACCACAGGGGTCCTGGACTTTAATCTCTTACTTAGCAGCCTAAATTCGGCCTCCAGAATGTCCCTTCTACCTTTCCCCATGTCACAGTTACCTGCATGTACCATGATCATTTGTTTGTCCTCAGCTCTGCACATTTGCAGATACCTCAAGAGGGCCACAAACTTTTTATCCAGCAAGCAACTCACTATGTGATTTCTCCCAGTCATCACAGACGCAACTATTTATATTTCTAATAATCAAATCCCCCATTACTATTACCACTTCCTAATAACTATTGTCTCTTTCTAATAACTGGGTTCCCTCCCCCCTTGGAGGGTTATAGTCACTGCTACAGTATACCATAACATCGTCTGCAGGGAGGGTCCTAATGATTTTTCCCTCTGCTGCAGCTAGTTCTCCTTCCCTGAGACTCCTCCACAGCACAGAGATTGTCAGACTGGGGTAAAATCACTCTGCTTTGTCCCTGAAAGTCTCCTCCATGTACCTCTTTGTCTCCCTTAGCTCCTTCAGTTCATCCTTCCAGTCTCAAGAGACCATACTCAGACTCTGGTGGTCATGAGTTGCTTGCAGTGAATGCACACATATGCCACTGACCCATAAGACATTTACCATTCTCCTTTACACATTAGCCTACATGCAGGCAGCGCATGGGCATGATCCAAAGCCCACTGAAGTCAGTAGAAATTATATCACTCTTATAATGTTCATTAAGGTTTTGAGATCTGCAGATAAAAATATGTAGTATCAGTGAAATGTGCGGTTGGTTTTTCTTTATGTAATACCAGCTTTATCTTTGAATTTCACAGCGTATCAAATTTTTTCATAATCCTTGTTATAAATCCGTTTCTATATATTTTTAAATCTGTAAACATTCACAATCTGTGGATATCATAAGAGGATCTATATTTCAGTCTGTTTTTTTTCAGCCAGAGGAAAACAATATGGTATTTAAATACATTTTGATATTCTAATACCTTTCTGTATTACCTCTGCAGATCATAGTAATCCATTTTATTGTGAACCTTCTGAAGTATACAGAGCTGTAATTTCTCTTTGTTTTCCCTAGATGGAATATCCTTCTGAGAGACAGTGTGACTCCCCTTTGCTCTTAAGTCTAATGACCTCTGAGTTTTTAAATTAGCACATGCCATTTTAATACTGTTACGTTCTGCAGCATGTTCATTGCATTAATCAAAATGTCACCTTATTCCCATCAGTGAAGGGCATCCCTTCAGTTAGGCAATTACTGGAATGGCCACTTGAGACAGCATCTAAACTTGCTGTGTAATGAATGCCACATACATGTTTTTGTCCAGTGCTTTGAGAAACTGGAAAAGATTTATATTCTGGTTCACATGGAACTATCTGTTTAATAAAACTTGTTAATCCTTCCTACAATTTGAAAATAGAAGAGTAAGGCAGATTTATTTTCTGTAGTTTCCTGTGTGAACCTAATCCATCATAAGTACCAATCCTTAGAATTAAATAAAAAATAATGTTTTTGAACATGAATGCAGCTTAGCAAGAGGGAGTCACTTGAGAGCAAATGACTAGGCTCAACGCCCCAGGTACCACGAACAAGATCTCTCTCCTGTTGTGAAGGAGGGTGTGTTTCTACCCCATGACATTGTCTCCCTTCTCCCCCAAGGAAAATATTATGAATCTTGGTCCTGCCCTGGGAGAAGGGCAGAGACTGGGCAGGGAAGGGACACACACGGCCCCTCCAGCCCCCCAGAGCATAGGTGAAAAAGAGAATACAGATTAAAAATGCTTATTCTGAGCCTAACTCTGCTCATATTGAAATCAAAGGATATTTTGTCATGGATGAGCACTTCTGAAAATTGTATCTGCAGTGTTCCCAGCATGTGCCTAACCCAAGAAGTGGTAGACCGGATTTGGTTCCAGTAAAATATGCCTTCCTATTAGGCTAGCAATTCCACTTCTACTCAATTTATGGCAGACTCCTTCCTTCTTCTCTTTCCTTTTCAGGTTCTTCCCTACCCCTGTAGATAACTATTCTTCTGTGATACCATCAGGGTGAAAATGACATCATCTTCCTAGACGAGCCTATGATACAAAGAGCTTTCAGACATATTGGGGTTATTAAGTAATCTAGGATTCCAATGTTCCTGTAACAGATATGGCAATTTCAGTATCTTTGAGAGATTTTATTGGATTAAATTTAAGTATCTTTGAGGTCCATTTTAAAAATAAATTGTGTCTATATGATTGTTTTCTACTTCATGGGGGAGGACTACCACAGTTCCTACAGGAATTAAAAAGAGTGTGGGTGATTAAGGCAAACCAACCCCATTGAAAATCCCCCCCTTTCCCCCAAGAGGTACCACCTCCTAGAGAGGCTGAAATATACTAATCCAAACTAGATTCCCCACAGATCAACAGAATACAAAGTGTACAGTGCTCATGTTATATTATTATGTTTATTACAAATATTTACACTTTAAAAAAGATAAACAAAAGAAACAGTATTTTTCAATTCACCTCAGACAAGTCCACTCAGTCCTACTTTTTGTTCAGCCAACTGCTAGGACAAACATGTTTGTTTACATTTATGGGAGATAATGATGCCCACTTACTTACATTTAATTTTAATTTACAATTAATTATAAATTGATCTATTGTTTAACAGTGCGATTAAAACTGCAGTTAATAGCAACTATTTTTTAAATCTAGTTAGTTTTGCATTAATCACATGAATTAACTGTGGTTGACAGCCCTAATCATAGTTTGACATAATATAATAGTTAAAATGTTTTGTTTCATTTTATTTTTAAAATTATTAAGGGCAGCTACAATTTAGTACTGACTGAAACATGTTATAATCTTTTCTAGATCAAAATGTCTATTGTTTGTGTTGTAATGAAACAGTTTAACATTTTGGCACAGAATTATAACTCTTTTTTAAAATTGTTGAACTCATGATTTTTTAAACAGAAAATTCTGAGTTTTGACCAGCTATAATTAAGATGGACAGATGGCTGAGTAACTGCATGATTTTATCTCAGTAATTTGCGTCTTCCTTCCTCTCCCTCTTCCTAGAGCATGTTTATGGCCTTGCTTGATTTTCACATGCATCATTTCCATTGGGTAGAGGGGTGTGTTTTAAGAGTTTTCTTTGCAGCACATAGGACAGTTATGGGCATTCTAAAGTAATAATACTAATATTTTGTTCAGAATAAGACTAATTACTACAGAAATTCTAATATCATTATCAGAAATTCATGGTTTATATTCTGCGATTCAGTACAAAAATTATTGCCAGTGACAGTACCCAACAGTTAGAATGTAATAGGTTTTCTTGAATTTAAATTATTTTTATGCATATGCTGTGTCAAACAAAAGAGCAGAAGCGGTCTTGGGTCAAGTTCTTGCTGAGTTTGCTGATTTCTTATAGGGATCTTTTTGACTATTCAGTGTCATGTGATTTGATAAACATTATTAATATAATAATTAACCATTTTTAACCACAGCAAAAACAGCTTAGAATAGGAAGTCCAGTGGAAACGATAGGAAATTAATGTAGTCAGAATATAACTACCTGATTTGGAATTTATGTTTGAGGCTTATTTCTTATGTACGTCTGTCAGACATACCAGCATCATTTTTGTGGTCAAGTCTGTGAAATAATACTGTGTATGTAGAAACTAATGGAAATCTTTAGTATCTTCCACACTGTTAAGACTAATTAGTCTATCTATCCAGGATCATTTCATGTGAAGTAACCCTCTCCTTCTAACTCTATCTTGCTATCTCCCAAGATCCGTTAGATATGTAAGGTGGCACTGTCAGATACAAGTGGATTGAAAGAGAGAGAAGTGAATAGAGGGAAAGAAGAAGAGAATGTAATGCAAAGGAAAAGTTAGAATAATAGACAAGATGAAATCAAAGAGTTGATGGCAAAGAACAGTTAAAAACAGAGAAGTATACTGTTAAGAAATTGAGATGCCAGACATGTACGTTAGTTGAAGAGTAATGTTGAAGACATATATTATTCCCAAGGCAATATCCATCTATCCATCTACTCTAACTTGTGTGTGCTTTCGTGCTAGTTCATGCTTTCACAATCACACTTCCACTTTGATCTGTTATTTGATGAAACATCTGAAAAACTCCCCAGAGATTTTTTGGATCTTCCCATGAGTACTGTAGAAAACGCTGACCAAATGGAGTTGTATGTTTCAAATTTGTTGATAAGGGGACATACATAACCCTTTAAAATCCCTGAAATTATGGCATCCATTCCTCAGCTGTTGCCATCACCTGAGTCTTCCATATGTGTACTCTTAGCCAGTTTGTACACAACAGAGTAATTGTCATCCACTTTTCTAAAAGGAACAGATTGAGAATCTAACCCTTTGAGGTTATGTAGAGACACTGAACGTATAGTCTATCAATGAATAAACTTCAAAAGATAGGTTGTTCAGGTACACACTGAGTTCTAGATGCTTATTCAAAGTATTCAGACTTCTTGGGTTTTCAAGGTGGAACCTCTTCAGTCTACAAGGTGGATCCGGAAATCTTACAATAACAGGCTTTTGAGAGAAATCTGTTCTATATCAGGTGGGAGCTGAAATACCACTAAAGCAGCCTTTCTCATGTTTTTGTTGCTTCTGATTCTGTTCCTGGCTGAAAACTGGATGTGGAAAAATGTTTCTGAACATTTTGCAAACACCTAGAAGATAATAAGGTGATAAGGAACAGCCAGCATGGATTTGTCAAAAATAAATCACGTCAAACCAACCCAGTAGCTTTCTTTGACATGGTAATAAGCCTTGTGGATACAGGGGAAGCAGTATATACGGTATATCTTGATTTTAGAAAGGTTTTTAATATTGTCTCGCAAGGCTTCTCATGAACAAACTAGGGAACTTAGATGGAGCTACTATAAGGTGGGTGCATATCTGGTTGGAAGACCATTCCCAGAGTAGTTAACAGAGGTATGAAATCAAGCTAGCAGAGCATATTTAATTGGGTCCCACAGGGATTGGTCCTGCGTCTGGTTCTGTTCAATATCTTCAGAAATGATTTACACTTATAAAGATAATATACTTATAAAGTTTGCAGACAGTACCAAGCTGGGACGGTTTGCAAGTGCTTTGGCAAATAGGATTAAAATTCAAAATGTTTTTGACAAACTGGAGAAATGGCCTGAAGTAAATAGAATGAAATTCAATGAAAAATGCAAAGTACTCCACTCAGGAAGGAACAATCAATTAATTGCACACATACAAAAATGAGAAATGACTGGAAGGAAGGAATATTGTGGAAAGGGATCTGGGATTTTAGTGGATCACAAGCTAAATATGAGTCCACAGTGTATTAGCAGGAGTGTTGTAAGCAAGACATGAGAAGTAACTCTTCTGCTGTACTCCATACTGATAAGGCCTCAGCTGGAGAATCATGTCCAGTTCTGGGTTTCACCTTTCAGGAAAGATGTGGCAAACGGGAGAAAGTCCAGAGGAGAGCAACAAAAACGATTAAAGGTTTAGAAAACATGACCTTTAGGAAAGATTTTTTAAAAATAGGTTTGTTTAATCTGGAGCAGAGAAGACTGAGCAGGGACATAACAGTTTTCAAGTACATGAAAGGTTGTTACAAGGAAGAGGGCCAAAAATTGTTCTCATTAACCTCTGAGGATAGAACAAGAAGCCATGGTGTTAAATTGTGGCAAGGGAGGTTTAAATCGGACATTAGGAAAAACTTCCTAACTGTTAGACAAGTTAATTACTGGAACAAATTGCCTAGGGAGGTTGTGGAATCTCTGTCATTGGAAGTTGTTAAGAACAGGTTAGACAAACATTTGTCCGGAATGGGTTAGTTATTACGTAGTCCTGCCTTGAATGCAGGGGACTGGACTAGATAACCTCTCGAGATCCCTTCCAATCCTACACTTTTAAGATTCTATGATTATATTTCCAAATCTCAAAAAAAGTCCAGTTCATGTTTGGTTCTTAAAATAGAGAGAGGTTGGATCTTAAAAAGGAGGGGTTTGGAAGAAGAGAAGGGTGTTTCTGATATTCTTCTAACAACTCTATGATCCTTAGTGTAGTCCAGTAAATTTCAGGCTCCACTTCATAAGGTTTCTCCTCTATGAGTTGGTACTGAAAAGATCACATCTCTAGCCATGATTGCCTTTAACCAGCCTACTTTTGAAAAGTCTGGCTAGGGCTCAATATACCATATAACAATGTCCTAAGCCGTAGAGGTTTCATTCTGACCCCCTGACCTAACATTCATTAATTACCTTTTTTCATCTTATTGTACATCTGTGAAAATGGCATTCACCCATAGTCTGGTCATGACATGGGCAAAACTGGTCCAATGAAATAGAGAAGGTCATGGATCCCTGTTCATATATAGTGTCAGTTGCAGA
>ML675604.1:19618298-19662427 GCA_007922155.1 Mesoclemmys tuberculata
ATAGAGAAGGTCATGGATCCCTGTTCATATATAGTGTCAGTTGCAGAAGTTACCATGACTCCACCAACAGTAACTGAACATCGTCTTGCAATTATGGACAATAGTTAAGGGCCCCTTTCAACAGCAAATCCTGCACTATTTTTATACTGACACCCCATCATATATAATCAACAGGCAACCAAATTGTATGTGGTATTGGAAAATAGGCATATCCTCTGACTGTGATAGCAGTTCTGCCTGGAATGGAACATTATTTCTACTTGCCATCTCTCTTTAAGTCTCCACTTTATCTAGTAGAATTGTTTTGTCTCCTTTAGAAACCAATTGATTTGTGCTAGGCTATGTGCCAGATAGTAATGCTTGAAATTTGGCAGCTTCCTTTCTTCAGCTCTCCCTTTGAGTACAGTGCTTATAATTTAGTAACTTTAAATCATCCACTAGCATTTTTGGAGAGGAGGGAACTAAATATGGTGATAGTTTTTCAAAAGTTCTCAAGGTCTAGGACTCTTCAAAAACTTATTGTCAAACAGGTCAAATGTGCTCTATTTATCATCTCTTCTGGTCAGAAGAATCTGAGAAAGGAGAAATCATACTGCCTCGTGTCTCATGAGCATATATAGGTGCTTTGAAACAGAAATATGTTTTATCCCTTTTCCCTACCCATTGTCTATTGTTTCCATTAAGGGGCTACAGTATTAAGACTCTTAAGGACTGTCTCTTACTATGCCTTTGGATTAAGTGCGTTTTTCATGCCATATTCCACTCCTGGTGGTCTGGGGACCTCAGACTGTGATGGATATTTTGGGCCTGCCTCAGTTCACACTGATGTGGTTCAGGAGTAACTTCATAAAGTTAGTGGAATTACAGAGTTGTAAAACTAGTGTGAAAGGAAAAACAGGACTCTTGGTTTCTTCCTTAGGTGCCAAGATATTGCTGGTTTATATTAAGTTATATATAGTTCTTGTGATAAAGATCTCTTTCTAAATAGGCTGGATTTGTTTAGCACTATTCAGAGCTGCATGCACAGGTCAGGGCATTTTTGGCTCATACAACGGTATCTGGGATTTCACTATTATTTCTTGAGCTAAGCATCTTCCAAATATTATCCAGCCTTTGAGGAATACCACATGACCTCTGTGAATTTAATTTGTTTTGGTTTACTTTTATTTTCATAACTCCTGTTACAGCTATTTTTTTAAAATGCACATATAGCACCACCCTTACAAAAATAACTTCTGCAGGAACTGTACAATATTTGATACCTTTCTTCAAAATGCTTTTGCAATTTCTTTGTAACATTTTTGTATGGGACTACAGGATACAGAATGTCATATGACAGTAAGAGAATAAAATAAATAGAATAATATGGTGGAATGCATGAGCAGATAATGCAGCATAAAGGGAGAAAGACAGAACTGCATAGTAAGCAGCATGAGATCATATAACTGAGTGACTAGCAGATGAAGAAGATTCATTCTTGCTGCTCTGCACCATTGCCTATGAACCACGGATGCCATCACCGTGCAACAAATTAAATGGGATCCCATGTCTTTGTCTCTTTACCAGCTAGAGATATTAAATTATAGGTTTCATAACATAAGTTATTTGCCTATTTGCAAATATAACTTCTTATTATTCTACAGGATATATTTGTAATTCCAGTATGAAGGTTGATGGTGCAATATCTGCCCTCGGTTTCCTTGGTGACAGGACACTGCTGTTCGATCACACCAGAGGATAGTAACCTGTGTGTGACGTGAATATCCTAAATGTTATCTGCCTACTACCAGAGAATTGACAGAGCCCTATAAACTAATCTACATTATAGTGACAAATTGTGTAATTAACTGTATACTTCATTGTAAACTTGTTAATGATATACAATGCAGTTTGTGGTGATAACCTGCATTTAAAATGTAGCTGATAGGACACCTAATTTGGTAACAGCAACAACAATAATAGCAGCTACTGTGTGTGAATTTTCAATGAAAGAATTATAAATCAAATCGTATTAGTGATCTTCATTTTGTATTAGCCTTTTTCATTAGCAAGTTGACAAAGCAACAGGCATTGTGATAACAGGTAATATGTTATAGTTCCGTAACACAATTGTTTCAGGTTTTCTAGTGATTACTTAAAAATAAAACCATAAACTAGTCAGATGTTATTGTCACAGTTTTGTTTACATTTGAAATTTAATCTTTTTTTTTTATAGTCTACCATTAACCATTCTCCACTCACCTTTCCTTCCCCCCTCCTTCCCGCGTAGCAGAATCTAGGATATTTTCTGTCACCGTCTCCTACTTACATTAGTCAGTAGCAGAACAGTGCAGAGGATGTGTTAATAATATAAAATTACCCTCTGTGTTTGAATAATTTATTAGTACAATCTCTCAGTGCCTGAATGTCACAAAGAAAATGAAAGTTACCAAATTGTGCCAAATCCGAGGACTCAGTGGTGACATTGTGTGATGCATGTTCAGCAAAATTGGAAACTGTTTTGTCACTGCAGTTTCCAAAATGGTGGGACGCACTTTAAAAAATCGTGAGTTTATAGAAAGATCCCTAACCAGCCTGAAGTTTAATTGAATTTAATTTAAAAAGTAAAGCAAGGAGCTTGCAGTGCAGTTGAGGAAATGCATAATAGCCTAAACCAAGAAGGTATGTAAGTGTCATAGAAAATATTACTTGGTTTGGTGATATCATCCTTTTCCTCACGTCTATGATATCTTGAGCTACGGGGGGGGGGAATTATTTTTTATAGTGAGATATCAAAATTTTAATGCCTAATATATTCTGTGAAAGACAGTAGTATGTTTTACTACTTTGATCTTTTCAATATTCTGTATTTTGATTGGCTGGCCATTCCACTTCCCCACAGGTTACTGAGATTGTAAACGGGAAAAACTAGAGTAGCCAGTCAATCAAATTATAGAATATTGAAAAGGTCAAAGCCATACAGAACTGTACTTAAATTATGGAATATATGAAGCATTAAAATTCTGATAGCTCATTCCTGTGGCATAGATTGTAACAAGAACAAAAATGCTGCAACATGAATCTGTTCTCGTGACAATTATTGTAATAAGAATGGCAAATAGTACAAACTTAACCCATTCTTCTTATGACAAACTGCAATCCTATGGTACGTTTAAAGTGGTTTTACTTGTAGATTTTGAGATATATTTGTGAGTACCTTAAAATTATGATGGCACCGTGGCTCCCACCATGGCTCTTTCCTCCTTTAGTGAGTTATTGTATAACCAAAAATGGGATTGATTGGTAAACTAAACAATATCTAAACTCTTAAAGAACTGTGAATGATGTAATATGCCGATTATTTTTTAACTGTCAGTTTTCTGAAATTTGTAGAAACACAGAATTTGTCACACCAGACCTGGTATACCTCCAGACCTGGTATTTTGCCTCCAGCAGTGGCTGATGTTTCAGGAGCAGGTGAACCTGTTTCCACCATACTACTGCACTACATACACATACTGCACCTAACCAGTTCTGTAGTTTATGCATCATTTTTCAAACCACTGGCATGGGACTGTAGGGGGGAATCCTATCCTGATCTCTCCCTCCCACCCCACTGAAGTAATCAGCTTGCACCCTGAAGACTGAGATTTTATGATCCTTTCTTTAGCCTGGTAGACATTTTTGTGTAACTAGTACTTTTACAAATCCAGCCACATTTGCCTTCTGGTTCTAGTGCGGCAGTGGATTTTAAAGGTTGACTTTCTTCTACAGATGGGCTTGCATTGTGAGAGGAAAATCCTGCCCTTAGCAGGTGAGGCTTTCTAGGATAAAGCATGTCAAATATATGTCAGGCCTTCTTTTTTAATTTATTTTTTTCAGTCTTTTTTTTGTAAACGAACAAATTCAAGATGCCAATATATTGAACGAAGATAAAAGTATTGCACATCAGCAAAATGATAAGACCAAGATATTTACAAAGTTCTTTGATTCCCACATATTAACCATAGTATTCCCAGCACAAACCTTTTTATGGCATGTATCAAAACAAAACAAAAAATAATCAAAATTGAGAGGAAAAAATGAGGGAGGAGGGACGGAGACGAAGAGGGAGGCTGGAGAGGAAGTGTGTGGGTTTATTTCTTGCTTTTCATCCAGGCATTCTGCAGGGAATTTTAGTCAGCCAGTTCTAGGAACCTGTCACAAGATGATTCATTTTTTCAGGATTTTCTGTCTATTGTATGTAATCCTTTCTTTCTCAGCCAGATCTGCTAGTACATTATACCCACCTCTGTGCCTTGATGGGGATGGGACTTACTTCCAGTGTAGCAATATATATGTCTTGCAACCAGTACAGCTCTATGTAGGCATCTCCTTTAGTATGATGATAACCTCCATCTACTTGGAATATGATTCAGTTCACAGGTATCTGCATTAAGGTTGAGTGAAGTCTCTAGGATCATGTTAATTGATTTAATACAATCCCAGAAGCTTGAAATAATAAAACATGACCAAAACAAATGTGCAAGTGTGGTTCCTTTGCCCCAACACCTCCAATATTGATCCCTCAGGGTAGTTTTAATATTTTAAAGTCTCTGGGGCATCAGTGCACCCTATAGATTTTTTTTGTGGAATAAAAAGTAATCAGAGGTCCAAGGTCTCTTTTTTTATCACTTGGAGTGCTGTACTCCATTGTGGAGGTGAGATATTTATTGTGAATTCTTTGTTCTAATTCTTGTATTGTAACTCTTCAAAAGTTGAGTTCAGAGCTTTAACCATACAAGTGGTTCCTGTCTGAATTCTGACGTGAATAGGTGATAGATTTAAATATGTTGCTTTGCTGCAGTATGTGGGTGGTCGTGCTGTCTTTGGAGAGAAGTAAATAGTGTGATTTGATCCTTAGTTATTAATTGGGATATATATATAGTATATCTCGTGCCATTCAGTAGTTTCACATTATCATCCTCTCCCCAGTTTTGGCATAAGATTCTACCAGATTGGGATCTCCACCTGAGATGAAAGATGGCATTTGTGTTGGTGTGCAGAATTGGCCTATATCTGATGGAGAATATAGATGATAGGGATTAAATCTTTTTGTATCTACTCTATGTGGAGCCCGATATAACCTCGGGTGGGAAAGGGTGTGACAGTTCCTTCTTAATATCCACTCATGTAGGCATTTTATTTGTGATAACATGCTTCCATTGTGTGGTGCAGTTTATTATAAAGACATTATGGTATTATCTCCGATGTTAGAATCTAAACACCATAGTTCAGTTAGTAGCTGAAATCTCCTGAAAGAAAGGAATGGATGGGTCCCCATTCTCCATAACAAAATTTTAGGAATATAATTGATTTTCTGAAAAATAATAAAAACTGTATTGAGGTTTTTGGAGTGGGGGTCCCCTGAGCACATATGTTAATTTGGGCAGCACATTCATTTTTATCAGGTTTATTTTTCCTCAGAGGCTGAGATGGAAGGCTTCCCCTTACCTGAGGTCATTAGTGATTTGTGTGATAATTGGATTTAAATTGATTTTAACTGTCTGCTTTAAATCTCTGGGGATTAGAATTCCTAGATATTTTAATGCCATCGGCTGCCATTGGAAATCCCACTGACTAAGCAAGGCCCGGTATGTGAATTTATTTAATCCTAATGGCTCAGACTTGTTCCAATTAATCTTCTATTCAAACAACCTTTTGATAAATTCTAATAATTTGAGTATTGACATTTGTGGGTTAGAGAGTAGAACTAGAGCATCATTCACATACAACATAGTTTTTGTTCTGCATGACCAATCTTAATTCCTCTTATACTCACAATCCCATATGGCACATTTAAGTGATACGTCAAAGAGTAGCAGGGATAGCAGACAGTGTACTGCCTTATTCCAGAGTAATAAGAATGCTTCAGGAATATAGTTATTGGTGATCACCCTGGAGGAGGAGTTAGTGTAGAGCAGTTTAATCCAAGTTGTAAACTGGTCACCAAATCCCATTCTCTCAAGGACCATAAGGAAAATCCTATCGAAGCCTTTTGCAGCATCTGGAGATAGTGTTACCAAAGGTTCCTTCGACTGTTGTGATATTGTAATTTTATCAGTGAGTAGCCCAAGGTTGGACCCATTCAAGTAATATTTTTTCCAACTTACAAGCAAGGACTTTGGCAAGAATCTTCATGTCACAATTTATCAGTGAATTGGGCCCATAACATGCAGTTAGCCTGATCACTCTCAAACTTGAGTGCAACAAATATAATCGCTTCTTGTGTTGTGGGAGATAAGGAGCCTCTCTTTTCGGCCTCGTTGAACATATCAAGGAGCATGTGTGGTTGGTCTGAAATTGTTTTGTAATACTCAGTTAGAAATTTATCACTCCCCAAGGATTTATCATGGGTTTTTTTTTTTCACGGCTAAATCTATTTCTTCAAGGCTGAATGTGGCCTCTAAGAATTTCCAGGCTTTTGAGGTGTAGGACAGGCAAGCCCTATCAAAGTAACTATAGGTGCTGAGGAATGCTTTGTATAATGCTGAAAAGAGCTAAACATTGATTATTAATAGCCTTCTGTGTCATGTGCATTTTTCTTTGAATATTGAGGGTATTTTATCTTTGAGGGGGTTTTTCAGCCTGTATGCTAGAAGTTTGCCTACTCTCTCTCTTGGTTCCCAATTATCTTATTTAAAGCGGAATAGCAAATTTTGCTTTTCGTGTTTAGAATGTTTTAGTTTATATCTCATTTTACTAGTATTTTTAGTTTGTCAGTGAAAAGGTCTTTGGGATAATCTTGGTCTACATTTTTAACTTTTTTTTTTTCTGAGGTTTCTATTTTTTCATTATGGAACCTTTGTTTTGATGAGGGGTATGCTATAATTCTTCTAGTGATGTCCCTGTGGGAGTTCCACTTCAGGTGATTTTGCGCCCCTGCACCACTAATTGGAGAATTTTGACAGCAGTACCTAATTGGCACATGTGCACTCCCCATCTCACGCCTATAGTGGTGGTTAACTAGCACTGTATGGTCAACCCCCTCTCAGTTCTTCTTCAACCACCCTTGGTCTAAGTTGGAATTTCGGCAGTGCTTCTGTATGACTTATCTTTAGATACAGGATTAGCAGTATAGTGTAGTAGATAGAATAGTTAGTTAGAATTTGTTCCAATTCCTCCTCCCTGTTTAAATTTTTTTTTTTAATTTTATCTTTTCATTCACCCCTCTTGGGACAATTTCACCTGAGAATGCCCAGGTCAGGCTTTAAATGTTACCTCTCCTGTTGAGAGGCAATTCCAGTCTCAGATGGACATTCCCAGTGCGTCCGCTGCTTGGGGGAAATGCACTTGCACTTACCTCAGAAGTGCTCCCATTGCCACAACCTTAAGGCCCGTGCCAGGAAAGCGAGGAGTCTTACACTTAAACGCATCTTATGGAGAAATCTCTCCGTCTGACATCTGATCTGGGACTGCAAACTCCTTCCAGTCATCGGTCACCTACCATGGCTTCTGACAGACCTCCCTCGCCAACACTGCATTGGGGGAGACCTGTCTCCCAAGACGAGGGTGAAGAAGAGATCTGCCAAATTTCTCTTACAAGGGGAGCTGCGAAAAAGAAGCATTCTCCAACTCTCTCCACATCTTTGGTGCTGACTGTGCTGCAGCTAAGTACCTATGAGTCAGCAGGAATTTCTGGCAGGCTTTCAGAAGGGTGGCAGAGACAAGACTGCCCCTTCTACCTTGGCAACAACAAAACACTTGATAGTGAGCACCTCTGTAATGCCTCAGCTTACTGCTTCATCTGCTGGCTTTCTGGTGAACACCACAGAAACATTGGTACTGAAGTCTACTTTACCTCCTTTGGTAGAGACACCATCAGCATTTATCTTTGTGGCACTGCAACATCTCCTGGTACCACAACAATTTCCAGTACCACAACAGTTACTGCAGATGCCATATTCGGTACTGAGATCTTTTGGAATGCAGCAGTTTCTCTGATATAAGGACTTAATAATTTGGCACAACACCAGATTCCCCTCTCTTGATAGCAGTATAACATTGGTACATTCAGCACTGCTACACACACCAACAGACCAGTCCCCCTCCTTTTTTCTAGTGAGGAGGAAGAAAATGAGGAGGGATTTGTTTATTCTTTACACCACTCTTTACCCATCCAGGGAATCATCAGACCAGATCTACAGGATCCAAGACACCATTCCAGAGCTGGCACCCAGCATGGTATGGACATTCACCCGCAATGCCATTCCCACCACAGTGGCTATGTTGGGACACATGTGCACTATATAGGCAACATTATTCCCAGCCTCCCAGTACTTTCAGAAAAAAACAGAAATGCTCCCCATCAGTGTCAGAGGTGGGACCCCACAAGCCTCCTGAGGAGACTTTTGAGGAAACAGAGGAGGCTCTAAATCAGTAGACTACTCTTGCAGCTAATACCTGCTCCTCTCCAGATGAGACCATTATGCCTCTGCCACCTACAACAGGAGACAATTATAAACAATTTTCAGGAGCTGTTTAAAAGAATCGCAGATACGCTCCAAATCCCCGTGGAATAGGCTGCCGAGTCCCAACTCAAGGTGTTGGACATATTACACGTCTGCCTCCTCCAAAATTGCATTTCCCGTAAATGAGGCACTCATGTATCCCTACACTGGGCTTCCTCCCATGAGTCCCCAGTTCTGAACCAGGACCAGCCCTGCAGCTAAACCTGCCTGGGAGTGGCTCTGACTGGAGAGCCCCTCTCTCCCAGGGCCAGTTCTCCTCATGCATAGCCCTGCTGCCAGCTCTCCTGAGTCCTGCTCCTGCCGGTGCCTACCCCGAGCTCTCCAGGCCCTGGTCAGAGCCCTCATTCACTGGTCAACCCCAGCTGCCAGCCCAGCTCCCTGTGCTGCCGGCCAGCTGCTGCTGCAGCCGATGAGGTGCAGGGGGGCAAGAGAGCTAGCCTGGAGAGGGGGCACTGCCTGGGGCCGGGGCAAGTGAGGGGGGCTGATGGCTGAGGGAGGAAAACTGGGAGCAGGAGCCACCACGAACGCTGCTCCAAACCCTGCTCCCAGTCCCAGCTCAGTAGTCCCCAGCTGGCATGGGGAAGGACTGGGACAGGAGGGCAGAGCTCCCTGGCACAGCGCAGAGGCTGGAGTTGAGCCAGGCTCCAGGTGCTCTCCTGTGGATGTGGGCCGTTGTCGACTGTCAGCTAGCAAGAGCCATCTCAGGTATGCCCCGGGCGGCTTGGAGCAGACTTGGAGCCTCCTACAGTGTCAGCAGGAGACTGACCGAGCACCAGGATGCAGCCTCACGTAAGATATGTGGCAGGGCCCCTCTGAACTCCCAGGGGGGATGCATCATTGCGCCTGGAGCCTCCGATCCCACAGGCAGGATCCCTACCACTCCTCCCCAGAGCCTTCCCCATTGCGCCCAACTGTCACCTGACATGGCATTCCTGCCTTTCCTCCTCCTGCCCCTAGCCTCAGTTGTCTCCTCTCCTCTTCCCATCCCTTCAACCCGGCAGCCCTACTTTTCCTCTGCTGCTGACATTATGATATGATTATAATATTGTGACATTATTGTATTGTTTATGACATTTTTAGTGATGTCAGTAAAAAGTTTACTGTGTCAGCAAAAAAAGTCAACTTCAGATCTTCATGTCAGTAACAACTAAAATCCTGGTCAGATCTTGCACCCAAACCTGGAGATACTCCACCTGAGAGCATGGTTCCTCCATGGTTCCACAGCAAGGAGATATCCTGCACCTCTTCTGAGCAGGTTAGCTTGCTAAACAGCAGACAGTTGACTACGTGCTCTACCTACCTCCACAAATGGAAGAGATTCCACACATGGTGCTAAAATAAACAATTCAGAGCCACCACCTGTGCTCTACCACTAGTCCTGGACTGTATACTTCACCTAAAAAAAATCAGGTCTTTCACTGAGTTCATTCAGAGTACACCTTGCAGCCGTCATAACCTTCCACCATAAAGTGGATGGGTTTTCAGTCTTTGCCCATCCAGTTACAAAACAATTCCAACAAGGCACCTGGAACTTCTGTCCTGAACTCAAAGTCCCAACACCTCCTTAGGATCTTAATTTAGCACTTGGTTCTCTTACCAGACCTCTGTTCGAACCCTTGACTACATGTTCATTATTACATCTGTCAGTGACATTGGTCTTCCTTGTTGCTATCACATCCACAAGATGTATAGGAGAACTTGGTGCCCTCATGGCATACCCCCCATACACTGTCATTTTCAAGAAGACGGTTACTCTAAGACCACATGCTAAATTTCTAGCTAAGGTACCCTCCTCATTCCACCTCAGCCAACCCATCCATCTCCCTGCATTCTTCCCTATACCGAATAAGAATGGGTGAGAAGCAGCACTCCATACCCTAGATGTGAAAAGGCCATTAGCCTTTTACCTTGAATGAAGTAAACCATTCAGGAAGGCACCAAACTGTTTCTCTCGCCCATGGAGAGATCAGAAGGAGAAGCTATATGTAAGCAAAGACTCCAAATGGATTTCTGAGTGCATTCACCTCTGCTACCACCCACATGAACTGCAACCCCCACCGGAGGTTAGAACACATTCTACCAGGTCACTCGCCATGTTGGTAGCCATCCCTAATGATGTGCCTATTATGGACATATGAAAAGCAACCACTTGGGCATCAAACCACACATTCATTCAGTACTACGCAATCGAGCAAGACTCAACATCCAACACTTTATTAGGACTTATGGTCCTACCATGAATCAGAGATCCAACTCCGAATCACTCGTTTCCACTGAGGGGCACTGCTCTACAGTCACCTGAACTGCAGCACACACAGGTACATCAGTCAAAGAAGAGAAGGTTACTCACCTTGTGCAGTACCTGAGGTTCTTCAAGATATGTATCCCTGTGGTTGTTCTTCTGCCCACCCTTCTCCCCTTTACTTTGGTGTTCTCACAATGTCCTCTGTGGTAGAAAAGGAACTGATGGGAGGTAGGCTGCATAGTGCTTATTAACCACTGCTACTGGCATGAGATGGGGAGAGCTCATGTGCAGCCCAACAAGGTATTGCTGTCAAAATTTTCTGACTAGAGGTGCTGGGGCATACAGAGGAACACATCTCAAAGGACCTCAGTTACTGCACAAGGTGAGTGACCACCTCTTCTGCCCTGACATAAGCCTTCGCTTTTCTCCATAATATTGTAGTTGACAGGAGTGTGGAACTCTTCATTTCTTAAAAGGTCTTAAGCTCATCATTGATGAAAGCCATAAAGGTGGGTCCGTAAGGAGAGAGCAATTAAGTTTTCATGTCTTCCTATGAGTTTCAGTCTTTGGCAGGGAGTGCATTCACATTGACATTTGCATGGTCTCACACAGATTGTCACAACTGTGACATCATTTACAAATTCAGTTGGGTTATAGGACATTAAAAAGTAATCTGTCCTCAAACAGGTGGAGTGTGATGTGCAGCCTATCATTTAAATCAGCTTCTGTACCAGATGACTGGAGGATAGCTAATGTGTTGCCAATTTTTAAAAAAGGCTCCAGAGGCAATCTTGGCAATTACAGGCCAGTTAGCCTAAATTCAGTACCAAGCAAATTGGTTGAAACTATAGTAAAGAACAGAATTATCAGACACATAGATGAACACCATTTGTTGGGGAAGAATCAACATGGTTTTTGTAAAGGGAAATCATACGTCGCCAATCTACTAGAATTCTTTGAGCAGGTCGACAAACATGTGGACAAGGGTAATCTGGTGGATATAGTGTACTTAGATTTTCAGAAAGCCTTTGACAAGGTCCCTCACTGAAAGCTCTTAAGCAAAGTAAACTGTCATGGGATAAGAGGGAAGGTCTTCTCTTGGATCAGTAACTGGTTAAAAGATAGGAAACAAAGGATAAGAATAAATGGTCAATTTTCAGAATGGAGAGAGGTAAATAGTGGTGTTCCCCAGGGTTATGTAGTGGGACCAGTACTGTTCAAGATGTTCATAAATGATCTGGAAAAAGGGGTAAACGGTGAGGTGGCAAAAATTGCAGAAGATACAAAACTATTCAAGATAGTTAAATCCAAAATAGACTGCAAAGAGTTACAAAGGGAAATCACAAAACTGAGTGACTGGGCAACAAAATGGCAGATGAAATTCAGTGTTGAGAAATGCAAAGTAATTCACCTTGGAAAAAATAATCCCAACTGTACATATAAAATGATGGGGTCTAAATTTGCTGTTACCACTCAAGAAAGAGATCTTGGAGTCATTGTGGATTGTTCTCTGAAAAAAATCAATTCATTGTGTGGCAGCAGTTAAAAAAGCTAGCAGAATGCTGGGTATCATTACGAAAGAGAGAGATAATATGAGAGAATATATCATATTGCCTCTTCATAAGTCTATGGTATGCCCATATCTTGATTACTATGTGCAGATCTGGTTGCCCCATCTCAAAAACGATATTTTGGAATTGGGAAAGGTACAGAAAAGGGCAACCAGAATGATTAGAGGTATGGAACAGCTTCCATATGAGGAGAAATTAATAAGACTGGGACTTTTCAGCTTGGAAGAGAGACAACTAAGGATTGATATGATAGAGGTGCATACAATCATGACTGTTGTGGAGAAAGTAAACAAGGAAGTGTTATTTACTTGTCATAATACAAGAACTAGGGGTCACCATATGAAATTAATAGGCAGCAGATTTAAAACGAACAAAAGGAAGTATTTCTTCACACAATGCACAGTCAACCTGTGGATCTCTTTGCCAGAGGATGTTGTGAATGCCAGGGCTTATAACAGGGTTAAAAAAGAACTAGGTAAGTTCATGGATGATAGGTCTATCAATGGCTATTAGCCAGGATGGACAGAGATACAAAACCATGCTCTGAAGTGTCCATAGCCTGTGTTTGCCAGAAGGTGGGGATGGATCACTCGATGATTACCTGTTTGTTTATTCCCTCTGAAGCACCTAGCATTGGCCATTGTCAGAAGACAGGATACTGGGCTAGATGGACCATTAGTCTGGCTCAATATAGCCGTTCTTATCATGTTAGTGAATGGTCATAAAAAGCTATGGTCATAGGCAGTAGGATTTGTAAATCTTCATATATCTACCAGATCGCAGATCCCAATACTATGCTTGAAGGTCTGCATAATGTGGGGGAATATTTGTGCAATATGGGGTCAAAAAATTCATTGCAGTCCTCCACTAGGATGACTGGGTGTTCGCCCATTTCCATTAGTTCAGCAAAGAAGTTGTGGAAGACCCTGGGTTCGTCTGGTTCGTCCATACACGATAGTTTAGGTTAGTTTACAATCATTTAGTTTGCAGTATTGTAGCCAGGTGCCAGGATATTAGAGAGACAGCATGGGCGAGGTAATATTTTTTATTGGATCAGCTTCTGTTGGTGAAAGAGACAAGCTTTAGACCAGGGGTGTCCAATCTTTTAGATTTCCTGGGCCACATTGGAAAAAGACGAGTTGTTTTGGGCCGCACATATAGCTGATGAGGAAAAAAATTGGCACAAATTCTCTACAAATTAAGTAGATTGCCTTATTATTTGTCTCGACAAAAAAGTAGTCATCTGTCCATTTTTCTTTGAACAATCTTCCTTCTTCTGTAATCTTTCTCTTTTTTGGTTCGGACTTCTTTTGAGACGCTGTGGAAGCCATGCTGGGATTTAAAAAAAATACATTTAAAATTAGAAAGCAAGGGTTAATAATCAAATATATACTTACATCTCCAACTAAAATCGTTTGTCGTTTACAAAGGTAGGTAGCAAGAAATATAATCAATTATCACTGGTTATATTTACTGCACAAATCGCCAGAAACATATGTCAAATCGACCGCTAAAAATTGCCGAATCAGCGTTCGCACTGTGGCGTATTCATGATGCACATAGACATCTATTTCGTGGTAAGAGTAGCAGAGTAACCAACTGCACAGGCGGCAATTTTAAATAAATAAAATTATTTGAGAATGATTTTATGAATCTCTTATTGCTAAAGAACATGTTAAATCCAAAAATTCTTCGCTTATAAATCAATAGCATGTTAAAATTGTATTTGTAGTCGCAATTTTATAAAGTTTGTAAGTTTACGATTTTTTGTTGGGCCGCATTCATAACGGACCTGGGCTGCATGCGGCCCGCGGGTTGGACATGCCTGCTTTAGACCCTACACAGATTGTGATCTCAAAAGCTTGCCTCTTTCACCAACAGAAGTTGGTTCAGGTCCAATAAAATATATTACCTCACCCACCTTTGTCTCCCTAATAATATACTTGGATATTTGCTATCACGGTTTTACCCTGGGCTCTGGTTTTTTTTTTCTTTGGGGTTTTTTGTTTTTGTTTTGGGGTTTTTGGCTGATCTAAGGAGTTAATGTTTTGTGTATCCGTATTATAATTCCTCTACTTCTAGAGCCAGAAGGACTAGAAATAGCTATTCCTACCCAATCCTGTTCCAGTTTTGTGTGCTCTGGTTCAATTAGATGGGTCTTCTGTGGCATGGTTATGTCACCTCTTTTGTTTTTGTAAGTATTGAATGTATTTTTCCTTTTAATGGGTTATTTAGCTCATTAATGTTCCAGGAGACACAATTACAATTAGGGGGCATACTGACTGTAATTGAAAATCAAAACTTTGCAGCAACAGAGGGGCACCCACTGTGTGTGTGTATGTGTAGCTTGTATAGAAAAGTTGTTGTGCTATGCATAGGTGTTTTGTGATCCTGAGGCTCAGGAAGTTTGCCCTTGTTCCTGTGTGTCCATGTTCTGATGGTCCCTGGATTGGCCTTTGTAAATACGTGACGGTTGTTGGCTCAGGAACTGACCTCTATAGATTGTCACCAGTTTCTTTTTTGTTTTAAGGTGCACAGTCATTGTCTGGTGGTCTTGGTATGGCTGCTACTTGCATCACAAGCCAGGAGGCATTGGCTCCATACCACACTAGGGAATTTACAGAAAGACTGGGGCAGAGAGAGGGTACAGAAGGAAAGGGAAGAGGAGGAAATAAAAAATACTTTATTTAAAATTTGGGGATAAATTTAATGACTTATGAGAATGTAAGAGAGGGGTTAATGGCACCAAGAATAAGTACCAGCAATTTTAGGAATCATAGAAAAGAGTAGTTTAGCATCTTTCTTCCTTCTTGGTATATTATAGTGGTATGACAAATAGCAGTGTACAGTACTTAAGTACTGTTCCCAAATGAGTTAGCGAGATTTACAGCAGTGAAATTGGTGGCTGATGGGTTAGCTACAGTCAGAATGGGAATATATACATAGATACAAAAGAACTTTGCTGATGGTTGATTTCTCTCTAACTCCTTTAATAGCAGAAAAAGGCAGCTTTTCTACAAGGAAGAGAACATTCAGATTTAGCATGCTCTCTAAAATCCTGAGAGAGGAGATAGGCAGAGGGAAGTATCTAATACTATATGAATTAACAGCTTTCAGACAGGGATCATGGGAATTGAGAAAACACAAATTGCCTCCAAATTGCTTAAGTAAAATGTATTGCAGTTGATATTTGAGAGAGTATTTCAAAGACTTACCATAGAAAAAATTAACAATATTTGGGAGCTGTGAAATATAGTAACTAGTTTCTACATTCAGATGAAAGTCCTTGACTCTTGATACGCAGCCCATGGAAAAATGTCTTCTAACTTTGAAACATTTGAAACCCTCTGAAAAGATAGGTTTTGTTTCATCCCCCTAATCTCTCTCTCTTTTTGCTGGGTCTGAATTTCTGAAGCAGAAATGAAATGTCTTAGTTACAAATATACTTCCATATGATTATTTAATTAGAGACTGATATTTCAAACACTATTATCATTGACCTTAATGAGACTATTCCCGATAATAGCTCAGCAATGTATTTGTTCTCACAGTCTTATATATGAACAGCCCCCTTTTGTAAGTTTGTCAATTGTCTCGTTTTGTATATTTAATGAGTTACTTCCAGTAGAATTATTCAGGGAAGACTATATAATATGTAGTTCTGTTTACTGCACTTGAAGTTAGAGAACATAATAAAGAGAGAATTAAATTTTCTGGTGGCCCCCACTGTATTGTATAAAACACACCTACAGTTAAGATACTTGGGTAGTAAATAAAGGTCTTGAATACACAAGCCTTGAACGTACAATGTTGATATTTTAAGATGTTTTTAAATTACCACAAGTCTGCTGACGTATAGTTTCCTGTGATTTTTGCATTAAGCTTTGTTGTCTTTTTATTTATCTTTGCTGTTATAAAGTATTTGTGAGAGTGCTAAGTTGTACAAAGGACTTAATTAAAATAAGGCTAACTTAAAGAGACCTTCACTATGTTGAATGCCACAGTATAATATGATGTATTAAACCAGACAGGGACAAGGGGTAAATTCTACTAGCTCACATTTTCTACCTGACCTTTGTTTTCTTTGATTAAATGAACAATGAACTTCCATTGACGTGCATACCCTTAAGATCTATCTACAAACAGCTCAACAAGTAAAGAATTTCCGAAGAATTTGTTTTAGTGTATTGCATACTTACAGATTAATTTTTGACTTGATGATCCTAATAGGATTAACTGTTGTCATGGAAGAAGATTAGAACAGCTGTAACTAATTCATCCTGATTTTACTAGCGATATATACTATAAACATGCTACTCACAGCAAGTATCACTTATTAATGCCTAATTCTATTGTAATTGTATGTTTGAATGTTATCTGAGTCTCATTTAAGGTTTCACAGTAAGATTTTATTTTCTGGGTCAACAGATCTATTTAAAGTTTTGAGTTTAATGTTCTGTTATTAGAATGTAGTATTTAGTCAGCTCAGATGCAGTTACACAAAGACAACAGCTTTCTACTGAGGCTTAAACTCAGATAATTATACCCAACACCATTTGAAAATTGAGCAGTTTGGCTGCATTCTGGTCATCTTGACATAAAATGAAATGTTGTCTTCTGCTGTTCATGATAGGCAAGTAGAATTACTTGATAAGGTTCTGTATCAAAGATCAATGGCCATGGTAAAAAATCCAGGTACAATTAGAAAATGTCCTAAAAATGAGGCAGCTGAAATTCAATGTCTCAGAAAGAGGTTGAGTGGGTATCCCCAGGATCAGTTTTTGAATTTCTCCGATTAATAGTACATGTGAATACTTGGCATGAGATTCAGAGTTAACAGATGATATAGTAAACAACAGGGAACACTACACCTTGAGCCAGAAGGATTTGGATCAGCAACTTGGCCAGTGAATATAAATGCATTTTGATGTGCACAATTCTAAGGCTTTCAAGAAAAAAGATAGTACATTGAAAGGAAAAAGCTATAGCTTGAGCATTCCTTCTGCGACAGAATTCCCCTTCCCTAAGCCGACAGAGGGAGAGTGCTGTCGCTGTGGCACTATCATGTTCCCTGGAATCCTGCAAATGCCCCCTCTGCTGAGATACCACAGGCATAGGAGACTGGACACTCTTCTTGTCATTGTCCCCTAACTGTCCAGTACAGCACTTGGTAAATCTATGCTGTGTGAAGCATTAACTTTTTCTGGGTCCTCTCTATTGAGTAGCCTCAGGGAGACTCTGCTGGCGGCAGTATAGCTCCTTTAGAAGCCATGCTGCCACATGGAAGTGAGGGGGCAGTGGAGTCATACAGAGGACAGCTTTCCATTCAGATGGCTCCTGCCTTTGAATCTAGGATGTCGTTCTTGAGAATTGTCATTATTCATAGGATTGAGAAGCTTCCTATCTTCTGCTGCAGTCTCCCAAGTCCCGCCAGGAAACTGCAAGGACAACTGATAGGGTTTACTTACCTTCTCCCCCATTCTCCATTGGCTCTCGAAAGGTGGGTCCTAGGAAAGAATCTAATGAGTTATAGTACAAAACTCTTAGACTTAATTGGTACCTGTAGTACAAAGAGAAAAGAACAGGAATCTGTGAATAGGAATAATCCAAAGGATAGGTGCAATTGGAGGTCAAAGTAAAACATTGTTAAAACCATATTTACAATAATATATTCATTATTTCCAGGAAAAGTAACTTTTGCCCTGGAAAAGGTACAGTGTAGGAAAATGCAGTATGATAGATTTAAAGGCTGTCATGGGGAAATGCTAACAAACATGAGTATTTTTTTCACAGCTGAGGGGTTGAAAATTATTAAATGGTTTAGTACAATGGGACACATTTAAAACTTGTGGTTCTGGCAAGGGATTAAAAAAACAAAGCAAAACAGTCTAAGAATTAAATAGAGCCCTCTTACAGTCAAACAGGTTTACATATAATAGCTTAGCAACGGACAATAAGTAAAGGAAAGTACAGAAGGTTGTCTGTCTGTTTTAAGACAAATGGGCCTAAGCTACAAAATTCAGATTTGGAAATTGATTTTTAATTGCTCCAATCCGGTGTGTGTGTGATTGTGTGTTTGAGAGAGAGAGAGAGAATGAGAATGTCAGGCCCTTGAAGAGTGACTAGTTGACAACATTATAAACTGAAGTACCCTGTTCATCCATCGAATGTGTACAACATGAGCACTGAGTGTGCAAGACCTCCCACACTGCCCTGCCAGCACACTTCAGTCTTCAACTGTCAAAAATGGATAGTTCATTTGCCATATTCATTCAGTCCTTGGCCTCTCCCTGAGACTGCCCAACAAGGGTGTCATTTATGATGGCGGGCATCTAACGAGTAGCAGCTGTCCTGAGCACTGACATTTTGCATAGCCTGAGTACCAACTCATGTCACGTAGATTTGAGAGAAGTTAATTTACTCCCTTCCGGGCCTGTATTCAAACAAGTGACCTTGAGAGGAAAGCCACTGTATCTTATTACTGATCCCCTGAGCCATCAAGTCTCCATCAAAAGGAGACGTCATCTTAGATCAGAAGTACTTTGAGGCAGGAGCCTCTGGGTCCTACTGCAATATAAATATTGATAAGGGAATGCTTTCAGTATTAAAAATAGCATTTAGTTTTCTATATCATGACTAACAATGGCTTCAGTCATCCGCTGAAACCCAAGCCATGGAAGGCTCTGACATTAAAATCATCTTGTACTGAGTGCTGCCACACTTTTATTTCATTTCCATAGCCTTTCATAGCAGGATTATTATAATAATTATTTACTATTATCATGATAGGACCCAAAGGCCACAATTAGGGACCTCATTATGCTAAGCACTGCACAACCACATGAAGACACAGTCTGTCTCCTGAAGGGCTTGCAGTCTGGATATACAACTAAATATATACTATTTTTACACAGAGATTTAAATTTGCTACTGTTAATTATTATTAATAGATGAAGTATGAACTATGCCCATTAGCTCCTTTTACCTCATCTTGATACATTGGCTGACATTTACATGCATCATGGGAAAGATGTGTCTGATAAGATTGAAAAGATTGGGTTGATGGCCTTACAGGTCATTTCATGAAAAGTGTTCTATGTCTAAGGACTTAATTAAGTTCCATTTTGTAGGAGGCAAAATGAAAGGGAAATAAAAAGATTTATTTTTTAAATTCCAGTTGAATAAACAGACTGAAGAAGAGTGCCTAACACTTCAATAGCTGATATTTCAAATTCTGACAATTTTGCATAACTATCAGTCTGAATTTTTGATACTCACTTGAGGAGAGCCAGTCCTGGGAACACATAGGCAGTGCCGATATACGTGGTGTCCCATTACCTTACTGACTAAAGAAATGAGACTAGGAGAAATGGCAATAAAATAAATAGGGATGAGAGTTGCTAGCATCATATGGGAAGGAGATGGGGCCTTCTAGTGGGAAGAGGCCAGCTGATGAAATTGACCACATCTTTCTGTCCTAATCTTTCCTTCTTCAAAATTCTTGTAATTCTTCAGAAAATATATTAAATTGGCATTGCACATGGGAATTATCCCTGCCATTCCTCTTGTTCTGTGAGATGGCTTAGCTTCCATTTTACTAGCTCAGATATCATTCAAGAGACAGAAGCAGCAACCTGATTATAAATTGACAGTCAGTCATGCTAGCAAGGTAAGCTGGTGTCAATTGTTCTATGTAATACCCCAAATTATCAATGCTTAATTTAGAATTTGTGAATCCTGAAGGCCTGGCATTTTTAAATTCAAAATATCTTGGAGTTCTAATGCACATGCTAAGTTTGGTTAAATTGTTTTAATTGTGTGAGTGCCAGGGTTTACCAATTCAGTGGTGCTACCTCAGTATTTCAACAGGAACATTGTTCACCAGTGATATCGAAAACATTTAGTAAATAGTTAAAAAATAAAATATGTTCATGCCTAACATGCTAACAGCTGTTGCTGGTTGCATTAAATAAAGGGTGTGAGTTGGTCAAAGGATTTTGTATCATGACAGCTTTCTCAGTAAGGGAAGGGCTTGTTCTTGTTGGCTGGAACTTTCACAGGAACCTTAAAGGCTAACACCCAACAAAAATCAGTAAGTATCTAACTCCCTTTGGCACCCGTTGGAAATCAATTGGTACCTAACGCCTAGGCTCCTTTGCAAAGTCCAGGTATTTTTATCTGAGGGACAAGTTTAGACTTTTGTGATCAAAACAATAATAAACTAATAGCACTGGGATTTTGCTGACAGCTTAAGTTCCTGGGCAGGTTAGCTTCCCCACACAGACAGGGCTGAAGTCCTGACCTGCACCAGCCCTTCTGCAAACTTCATCTTGGAGAGACCCAGCCATCTTTTTTTGCCTTAGGAAGATTGTACTGATAAGTTTATTATAGGGAATTTCCCCACAGGACTTTGTGCTTCATAAAAAACTGAACATTCATTGACACGTAAATTGTTATGGTTGAAGTGTGTGTGAGTTTTTAAGAGAATTGACTTCATTTTATTCCATTGAATTAACATAAAGATCTACAAAAGTCAAACCAATGAAAGACAAATATTGTCTGCCAAAAAGCAACAAGATTTAGAAAAGGATCTGAACCTGAAAAATCAAACTAACGTACAGTCTTGCTGCCCAGATCTATATGAATGATTGGAAGTGATAATAGAAAATTCTTTTTACATATATTAAGCACACTACATGTGGAAGTTAATGTACAACTATTCCCTGCCAACTACAGTGGCACATTCTGCTTATACTATATAGATACATGAATTCAATAAACCTAATTTTCTAAAGTAGAAGAGAGAAACAAAGAGGAAGTAAATGTTCATTTTAAAAAAGCATAATTTTGAATAACATTTTTCCCTGTATTAATCCCTGTTTCCTTATGACAGATCAAATTTATTACAATACATCATCAAAACTACTGAAAAATACATATATCATGACCTCTGCTTAACCTTTATCCACCAGTTTTGTAATATATTAAAGAATTGCCACATTTCTCAGATGTTTATCTTTCTTTCATGACTCCAGGCCAGTCATGACAAGAGGATACATTTCTAAATGACTGCTAATGAAAAATAATTAGTTACACTAACACATCTATACCTTGCAGTGCAACAGAAAAGTTGTGGCATGTCCATTTTATGTTTTTTTTTTCATAGCAAAAAAACATGCTAAAGAATATTTTACTAGACTCATTGATTCCCATTGGAGCTGTGCTACTGTTAGATTTGAATTGCCACAGTATGCAAAATCATCCTTGGCTTGATTTCGGAATACATCTGTGAACCAGCAGTGGTTCACTGGAGTTTGCTTTTATCTGTGAACAGACTCTAGAACCTTTGTCTGAGCTTTCTCACTCTGTCTGATAGCCACAAATTGTGTCAGACTGCTATTTGCAATGTATTCTGGGTTCAAGTCTCATTTATATGAATAGGTGAAGCAAATAACGTGGTGGAAATTGCATAGTATTTTTCCTGTGCTTCTGGTTGGCTGAGTCTTTCTGTAATGGTGTCTACCAGGCCTTCTCCTGCCCCCTTCTAGACATATTAACACCCTGACACCCCTTTGCTAATGCCAGGCTACCAATGAGACTTAGTTCTCCAGAAGCCTAAAAGTGACAAGAGGAGATACTGGCCAGTCAGGAGCCAGCAGGCCAGATAAGGAGGCTTGCTTGCTGCTTCTCACGGGATGGTGTGGGGGAGGGAGGAAGGGGTGCATGGTGCAACTGGGACAAAGGAGGAGCTACTCAGTACTAGCCCAGAACCCCAATGCCAGGTCAAGGCCTTGTCTGCAATTGCTTAGTTGTGGTTCTTGAAGACCTTTGAAGTTGCATTTATTTATGTAATGCTCAGGCAGCCAAATTCTGAGTTTATTTTTATTTAAATATGTAGAGACTTGTAGCACAAGCTGCCCAGAACTTGTGAATTAAGGCAGGGAGCAACTGCAGTTCATTGCTTGGCCTCCCACCTGCCACATTTTCCAACGTGTTTGTGGGAGGTTGTCAGCCCAGCCCAGCCATGGTTTAGATGGTTTTTAGCCCCTGTCTCCCCTATAGTATCAGGATAGAACTTTTCTCTTGCATGTTTTCTTCGAAAGGAGTACATTTTATTCCTAGGGGGCACTTGGCTACTCAAAGACTTAGACTGTCCCCGAGCTGCTACTTTGTTTGTTCACCCACATGATAGGAGACAGTAAAACCTTAAGCTTCTCTCTGTCAAAATTCTTGACTCTGAAAGAGTTGTGGTGGAAACCATTCGCCCATATAGATGGTCATTGCAATGTACTGCATACAGCTCAACGAATCAAATGTTACTCTTCTACGAAAATTTGGCAACCTCAAGACAATATTGCCAGAAGTCTGGAACAACAGAGCATTGGCTTTGCTTGTTCTGTGTTATCTCTAACAAATCTAACAAGAAAGGCAATCTGTGATTTGTACAAATTCATAACTACTGTAATTAAAAATCTGACCTTTATCTAAATTCTGCTGCACATGCACTTAAGGTTTTCTCTAAAGTGCGGACTCTCAAGCTGTTGTTGTTATTAGGGACATGTTTTCACTGATTAACTTTTCAAGGGTAATTTCTAGTTTTAATGATTAACTCTGTTACAATGTTGTAAGTCACTTGGCTGGGTTCACAGTAATTTTAGTTGAAACAAAGGCAAAGAAAAGTGTGTTCCTTTTATTGAGATGTGAAGCTATAATACACAGTAATTGGCCAAAGCCACCAATTAATGTAATGGCAGTCATTAATTCTGATATCATTTGTTCTCTGTTTCCAGTTACGGGTGGGAGGTGTATTATATTTTTGAAAAATACAACTTGCACAATTTCTTATGCCTAAACTTTTCACACTCACCTGGTTCTTATTGCTGACTGACTAAGCAGTCAAGCTGAAAGGAGGAGACTCACTGAAACTAATGGCATGTGCAAGCTAATTTTTTAAGCAGAAGTTTGATAAGGCAGAGCATCTTTTGGGGCAATAAGGAATAGGAGATTTCGCTCACTTGCCAGTTATTCTTCCTTTCTCAGAGTTAATGTCATCAACTTCTGTCCTGCTGTTAGCAATATAGGTCCTTAAGATCTTTTGCTACCATAGCTACCAGCATCTGTTTAGCCTTCAACAGACATAGAAAGAGAAACAAAGAAAATCCAGTTTTGCTCCTGGGCAGCAAAACTGACCTTTCACTTAACTCTTTCTCTCTCTTTTCTTAAATTGTTTATAAGTGAATTTAGTGCTGGTGAAAGGAGCCAGATTGACAACTGTGAAGATGGAAGTCTTCTATTTATCCGCAGAAGAGGTACTACACAGGCAATAAAGCAGTAAAAATCTCCCCACAATACCGTGCCAAATTTCTTTCTTTTCCATCCTTTAGCGTAAGAGGATAACTCAGTCTCCTTGTCCACTCCAACCTTGATTCCCCTGCTAAGACTGAAGATAAAGATGCAGCTTTTGGTAAAGTTGTCTTTGTGGTGTGAGCACTTCAGCAGGGAGAGCTGGGCTGAGATCACCATACTTAAATAGCACAGGCCAGTTCACAAACAAGGCAACATGGGACTAGTCCAGTCAGGTGTGAGCCGGGGGAAAATTGAATTAGCTAATGAATGCAAGACTGGGTAATAAGGATCACAGGTTCATAAACATGCACAAACTTTTTTGCTGAGACCCCCTTTGAAAACATTTCAGGCTTTGATACCCCACCCCCCATGTCATGCCACCCATCCCTCATGTCATGCCACTCTTACTTCTGCACTACTGCTGGGTGTGGCACTGCCTTTCACCTGGTCAGCAGCCACTGTTCTCTGGCCACTCAGCTTTGAAGGGCTCTGGCTGTCAGCCATGGCATGTGCGGGGGCCATAGCCATTGCCTATGCCACCAGGAGATCCCCTCCCATCATCAAAGTTACTGTCTACAATAAAGCACTACAGTGGCTCAACTGTACCACTGTAATGTTTTAAATGTAGACAAGCCCTGAGAGAAGCAACTTTCTTAAACTTGTCTGCAGGGATGGGAGCAGTGCAGAGTGGAAAATTCTGAAAGGGAAGAGAGACAGCTGACAAAGCAGGGGTTTAAAAAGAGGGTTCTGGCCAAGCCCATAGAACTCTCCAGAGTGGTGATAAATCTGAAGCAGGGAAATGAATAAAGGTGAGTTTATTATTTTGTATAGATCTGTGTATGTTTCATGCTGTTAAGTAAAGGGTAATGGTGTTTTAAATTCCTGTGCAAAGTCTGTCTGTTTAAGTAAACAATATACCTGAAGGCTCTCATCTTCAGTGGGATTCTGGGGAATGGGCAAGAGCTGCTAGGGAGGCTTTGAAGAGATGGCATTAGTTTTAGGGAGTCCCCACTGGAGGCCTCACTTGCAAGAGGTGTGTCAGACATGAGGTCTACACCTAGAGTGCATGCGTAGAGGCCCAAAGCAAAGCACAGTGCCTAAAATCTGCCCAGCCACAGCAAGCTAAGGACATGTAGGATTCAATAATTGAATCCCCACACAGCAGTGTGGCAAGGTTCCAGTGTGGGAGTTTTACCAGAAATATGACACACCACATTCCCCTCTCCCCGCATTATTTGTCTTCTTTCTGTCCCAGAGATAATTCAGGGTGTCGATATGTTAAACTCGGTTGGGAGGATGAGCAAAGATGAAATAGGGATATTGTTATGCTTGAAGGCGTTAATGGGTTCCATCAACCACTTCTTTGATATAAAAAATATTACAGAAGTGCCTGAAGCTTTAGTTCTGGTAAACAGAGGAAAGAACTCCGTGTGTCCCCTGCATTTCCCCTTCTGGTTTTCTGATTGTCATCAAAATCAGTATGGTTCTGCCCATTGATGCCTAGAACATTCCATGAAATTTTGGAATAGATAAGATGCAGCATTCAAAAGTTACATACATTACATACAGACAGACAAACAGAAATGCCATTCAGTTGTGTGTAAGTCCTTGCAATCTTGGTCAAAAAGCTTGCCATGTTATATTGTATTGATCTTCCCCAAAAGGAAAACAAGCCTCCTGACTGAATTATTCTGTAGTGCTATCAAGTTGAATGTAGGATCAATTTATTATAGTGTATATTAAACTTAGCCAAAAGGAAAACAAAGCACAAGACTGTGAATTACTCTGAGGTTTATCATTTATTTTCCCTAATGTGGTCCTATCAGTTCTATAATCTTTTGTAGCACTAAAATATTTTGATGTTTATATTTATTTATTATGTTATTTCAAAAAACGTGAACACCCTCCAACTTAAAAATGCGAAACTGCATCTCCCTGTCTCAGGAAGCCTCCATCATAGGTTAACAGTATTCTCCTATGCCCTTTACCATGACTGAAAGCGAAAAAACAACACAGTTTGACTCGTCTGCAAACTGCCATAATTTGATCTAGACCTAAGTCTGATAGCCAGGTGCTATGTAACTAATGCAGCCTATCTGATTAACCTGAAGAGGTAAACGCTCACTAGTTGAATGAATACAGCAAATCCCTTTATCAGGGCATTAACTTACCCTTTTGAGACTGATTTGTGTTGAAACTGCAATTTGATATCCAGTTTAGTCTAGAATTATATAGTAGACTAGTTTAATCAGTCCGTGGTTCTGTGCAGTGTAAATAGGATGATAATGAGGTCTGGGGAAATAGTATAGGGCTCCCACTTAAAGTTGCCCAACTTTAGAGTCCCACTTCAGTGAGATACATTGGTCTGAATGCCAGCACAAATTACAGTATTAACACTGAGCCCTAATTAATGTGGTTGATTACAGAATCAGTAAAAATTGTCTTACAAAAAAAATGATCTATACCGTGGATTTGTATATTTTTATGTAAAAATAAGAAATAGAAACTAGCCTCATAATGTTGTTCACTGCTCTCTCTAGCTCAGAGAACCAACAAAAGAAACTCCTGTCCAGTTAATTTTTTGTTATATAAATTAAAATTATTAGGAATGTATTAAATAGAGATTAAAGGACAGACTGAACTTAACCATTCTTAAGTCAGAGCTGAAGGCAGTAGACAGAATCCTGACAAATGGGTGAAAAGAATGATGGATGCAGACAGCTAGAATCTATTTTAAAATTGATCTTGGAGTTGTGGGCAATTTTCTTCTTAGAGAGATCTGAGGAGAGCAGGATGAGTTGTTTATTTAGTGCAACTTTCTTCTTTCGTTAACTGAAAAATTGCCTTACAGTATTTACAACTTGATTGATCAATAACAAAGAGCCAAAAAGAATCCAAAAATAAAAAATGTATTTTAAATAATGCCCTCTGGTGCTTGGTATATTCTAGTGAGTCAAAAGGATGTTGCACTGGATATGAGGGAAAAAAAAAGAAGGCCTGATAATAGATTAGAGGGAAATATCACAGGAGTGTAAAATGCTTATTTGGGGTGAAGTTCTGCCCGTTTCTGCATAAGTCAAAACATAAGTGTAATTCTATGTTTTTCTGAATAGAGAGAGCCAGTATTGTAAGAGCTTACTGAAAAGAACTCTGCAACCAAAATGCTGCTGAAACAATTTCTGCTATATGGAGGAGTCCAGGCTACACTAAGATTCTTACATGCTCTGAAGCTGTGCTTTGCAGTGGATCTCTGTGGAGAACCTTGTAGAAGAGTTGGAGAGAGATACATGATGAGTTAACCCATGCCCAGTGAGAGCTGACTGTCACAGAACCTCACATGGAGAAGTAGGATTCACAATAAATTCTTTCCACTATTCTGGAAAGAAAGTTTTTGTACTAGTGGATGTCTCATCCACTAATTCTGGGTTTAGGGAGGAGAGAGGTTTCCTTCTTCCAGCCACTGTATATATCCTCATGTAAAACTCCCTTATTTGTTCTTTGCTTGAGGTCACAGGTTTTTATCCTATGTCTATATTATCTACAGTCTTCTTAGTAAGTAAATCAGGTTCCTAAGGCTATTATTTTTGTTAGGTTTTAGTACAGAACTCTTTGTAATTTTCTTTATCAGTTGGATACAACAGATTTCTTTATGTGGATAAAATAAAAATCCCTTTAATATATAAGTCATAAGGGAAGTTTCTCTTCATGTGTAGTTAAAATCCAGCAGACTCTATTGCTTTTACTCTCATCTCAATAGCCCTTTAGGTAGCGATTCCTTAAATAAGTTGTAGCAGGTCACAGAAAATGTATAATTCAATAGGCATAAATAAAAATGTAGAGAAAAAAATGCCTGTGACAATCACTACAAAAATTTTGACGTTGAATACTGCGCTGGAGCAGGCACTCAAAATAATTGCTCCATTGTAGCATCAGCCAACTGTTTAACTAGGCTGGTGGTGTGCTGAGACCACAGGCTATCATGCTGACCACAATAGTAGCATTGTTTTCTTGTACTCCCCTGTCTATCTCCTTTTTGTAGCATTTCTACAGCACCTAACAGAGTGGGGGTCCTGGTCCATGACTGGTGCTCTTAGGCACTATGATCTTACTACTACTACTAATAAACTACCCTTGGCAATGACTGGCCCATGGTTTTCCTATTGCCAAAAGCCGCTATCCCATGTTTATTTTTAATGGCCAGAATAGCTAACCTATCACTTTGTAAATTGTGCCTTTAACACCAATACTTAACATCAGTATAGCACTTTTCATCTATAGATCTCCAAGGTTTTGCAAAGGAGGGTAGGTATCATTATTTCCTTTTACAGTTAGGGAAACTGAAGCTCAAAGAAGTTGTGATCTTGAAAAGGTCACAGAGCAAGTCAGTGGTGGAGCCAGGAATAGACCCTCAGGTGTCCTGATTCTCAATTCTCTTATCTATTGCATCTTGCTGCTTCCACTACGTCAATTACATTGGAATCTGGCACATGTTTCATTCCTTTTGTCATCCAAGGAACTGAACGCTACAAGTTATATTTTATTATATATAACTATTGGAAGCTGCTATTCATTTTGCCTTTTTTCGCTCTTTTTAACCACTTCTGTTCCTGATTGACACTCAGCACAGGACTAGAGAGTCTCAGTCATATGGATATGCTCATGAGTTTTACATAGCATGGTACTATGTGACATGTGAATTTGAATTATATGTGCATTATATGTGATGCTTGGAAGGTTAACTTAATAAGTATTTACCTTTTTATTAATTCGAGATCAAATGTCATGATAGTCTGTGTAATACAGCCCTCTGAGCTAATTTGTGTGGCCTGTTTAAAATACAAATTGATACTGTTCATTTACTTGATAGTCTACATCTGTGGTGGACGTATTCCACATATCTTAGCATGTTGCAGTCTGGCACATTTGATGTCATGGGGGCAAGCACTTCGGAAGAAAGAAAGGGTAGATGTGTACATAAATTCAGAGATTGGTTTCCTTTTTACAGATTGGCCTTAAAATATCACAAATGAAGCTATTGACATATGTGGCCATAGGAAGTTTCTACCACCCTTGTTGGTCCTCTATTATTTATGACAAGATATGGCCATCTTGTGTTATTTCTATATTGCATGAGTTAAATAATGCCTTAAAATGCATATTTGACAGCACAACAGTGAATAGCAAAACAACTGTTTTCTGTCAGATGAAAAGTAGATTTACAGGCTAATTTTGCAAATTATATAGTTTTATTGACGTGGCTGTCACAAATATGTCATATGTTTACTTCAAACAAAATCATATGGTGATGTGTTGTTTCAGGGAAAGTAAAACAGGAAGTCAATTCCTTGAGTACATTTCCACATTCCTAGAGTGTGAGACATAGCCTGACTCTTGACTATTACAGCTAATGTGCCAAAGAAGTCACATATCACTTGGTAGTTCTGATTTTTGTTTTAGGACATTGTGTTGTACCATCAACTGTACTAAAACAGTTCATGCCAAAGGTTTTTAAATATAAAGAATCATGCCTTGTTTCTAGTGTAGACATCAGAATTAGAACTTGAAAAGTAAATTATTACATTTCTAGCAACACATTAAAATGTCATACTCAGACAAATGTTCGTTCATTTGCACAGGCTTTCATTGTATTTTGATGATTGTTTTCTCATTCCTCCCCTCCCTCACAGTGGAAAGTTTTGTCGGAGATACTGATTCATCAGACATTGCTTGTCTGCGTGGATATAGAGACCTATGTCCAAATCCCACTGACACCTTTTGGTGGTTGGTTGCTAGTAGTTCACATTACAGAACCATCATACGCAGTTTGGCACAGTTGGAAGTTCACATGAGGATAAAAAACTGAGTGAACCTGAAGCTTGATTGGGCACTTTGCTTGAATAGAGGTGATGCCAATGAGTCAGATGTGAACTGGATCTGTACTGGTGAAATAATTTAGCATTGTTTCCACTTGAACTTCTCCTAGCTGGTGGTTAGATAGAAGACTCGAGGCTTCAGTACAGTCAGTTCTTCACCCCTCATGAGCACCACATTGGCAATAAAAGCTTAAGTAAACTACAAGGGGGAAAAGAAAGGCTTATTGAATTGATTTTATTTCGGTGAGCTTCAAAGCATATTCAATTTCTTAGATGCATGAAAATATTAGGGTCTGTTGCTCAATTAAATTATAGTTTTTGCATGTTAATTCTGCCTTCAAAAATATGAAGTAAAAAGCTAGCAGAGCAAAACAGAAAATGGGATCAAAATATACAAAAATTGCAAGAGACATTTCCATGATAAAATGTGCTTAACACTTCAGTAAATAAACAAAGCAGACTTATTTGCTGAGGTTGAAAGATTAAAAAGCATTAAGCAAGTCCCTCAACTTGAAGCTAATATCTGTTCCTGACAGCAATAAAAAGATGCCTGCATCAATAGTTCAAACATTTAAAAACCTTTAATATTTATATTGACTAAAAATGAACTATTTGTTGTTGGCACTTGTTTTATCATTTCACCTCCACATCGTCTCCCACCCATGATTGGCATGTATAAAATGATGTGATTAGTTCTTGGGTGAAGATTTAATTGACTGGTAGTCATTCTGGCTGTTGTTATCATCGCTGTTCACTGCCTTTTGTTTCTACATATTAATTGATTTTGCTTACTGTTAACAAATGATTGACAAAAGACCACAGACCCGATCTTTGCAAAATGTGTTTACTTAAATGGAAATGCCCTTTCACCACTCCCTACTATACTATAGTGATTCCTTGTGTAAACAGGGTCTGAATGGGCTCTCCCCTGGCATCTCGTGATGAGCTGAGGAAGAGGACTTCAGGAGCCGACCCTGTTTGCATGCACACACACACCCTGCCCAAGTGCTCAGCATGGTGGGGTTGCTTTGCCCAAATGATCACTGTTGACTAGAGTTGGATCATAGGTCACTTTGCTGTTGGGAGCAGGGCTACTAAAGGGTTGCTTTCCTTGTGTGAATCAAGGGCAGCAGAACTATGCTTGGCATGCCCTGATTGAGGGACTCACCTTCAACTGAACTGCACTTGCTAGGCAGGGAACATGGGTGCCAGACACCATTTGACCCTTCCTCTGTCCACTGTGTAATAACAGCTGATTAAGACTCAATTGAGAGTCTTGTTGTAGAGCAACAGAGCTAAAATCACTAATAACCATGTCTAAGCATTAGACCTGCTTTTGGACAGTATCTCTGATGCAAGAGATGTGTGCTAACAATGAGGCTCCTCCACTAATACCTGAAATCACAGACCTGAAATCACTGACAGCTGTGTTAAGCTGTGGTAAGTGGTGGGCACTCATAACAACCTGGAGCAGCCAGCGGGGCGGTGAGGAAGCCAGCAGATGCCAGAGTGAGCACCCAGACAATGGCACAAGCAAGCTCCCTTCCCCTCTCTTACTTCCTCCCAAGGTGGGAGGGGAACTCTGCAGTTGCACCTCTGAACTCTGGGTCTTCACTGACTAAGGACAACAACTGTGGATGGAGTACAGTGAAGGGGAGGGGCACGTTAAAGGAACTTTTGGTTGCTGGACTTAAGAACTTGAGGGAAAAGGACACTGTCCAGTGTGCACTGGGGTGGATTCTTTGCTCATGGATTTATGCTTATGAACCTGCTTGCGGTGTTCTCCCAAGTCAATGCTGGGTTAATTTTCCCCCTTTTTCATTAAAAGCTTCTTTTATACACTTCAACTCTGTGCTTGCGAGAGAGGAAGTCTCTGAGAGGTACCCAAGTAATTGCCCCAGGTTACTGGAGGGGCTCAAACTGGTTTTGTGTTGTATTGTTGAAAAGGAACCCCTAGATATTGAACCCAGCCCTTGTTGCTGCCAACTCAGGAAGCGAGGTGACTGTGATAAGAAAGATGACTTTGACAGAATTTTCAATAGCTAGATCAAGCCAATGTATGTGAACACAAGAGATGTTCAAATATTGATCTATCTCTTCATGTTTCTTCTTCATATAGCTTTGTTCAGCTTGGCAAGGATGATACCAAACTCTGCTTAATATCTGTATTATAGTTTTCAGTAAGTACACATTTAAAAGCTAAATGCATCATCATGTAATTTGCAATAGGTTTTTCTTTCATTGACTGGTATCTATTAAGCACACTCAGAGTTTGTAATCAACAACAACTCTGAACACGTGGCAGCCTCTGATCCCTATATTTGTATTACCTCAGAGTTTACTTACTAGCCAGACATGTTGAGTTCAGATTTTGCACTGAACCATACCTCCATGCAAACCCAATTAACTCTTTCTGGGTAGTACAGGTATAAGTCAATTCAAAACTTGTCCCGTTGTGTGTGCAGTAACGATATAGAGTATAACTAAAAAGTATACTTGTCTGCATTCAGAAAATCCCAGTGAGGATTACAATGGTTTGCCTCTCTATGTGTTGATTATACAGTAGAATAGCTGCTACTATTTGGGTTCCAGGACGCCCGCCCATGGCTAAAAGCTCCTTTCCCTGCCTAAGGGGAGGAGCTACTGAGCCCAGGACCCAACTGATTATAGCGGACAACAAATGAAAAAACAGGAATAGGCGCAAAGGTCAAAGGGCTAAATGGAGGGAACCTGAAGGGGACACCAAGCAGAGAACCCCAGACAGACACTGCTCCTCAAAAGTAGTTAAGGAATTAGCGGCACATCCCAGAGGAATTCTGCCTGGATACATGATCAGATAGATTAGAATAGCTCCTGACCGTAGCTACAATAGGGTAGCTACTGTCTACCTATCCAGATGTAACTAATGGGTACTTACTTAAGTAACAATTATTTTACTGTGTTGTTACTAATGTGGCTGAAGTGCTGTTTGTCTTTGCTGCTATTGAGTGAACATCTTTTAGGCTACATCTTTCTAGAATATGAGATTTATGTTTTATGTAGTATTAAATAAATTTAGATTCCATGTAATGGTAGGTAAATTCAAGCATTTTTTAAAGCACATAATTAGAGCTTGAAAATCCTGAATTAATCTACTGGATGGACCCGTTTTAATGAATTTTCAAGTTTATAAGCTTTTTGAGCCTAACGATTGCTTAGTAATATACAAGAACCAGATAAACCTTTAAAAGCAAGTCTTAAGCCTACTCTTAAAAATAGTAACATAGTATCATGTGTCTACCAGGCCCAGAGTTAACCTGTGCATGGATCAACAACATGAACCAAAAACTACTAATACGCCTTTTTATGTCTTTAATCCACCAAATTTTGTTGATTTGATTATTCTGGTATTTTTGTTTGTTTGTTTTTCTTTTTCTTTTAATAACTCCGTACTACTGAATTGTTGGAATTCCAGCCTGACTTCATCTGCAATGATTCACTGGGTTCATTGGACTCCCATGATATACATCTCCCCCTCCTCAAGATACATATTATAATAATGAATAAAAAGACACGATCCCACAAAAGTGTCTGCAGTTCCCATAAACAGTGAATGTGTGGAAAGGAACCTAAATATTTATTAAGCTAGGACATTGAGAGATATTTGCTAGATATATTTTGAATCAGATAATGTTAGCAGCAGTCTATCTTACTTGCACTAGGCAAAAGCAATTATGTAAAGTCTTTCCATGCAAAGAAAGCATTGGGGTCAAAATGAAAATCATATTTGATATGAATAACTGGTAAGAGGAAATTGGAATTTGTGGAAATGTCAGACTTTGATTACACTAACAATTAGCCAAGGGAATGCAGAGATGCCCTGGGAAGCATTAATGTAGTCTGAAAGATTAACATCAGTCGGAGACAGGAACAGCTATATAAATGTTAATGGGTCATTGTCTTCAGAGGAGAGCCCATTTGGTGAGAAAGGCACAGAATTCTGTGTGCATCTTTTGATGTTAGAAAATAGCTTTTGAATCAGGCCCGGAGTCAAATAAAAAAGGCATTCTTATGCAATATGCAGAAAATTATTCACATCAAAGAATTTGTTTTGTGTTGCACATTGTGTAGGATGTGTAGAACTGTAAGCCTTAACATCACTTGAAAATATTGAAACTGAGGAAATTATGTTGTCTGGGGACAAATACAAAAGATGACTTCACAGCTGAAATGTTACTGTAGAAATAGATAGCTTGGGTCACGTCTTCAACCCATTAAGTTTGCTTTGCACAAAGCAAACGTATAGCCTGTCTAAGTATCCATCTGAGGGTTCTCCTAGCATAGGGTGATCCTCTAGTAGTGCAGAACCAATGTCTTGTTTCTATGCAATCTGTCCATCCATGCCCCCATGCAGAGTTGTGGATACTCTGGAAAAATCTGATTTCCAGAACAGTCTCTTGGGAGCTGATGTAATGAAGTTACACTTAAAAAGTCCTGACGCTCTTCTAATGTGCTTCTTAGGATCAGACTGATGCATGCCAGCCCAAGTGAGGTATCCAGTAGGGTGGTTTGCAGTCATTTTTGAGGGTCATCCTTGCCCTTTGAGCTTTGCTGAGTGCTGAAAAGCTGTTCCTGAAGAACTGGCCCCCGATCTTGAAAATTAAGCTGATAGTATGTCATAGGTGGATGTTTGAGGGACTTCAGAGATTGAGGAAATGACCCAGCAACAGACTTAGTAGTTTTAAGAACATACACATTTTATTCTGATTTAACTGTAAAAACAAAATTTTGATCTACCTAGGCAAGACTGAGTGCACTCCTAAACTGCATGCATACTTGATGCTGCTACTCATCTCTGAATTATTTTGTGTGAACAAACTTTGCTTTATTTAACATACTCTTACCCCTGACTTGACTCCCATCCACACACAAAAATCTTGAGCTTGAGTTAAGTGATGCTGGTTGAAGCTGGAGTGATGCTAAACGTTTGAACTAGTAATGCAATGGGGATGCAAGAACTTGAGTTAGGACTCCTCATCAGCTAATCCAATCACTGCTAATCCAGTTGCTCTGAGCTGCTTTCCTGTTTATCAAATCACTCTGTGTGACTCCAGTGTTGTTCTGAAATGTGGTTGCTCTCATTTGAGGTAGGTTACTTTGAGTTCTGTTTAATTGCAGTGTAGATATTTGGGCTTGGCTCCAGCCCAAGACCATACGTCTACTCCACAGTTAAACAGCACCTTAGCCCAAGATTGAGTCAGCTGACAAGGGCCAGCCAGGGGTGTTTAATTGAAGTGTTGATATATCCTGTGATTTGTTTATGGAGCCAAGGGCAGAATTCTGTGAGAGCTACTGGATGCTCAGCACCTTTGAAAAATCAGGCCATTTCTGCATGTGCTGAAGTATGTATTTAGGAGCCTGGCTTTAGGCTTTTTTTTTTTTAATGGTCCAGAATAACTACATAGGGCTGGAATTCACTAACAATATTTTCCCTGAGGGATCAGAATGTGGGTGAGAGAATATGTTGTTTTTGCTAACATGTTCTGTGAGTTCAATTTAATTGAATTTATCAGCTTTGTTATATCTAAATTAATGTGATTTTTAATAATTGTGGCTATTTGTCTAGAAGGTGCAGTAGGCTTGAAGCATAAATTATTACCAGAATCATTAAAATAATGCAATTTTTTTAACAGTCATTTAAAATTATCAGTAAAGCAGGGGCAGATAGGCTATACTCAGATAGTTAGTCTGGCTAAATGGCTGGCAGAGACTTGAATCCTTTCTGTGTGTAATTTACAACAAACTATAGGACTTACATGTTTTGCAAGCCTAAACCTACTTATGATTACAGTAAATCTCCTTAAGCTTTAAAAACATTTTACATATTTAAAACAATAATACAAAGTAGGTATAAGAGAATCCATTTTATTCTTAAAATAAATGGGAAAGCTACTGACACTTGCTTATGTAGCAGTTTGTCACAGACACAGATAATGGCCCTTGTGCAGCTCTGCTTTGAAATATCCTTGGATATTATATTCCTATAATATAGAGCTTTACAAGAAAATAAATTATTAATCGGCAAGCTCAGCTGTCATCATGAAATTCAGATTATAATTGTGCACAGCATTTAGCTTCTCCTCTTATCTCTATAAAACAGTTATTAGTTCAAGGCTGAAAAATCTGGATAACTATCATCTACCAGTTGCTGAGCTTAGCATGAAGACATTGCTGTATTGGAGTTTTCTGATCATATTTAAATTGAGGCTCCCCCACTGTCCCTGTGTACATTTAGATTTTTTCCAGGTAAAAATTAGTTTTCATTTTAATGTAATAACCAAAGATGTGGCCTCATTACCCAGGCCAATATTCCGTTTTTAATTTCAAACCAATATGGACTAATTGGCACTAATAATCACATCTGTTTGTGCAACGTTGCTGTGCATAAAATGATTTGTACATTGATTGCATGTGCCTTTATGGCCATATGCAATTAACATGTTTCATAAAGTCTTTGAGACTTGTATCTCAATTTTTGGTTTGCTTATTTTAAAGCTATTGAAATGCAAGTTGTTGGAGAGTTTGATGATTTCTCTTACTACCTCAATCAGCATTTCCATTGCCCACACAGTTAAATAAGGGTTGCTTAATTTTGTAAGCTGAAAACTCAGCTGGAAAACTATTTTATTTGTATCAATCTTTTTAGGTACATTATAGCTTGTAACCAGTTTTTTTCCCACCCTTACTTTCATTTCCTTCACCAGGTCTCTGATGTATGGCTTATGCAGAAACCTATGATGTTATGAAATTAGTTTTCAGGCACTAAATAGGTTGCACCATTTGCAGCTTTATTAGCAAACTTAATTTCTTGACAATAACAAAAGAGTCAGGCCCTCTGATGTAAGCAGCACTTACTCCATCTGCTTATTTCTTACTTGTCATAAATTCCACTTCTAGGGAATATGCCATAACTTTTACTGAAGTTATTTAAAATAATATTCATGAGAAAGAACTGTTCTCAGCACTTACAGGTGGCATGGAGATAAAGTCAATGAATATCCTCAGTGTTAGCACATATTAGAGTTACACAATTCCCCATCCTTAAAATTGTGCCTTAATTTTAAAATCCATTTTTGGTTTAAACTGCTGAATACCACTCATCTTTTTCAGAATCATCAGAAAATGTTGCCTCATTTGGGATGTACTTTAACCTAGGCCAGCTTCCACAGTGATAGGGGGTGCCAGCATCATCTACAGCTCTGAGTGGTTTGAAGGAGGAAGGATGGTCATGGGTTCAAGGCTTTTATTGAGAGCTTGAGAAATCTAGGCTGTTCCCAGCTATTCCACAGACAATCCTGTCTAATCTTGAAAAAAACCAATAGGATATATGCTCCTAGATCACTTACGTGCTTTGAAAATGCCACCTTCAGTCTCATTTCCTCATTTATAAAAGGGATATAATAACACTTCCCCATTCTTTGGAAATTGTCATCCATAATATATAACAGTTTAATGGGGTATTTTAAGTATAGTCCTTTCCATGATTCATTGTTAGAGGAGGCAAGTTTCTGTGTGTTGTTTATGGAATTGTATGTGTTTTTCCCATTTTTGTTTATACACACACCAAGCGCATCACTGAGGTATCTGAATGTATGATGTTACTGTTTTCACTTTCAAAGTTCTTTGTTTTCATAGAACTCTATGGGAGGGAACAATTTTTACACTGACTTTATAAAGTAAGGTGGATAAAAGAAAAAAATCAGATTGGCCAAGAAAAGTTCAGAACCACACATTTAACCATGCAGTTAAAAGCACAAGGCACAAAGAAATCTCTTGGATTCAGCACAAGGATCCTTGCCTGGACACCACTCTTTCTTTCCTTCCTGTTCATGCTGTTGTCGTAGTCTTGGCCCCAGCAGTCCTAAAGCTTTATTTTATTCTCATTCAAAATGTTCATAAACAGTTCTGTTAGGCCTTTTCCAGTAGAGTCGTCCACAGACTACAGACAAATAAAGTGTTCCTTTACTTAGATATAGCCATCCTCGTCGTCAACAAATCTTACTGTAAATGGCATCTTTTCACTGTGACTAATGTCAGGAGTGCATTTCATTTTTATGGCATGGTACTTGTTTTTGCCAAGCCACATCAGTTTGTTATCAAGCATCTTCCTTGCCATAAGGTCAATCAATACATGTTGAATTGTTTTGCTTCAGTAATGGTCCATAGCTTCTTTATAAACTACTCAGCATAGGTGCTCATGCCTGGCATTGTTGTGTTTCTCAAAAGAGCTCTACCAAACCAAGGAAATTACCTTTATGTTCAGTGAATAACTTATCTGACGAGCCCTGGAAAGCCAAATTGCTCTTTGTGAGGAAGAGAGTAAATGACATCAGATGCTTGAGCACGTTCCTCTAATGCTAGGTTTCTATATTAATAATGCACTGGTTTCTGCATCTATGCATTTATTCAGCTTGAGCCTGGACTCAACCTCCATCTATTTGGAGTAGGTCATAAAATGGCCAGGTGACTTTTCATGTTGCTTCAGAGCATCAGCTAAGTTATGCCAGTAATTGTACCTGGAAAGTGCAAGCAGCGATTCGGCATTCTTGCCTAATATTTTCTAACAAAAATAGAACACTTTGTCAGTTGATTTTGAGTAAATAACCAATGCCAATTCAGTTTCTCACCGTTCTTGAGCACTCTTTAGCAGTGTGACTTTGAGAAATGTCTCCTCTGCTTATTACTGGAAACATCATATCCTCGATTTTGCCCAGCCCATTCAAAACTGTACGATGAGTTTCTGCAGAGTTTATGATCATGGGTCATAAAGCAGGATCTCATATATCAATTTGTGGTGAGCAGTTTTTCTCACTGCCCTTTCTGTCACCATGCGAGGCTGATTCTTCTTTATCATTGTAACCCGTCCATGCCCAGGGTAGCCCACTGATAATGCCAGGGTCAGGGCAGGCTGTAAAAGGAGAGCGAATTCTCCCAGCACTGGTGGGTGACACTGCAGTCAGACTTCCCAACCAGCCACAAACAGTGCTTCTGATTCCCCCACACTGGTTATCAAGAAGCCACTGTGCAAATACACACAGCCCCCTTTACTGCATTTCAGTCTCTGGCTCCCCAAACTGACACTAGGTCCAGTAAAGAGGCCAGTCATTTAAACTCTATGCTCTTTACTAAAAGATTCCCTCTGATCCCAAAGGACCAGCCACAGTACCAGTTCACTATAAGTTTGGATCTTACCCAAAATACCACGCTGCCAGCCAATCCCTTTAGTAACTAAAACTAAAGGTTTATTAATAAAAGAAAAACAAACAATAAGAGAAGTGTTAAAGGCTTAAAGCAATCAGATCATACAAATGATTTAAAAGTCCATATACATCAGGTTTCTAGGACAATTGTGGAGTTGCAGGCTTGTATAGTCCCTCTGGTATACATCCAGTACCTGGATGGGTCTAAGTCCTTCAGTTCAGTTGCAAAGTGTGTTGATCCAGAGGTGTGTCCGCAGCTGGACAGGAATAAAGACCAAGACAAAGACAAAATGGTTTCTGTGGTTTGATCTTATATACCCTCTGTTACTGGCCATGTGGCTTGTGGAATTTTACAGGAACCAAAATGGAGTCCATAGTCACATGGGCCAATCCTGGTAACTCTTCAGGTATGCCTTTAGTTTCTTCCTAGGCCTTTGGCTTCGGTAAAGGTCTTGATGGGCCATTAAGCAGGCCATTGTCCTGCGGCCCCTCTGTTTGGGGTGTGTCTTTTACAGCACATTTTGAAATGCAGGTATATCAGAGATCTCCATAACTTTCCTCACACATATTACACAGGAACACAAATATTATCATCTTATTCAGCATATCATAACCTTTCTAACAGTACCTGACATGGCCTGTCTTACATGAATCATTATGATTTTGACATATTAATGTCAAATAACACAAATGCCCCCCCCCCAATCCAGTCTGCATGACAATCATTTCTCTCCTTTTCATGTAATCCAGATTTTTCTTTCTCATTGCTCTCTTTTTCATCTAAGTTCTTCTTTATCAGCACTCTCTTTTACTCTGCCAGGAAAACTGGACGATTAACCGTTACTTTCCTCACATTTCCATTCCTTATGCTCAGGTAAATCTGCTCATTCTTTAGTAATAGGAATTCCATCATTTAAGCTCTGCTCCTCAATTTCTTCTGCACTGGGACGATCACTACTGCCTAAAGCCTGGCCTATGTTTTTCTGTTTCAGATATTTTCCCATAACATTTTTCCCTTGCTGCAAACTAGATTGCAATTGAATTTTTTGCTTCCTATAGTGAGCTCCTGAAGGCTTCCTTGGGGGCATCTTTTATTTTCTATGGGGAAAAACAGACAGTATTAGGGGGAGCAAAAGTCTATGTTCCACAGTCTTAGAAAATCATCAGACATTACGGGTTAAGTATGATAAAAGTAACAGTATTTCTTTTATGTTGTAGCATAGATAGGGGTTTGATAGATATTTCTGGCGTCTCATTAAATATGTCCATTATTAGTCGCTACTTACACTCTTCAATTTTCAAAACACAAGTACATTTTCACAATTACACAGTAAAACAAGGTTCATAATATTGCAGCTGGGCTCTCACCTCCCTTCACTTTGTTCTTATATCTCACTGACTGAAGGCAACATCCTGCCCCTTATATACCTGGGAGGAAGGTTCAAAGAGATTCTACAAATGTCCAGAACGTTCTAGGAGATTAGTGAAAAATAAATCCACATACGGAATACCTGAAACATTTTACTTTAAACATTCTACTTTCCCTTTTGTCGCTAACAACAAAAAGAACATCCTGAGCCTGGAGTCCCCCCACACTCAGCAACCCAGGTGGTTGTCTGCTCCTAAATCCAGTCCTCGGTGCACCACACCATGCATTGACACAAGCACTCCTAATGAGTATGGGTGATGCTGATGAAAGGCGCTCAGTATGTACGTGCACAAGTGATACACTAACTGTAGCGTCTTTATGCCAATGTAACTTGTGGCAGCAAAAGTTTTGTAGTGTAGATATTCCCTTTTTGAGGTTCCAGCAAGTCCTTCCATTACATTTCATGGCGGGAACCTTCTGTAAACAGGTGGTCTAGATCAGACACCAGTAATTAGCTTCAGTTTCACTTTCTCCTTTCTTTTTGTTTCCTTTCCCCTTTTGTATTCTCCGGTTCACATTATTCTCTGTCTTTTCTCACAACTTACCTTCATTCAAAGATAGCTTCCAGTTTCCATAAGATGTTGGCATGACTACACAGAGCTTTTACTCATGAGTCACCTGGAGTAAAGAGAGAAACTTAACCTATCATCCTGGTATAGTATTAAAGAACAGGCCAGGTTAATTTAAGATATTTTTTTTGCTTTTTGTTTGATGTATCAGATGCTAGCTGTTGTTGGTAACAGGCAATGGCTTAACAAGATAATTGACTAGTTTTTATGTGGTAATTTTTCTGTGCCTAAGTTAGACCTCAGCTCCATGCTAGAGGTTGTAGAAAGGGATAGTCACCCTTGGTGCGTCCCGGTATAATATCACCAGTATCCTTGGCTCCACTGTCTTCTACTGATTGACTGCCTCTGGTTTCAGACTGTCTGTGGCTCAGCCTCTGGCCAAGTCACAAAGGTCAAACACCTTTTGGGATATCACAAACAAGTCCAAATGAACTGAATAATTCTTCTTCCCCTTTGAGCTACTGAACTCTTCCTTCTGTATTTGCAAACCCCATCTCAGGGTTTTCCCTGTAGGTGCCTACCCTGCCCCTGAAGTTGGCTTCTCCCTTTATCATGCCATTAAACCCTAGCTCTTGGCCCTTTTCTGCCAGAGAGAAACGTGTCTTCTCTGCAGTCTGACCCGCAACTGAGTTCCATCAGTCTACTTATTATGGTTTAGCTTCACTCCTTCTGGCCAGGAGCCAAATAGCTACTCACCTCTCCAGCTTCAAAATATGACTTATTGGGTGACTTTGCTAGCCTTGCATCTGAAAAATAAAACAGAAAACAAAATAAAGTTGGAAACCCAAACTGGGAAATGACCCAGAATGAACACCAGCAAAATCAATACATCCATTCCATGCTGGCTATAGAATAAGCCAACATCTACATTAGCCTGATAAGTAAACCCAAACTGCTTTCAATTACATTTAACTTGCTTGAACTGAGTCTAAATCACACAGAGAGCCTACACAGCAATCTCTAATTTGCTGAAAGGTAGACAGAACTATTGACCTATAACCAGCTGGGACCAATTCACATTGTCATAATCAGGCAGGAGCCATACGTGGGATGAGATTCTGCACTGTGCCTCCTGAAAACCTCAGTATAGAAGGTGCAACTAAGAAGGTTGGTGGGGATGCAGCTCTAGTGTATGGTAGCTTTGCCTAAGGTGTCAATGGGCTGCTGTGAAGCCCATTATTGCCAGAATGCAGATACTAAGCTACTTCTGCTGATACTTGCCCCTGTTCATCCAGATCATAGCACTATACCAGCCCTATGCTGTCTGCATTGAGGGAATTCCTCTAGGGTTCCCCATACATCAAGGTTGGACCATTTTTAATCTGTGTAGGACCAAGTGAGTACCTCTCCAGACCAGCTTTGATCTTTTTGCTAGCTGGTTCTGACTTGGCTAAAAAATCTTCTATTCAGTTACTTGTTCTGACTTGGCTTCAGTAAGCTAAAATTGTTAGGTTGCTCTGTGAAGAGCCTGGGTAATTAAAGGTGGCTCAGGCTTGGATTTATTTTGGAGCTGGTAGTTTGGAAATAATTCTGATAGACTGGCTGTGATTGTGGTTTGACTTAATCTAAGTGTGATTTGCCTTTGATTAAGGCAGTTTTGACTTAATTGACTAGTTGACATCAGTTCCAGTTTGAGGTGTCTATTCTGATTTAGGTAATCTTACAGATGTTTATTTCCAAATCAAATTACTTCCTAGGCTCTGTGATTTCAATTACCTATTCTTACTTTTGCCTAGTGCCTAAGTAGCATGAATGATGCAAGCCTGTACCTTGAGAACAATGAATTCCACACACAATCCTTGTATTTATCTGAGAGCTGAACTTGCGAGAATGAGTAAGTCTTGGAAAGATATGTACAGTATAAAAATTCCAAGTTCTAACTTCATACCTGCTGAAATGTGACTAGAAATGCTGTTTCTGCCAGCATGTACATTATACATCAAATGAACAGTAGCAGCAGAGTACTTTAAACTGGCTAGCAAAAATTCTCAAAATTAACATTTTTTTCTCTCATTTCTTTAAAACATTTAAAGGGCATTACTTATAAAAATATATATATTTTTTTTAAATCAATGCTTTTAAAAGATGGCATATTGACAGACCTAGAGGCTTGAATATCTCTGTTTCCACAAAGAAACTTAAAGGGAAAGGATGGTCTGAATAAGGCACTGGACTGAGACTGGGTTTAGCTCTCATTTCTCTCACTGACTTCCTGTGTGACCTCAGCCAAATCACGTAATCTTCCTGTGCCTCAGTTCCCCGTTTGTAAAGCTGTTGGTGATAAGATCATCTTCTTTCCATGCTTTGTCTAACTTGTGTATCCTTCACATAGGTGAGCAGTTACATGCCTGAGCAGTCCCTTTGACTTACAAGTGGACTACTTATGTGTGTAAATGCTTACTAGTGTGCATAAAGGGTTCACAATCTGACCATTAGATTGAAGGCTCACCATGGTGGGGTTTGTCTCCTACTGTATATTTGTACAATGGCTGCTACAACTGGCTTCCAATCTTGGTCGGGGCTTCTAAGTTCTACCATAATGCACCCAAAAAAAAAAAATACTTAGAACTGTAGCATGAACTTTGCTTCACTGTCTTGCCATTGTGCCCCAACCTTGAACTGCGTGGTCCACTTTTGGGGTTGAAAGGATAGCGCAGTCCTTGATATCTCTTCTGAGACTGCCAACGATGTAAAAACTAGTCCCCATTAAGGTGATGCCTAACCTAATTTTACATAGGCCACCTAACTCCTTCACATGGTATCAGTTTTCAGTAGCTACTGACCTGTAGTGAATTTGATGCAGTGATCCTGAGAAGAATCTACACTGTTGCCAAACCTCTGAATTATCCAGTTCCCCACAAGCCATTGTTTTAAGGATCTCTCCATCTGGCTCACTCATAATATTTATCCAGTGCCTAGCACAATAGAGCTTAACTGGAGCTTCTAGGTACTACTTCAGTACAATTAAATAAGTAGCAACAGCAGCAGCCTCAGAGGATGCTTTCCCCAATTCTAGTGTAGACGGTAGTAAGTTTTCTGAGCATGCTTAGAGAGATGACATTAGATTTCTGGGTATTTTTATGGGGTAAACGAGGGGATGGAGATCTTAATGGAGCAAAAGTTTTGGCAATAGGACTGTGTGACTGTAAAATGCAAAACACAGGGTTTTTTTACTTGCCATTTGGAAAAATCTTTTTTGTTTTGGTGTCCTGAATAGGAGCTCTTAGTTGCTTATTGTACCCAGAAACCATTATCTAATCTTTTTATGATGTAAAGGTAGCTCATAAGATGCTTTCTTTGTTATTAGTTTTTCTTTTTCTTTCTTTCTTTCTTTCTTTCTTTCTTTCTTTCTTTCTTTCTTTCTTTCT
>ML675604.1:19662437-19683023 GCA_007922155.1 Mesoclemmys tuberculata
TCTTTCTTTCTTTCTTTCTTTCTTTCTTTCTTTCTTTCTTTCTTTCTGTTGTAAGAGGAATAAAACAAAAAATTCTGTTCTTGTATGTTCTTGCCCTTGACAGTTTAATCAGAGAAAATGTATTTTAGCCATTTGACATTTATTTATGGTAATGAAATTGATTCAGATTACGTAACCTCCCAAAGCTCTTCTAGGTAATGTGCTTTCTGCATTTATACCTAATAAATTTAAGTGGATGAGTGAGGGGAATTATATTGGCTAGATAAAGAGAACATTAGACATCTATCTTCTAATTGTATAATTTTGAAAAAAGAATAAAAACTATTAACCAGCAAAACATATCTCCAAGTTGATGTTTTGCAAATATCATTTCTACCTTTGCTCAAGGAGGCCAAATCTAGACCCCATTTCAAATCCTGTAGTTGGTCATGCTCTCTTAGCCCCATGGGAGGCCTCATTCTGCTCCAGTTGCTGCTTACTTCAGATAAGACATTTAAGTGAGATGACATGGCATTTTCATGAAAGGATGATAATTCTCTGAACAATCTAATCTAAAAACACAATGAGAGAACATAAATAACATTCATGTTTAAAGAGTTCAGAACATTGCGTAGATATCACTGTGCTTTGTATCCTTTTCAATCATTTGTTCAATCTTTCTTGCATATCTTAAATTTTACCAGACCTCCTCTGATAAATCCAATATAGCATAAAATGCCCTAATCTCCCAGTGAAAGAATTACATCAAAAGAACAGATTTTTAAACCGAAATTACCTTACTAAGGTGCATTTCAAATTTTTAGAATGTGTCATAGCTGTCAGGTACCATAGTGAGTTACAGCATCACTAATTAGAGCCTGACAGGCTATCATAAGAATTGCTGTCTGGCATTTAAATGCTTATGCAGCCCCCAGGATTGGAGATTGAACGTGCTTTGAACTTTTTTCCCCAAGATGATCCATTTACACTTCAACTCTTACCCCTACCTCCTAGATGTCATGGGACATGTGGGGTAAAACCTGCAAACCCTCTGTCTGTGGAACTCCTGTCTAACATAATTTTACAAAATTATCTTTGTCATCACTGAACTCGCATTCTCACTTCATTTTGTAATTTTTTCCTGGACAAGGTGACTTTTCTCTGGGCTCAATTGCTCCTGCAGGTTCTTACAGTGACCATATTGTATCCTCAGCAGGGGAGATTCAAGGGACACCACTGATAAAGTTAAAAAAATTGCACAACATTGCAACTAGAAAAATGAACACTCCTCTCTGTCCTCTCTTTCTTGCCCCTCATTTATCTGCATACAAGGAAACTGGCCTATTTATAATAGCAATCAATGGGGTATGGGACATAGAAATGTTCAAGTAAGCAGCATGTAGAGATGGGTTGAACAAGTTATAGGATAAAATAGGTTCATAGATTTTATATCTGGAAAGATACCATTATGATAATTTAGTATGACCTGTGTAACACAAGCCACAGAACCTCACTGAGCAATTTCTGCCCCAAGCATAAATAGTAACATCTACATCAAGCAGAAATAGCAACATCTGCATCAACTAGCATCAACAAGCAAAAGTTGAACTGAGCCAAAATGCAATTCTTTTTTTGATTTGTTTTAAATTACTTAACTCTTTTCTCCCTGGTTTTAATTTTTGTACTTTGAATTTCTTGATTATGGTTGGAACCAGACAAAGAGATGCACAAGTCCCAGGGAGGGAATCCTTTTTCTCACAGTATTTCTAGTGACTATTAATCTGGAGGCACTAGGGATCTCATAAGAAAGCTTGCTCCTCTATGGTTTTTCAGCCCCATTTTGCATATGCCACAGGTTTGGTTAATTCAGATGATTAGCACTTTGTATGTTTATATGAAGTGAACCTCCTAACATTTTAAGATTTCCTATCACTAGATGTGGAGAAGTGGGCAGATATAAAAATCACTCATCTTACCCTAAACTGTGTGGTTTGTGTACTTGTGTTATTAAATAGTAATTTTGATACAATCATAATATACTGATTTTTGTTTTAAAGCAGAGATGTATATGGCAAGTACATATTCACTACAAGTGGGCCTAACATTGACCTAACACAATAACAATTGTTTGCTTAACATTCACTGACATTTGTGCTGCATTGATTGACTATAGTGGCATAGCATTATATTATGCGATCAGAAATGTACTTAACCATTATAAGCCTCTGAGAGCAGTGTGTCTTAATAATTTATCCTTACACTATTATTCCACTTGCTAGCTGTCAGGAGAGAAGAGGGACTGCTCTTATTGTTTTATAAGGGGTATTTGCTGGAATAAGAGATTTCTCCCTTTAGTCCCTGAACCCATGGCAGCTGTGTGACCCTAAATGTGCTTTTTCACCAACAACATCAGCTATCTGCAGTTTGTTCTGCAGCACAGTACAGATGTGTCTGTAGCTTTAATATGGATAGTATTCTCATCAGCTCCTGACAATCTCTGTTACAAGTCCATAATGCCTAATTTATTTGATTAATTTCAAAAGAGTCCAGCCAGATTATTCCATCTAGTTAATGCTACTGATTTTTAACAGATGTTTTAAATAAGATATGTTACCAAAGGGAATGTAGTCTTCTCAAAGCCGCATTTTAGTTACAGTAGTCTTAATTATATGAAAGCTTCATTATACAGGTACTGTCATAGAAAGCTGTTGAACGGTGGCTAAACTATCTAAAGTAAACTTCTGAAGGAGACATAATAATAGTTTGTCCTTATGTAATTCTTAAAAGATCTCATCTCTTTGCAAATATGAAGTAATTGAGCCACACATCATACTTTAGAGAAAAGTGTAAGAGGTACACATCACTCATGGAAAGTTTCAATTTCCTGGTGGGTAAGAACCTACTTTTATAAGGAGGTCCCTTATGAAAAAGCTTCCAAGAGCATCCACAGAAGTAGATGCTACCCATGTGGAAAAACGAGCAACTGAACTGAGCAAATAAGGTTTTCATAGAGTGACTTCAGTGGAAGCAGAGTTAGGCCAATGCCCAGCACTTGCAAAAATTCCACCCTGAATGTTTGCTAGCACTTGAGACATTGAAATAGTTTCTGTTAGTTAAAGTAAGTATTGTTTCTAATTAAAATATTTTCTAAAGAGGTTACCTTTTGTATACTCTGTCCTGGAGTCTGAGATTGTAGAGGATGTGTTATTACCCAAACAAGACACCATCACTTATGAAGTGCTGAAAGAAGATGGAGTCCTTCAAACAGAAGGCAGCTGGTGCTAAGCCTGGTTAGAGGGACTGATGATGGCTCCTTTTAGCTAATATTCTGTGAGGCCAGCTAGTGAGGACAGGAGAAGCTTGACCAGACCAGAGCTGTCTTGAGGTTAACCGGAGATTGGGTTGGACAAGAAGAAGAAGCGGTTGTAAGTGATCTTAGTGTGGATTCAGGAATCCTTGCTCCATGTTAGGCAGGGTTAGGCCATCAGTGTAAAATTATCCCTTACATAGAGCCATTCAGTTCAAAGGGGTTCCACACAGGAGAAAGGATCCATACCTGTATATCTCTGTGCAGGATTGGGGCTGTAGATAGGTGATATTACAACAGTTTTTATAAAAGCATAAATTGAGACAGAGTGAGATTGTGACATAGCAGATCAATGGATAGCCAGGAATACAACGTACAGCTCTATTCACCAGTTACCTGAACTCTTAAAACTACACCAAACTCTATCTTTCTAAAATATTCAAATAGAAACTTATTTAGTAATTTGAAGAAGCAGCAGCTCATTTCTTCCCTGTGATTTTTGTTCTTATTCCCTTTGCCCCATCCTTTTAAAAAAAATAAAAATAGGCTGGAGTATCTAATGTTTGATTTCCATTGGCTGAAAAGATAAAATACAATCACCAGTGAATAATGGAATTGAAATTGAAGAAATCTTTCTACTAGTGATTTTATACCTTTATTCCTCAACAAGCCTATTTACTTAATAGTGTGCTGGTCTTAACTGGGTTGGTAAATAATGAAACACATTAATTCAGTTTGTGGATTATCCTAATCATATAGCACATGCTTTCTGTAGTTTGATTTCTCCATTTTTTAATGGTGGGGGTGTTTCATGAAAATGAGATTTTTAATTTTAAGTACCCATCTTCTGCTCATTCCAAATAAATAAAAATTATACAAATTGGTAGCTGTGGAAATATTTATGATGTCACAGACAGATGATTGTGATTTCATGTAGTTAATAAGAAGCAGGAACAGGTGAGCACTTAAAACCGGGGCCTGTTTTCATGTAGATGTCCCTCATAAACTAATAATAGAGGAAGAAAAATGCACAGCGTATATTCTGTATCTGCAGTTTTTTCTGTAAATAGCTTATTTTAAAAAATGCTTGAGTTGTCAGTGTTTCTTTGAAGGGTCCAACCTTTCCATGACCATCAATACTTGGTGTAGGCCTAGCTTGTTATGAGTAGCTTGACATAAGTAACACCTCATTTCTCAGTAGGCATGACTGGGAAGGTGAATGGAAGATTAAGTTGTAAATAAGGGCATAAGAGGTATTAGCCTGGAGTCAGTCTAAGGTAAGCAGGAACGCTCTGGTACTAGGGACAAGGGATAAGATCATTTAAAATGTAGAGTTCAGGTTATACATGAACAACACATGGACATACCATGCTGCACAAGGATTGATTCCTGAAAAGTAAACAAGCCAGTCATGAAGTGTGTGATGCAGTGTAAAGTTGGGTATGCAGGTGTTTAGTAAAGATGTATGTAAGTGTAAGCAGGGTCTGAATGAGCTCTTCACTGACACCTACTGATGAGGTGGGGAAGAGGACCTCAGGAGCCGATCCGTTTGCATGGACACACCCCCACTCTGCCTAGGTGAGCAGCATGATGGAACTGCTTTGTTCAAATGATCACTTTTGGTGGGGGTTGGATTGCGAGTGACTTTGTTATTAGATGCAGGGATAAGAAAGGGTTGTTATCCTTGTATGAATCCAGGGCAGCAGAACTGTGCTTGGCATGCCTTGATTGAGGGGTTCGTCCTCAATTCAACTGGGCTAGCTAAGCAAGGGGTAGGGATGCCAAAGTCTAGTAGAGATGAGAAAGGGTGGGGACAGATGTTTGTACCTGATTTTGAGAGTCCTGCTTAAGGCCCTAGATACCATTTGACCCTCCCCCTTTCCACTGGATAATGACAGAGCTGATTTAGACTCAATTAAAGGTCTTTTGTTGCAGATCAATAGAGCTGAAAGCACTGAAAACCAGAACTAAGTATTAGACCTGCTATGGGACAGTGTCTCTGATGAAAGAGACTTCCCAGCCTGCACTAGCAGTTAGGCTTCCCTACTTACAGCTGAAATAACTGAAAGCGGAAATCACTGAAAGCTGTGTTAGGTGATGGGACCTCATTCGCGGAGAAGCAGCAGAAGTGAGCAAGGTGTCTTCTTCTCCCTCCTCACCCCCCGCAAGGGTGGGAGGTGAACTCGTGTGAAGCGCGTCTGAACTCTGGGTCTCTACTGAGCAAGAACAACAACTGTGCATGGGGTGCGGTGGAAGAAGAAGGGAGGGGCATGTTAAAGGAACTTTGTTTGTTGGACTTTCTCACTGCAAGGTGAAAACCTGAGGCAAAGGACACTACCCAACATACCCTGGAGTGGCTGTTTTGCTCACAGTCTTATGCTTATGTGAACCATGCTAGTGGTGTTTTCCCAGTCAGGGCTTGCTGAAGGGGAAGCACCCAGAGGGCGGTGTGTAATTTTGCCAGGTTAATGGGTGAGTCCTGATGCTGGTTTTGTATTGTATTGTTAAAAAGGAATCCCTAGATATTGAACCCAGCCCTTGTTACTGCCAACTCCGCCTAGCAAAAGGGTTACATAAGGAAAAGTTTTGCTCGTGTAACTTTGGATTTATGGTGGATCCTGACCCCTGTGTTTCAGCCTGGCCAGCTTGTGCATAGTGTTGCTCAACTGTACGCCAAATAAAGGTACATGAGTGACAAATTTGAGATTTGAATGTAGTTTTTGGGAACCAAGGGAAAGAAGGTCTCCAGGAATCCCAAAACTTGTGGCAAATGCCAAAAAAACTGGTCACTTATTCAGGTCCATTTTTAAGGATTTGTGTGCTTAATTTTAGGCACCCAACTAAATTTGTTTTTATTTTAGTCCCTTAAAAGAAGTGCCGCATTCTTTGGAACAATAACCCATTTGGCCAATTTAAGATTTATTACTGGGATCTGAGGGAAGAGTTCCAGAATGATGGGGAAGGATATTGGCAAATCATTGAGTACTATAGAGGACATTCTGTCCTGTCACCTTTGCCCCTAAAATAAAAATAACTTCAAATAAGGTTTTTGGACTAACCAGGTAGCAAACCAACACAAGATTTTAATCCAATAATTGGAAACCAAGGGGTTTTGCATGGCAGGACCTTACACAGCCCGTATGGTTACCTGATGCTCAGCTGAAAGCTAAAGTGCTTATTTTAAAATTAAGTCTTTTCCAAGAAAGATTGTCTAGACACAATTAAGATTTACTCTTTCAACAATTTTCTTAACCTTAGGCTTCATCTATATTAATGAAGAGTATGTGGAAAGAGAGAGCTATTGTTAAACAGAATTTAATATTTTTTAAAATATTCCTCTTTCCACTGTCATCTCACGAGTCATAGGTTGTGGCAGTGGATGTATTGTTTTTAATTGGTAAAACGTTTCTCATGCTTTTGAATGCAGACTTGGTTTGCTTTATTTTAACATTCATCAGATGTTCCCGCAACAGTCTGATGAGAATATTTTTGGTTCTCGAGAAAAAGATACACGCTTTCATAAAGGAATAGTTAGAGGGTTATTTGATTAGTTGTTACTCACAGTAATTATGAGGATCCTAGATAAAACCAGAATGAGCACCAGAGAGAGTATGTTTTGGTATGTTGCGAATATTAACTACCCAATCAATTTATTAGCATGAATTTAAGGTTGACCAATGGTGTCTTGTTCCCTTTCAGTAGGGATGAATTTAGCTACACTCAAACCTCTGAAAATCAGGAAATGAAGAGTTAAAATACAATCAGTCCCACAATATCACCTTAATTCTGCACCCCTGGAGAAGGCAGTAGCCATTTGGAATGATTCAGTGGGGCTGATCCCATAAGTGGACATGAAGAGTGACTAAAAGAATATGCCATTGTGTTGTGCTGTGTTAATGAAGATTTTGGACAGATCATTCTCCTGTAGTCTCTTGAAGGGAAAAACAAACACATACAGAGAGGGACCTACTTGCTTTCTGTATCTTCTATCTCAGTGTGGTTCTCACAGGCTAGAAATGAAATGGGGGTCAGATTGAACATGGAAGCTATTTTTTATTTTTGAAAGTTAACTGCACTTTAAAGCTGGCTTGACAAATGCACATTCCATAAGAAACCCACATTCCATGCATTTCAGATGGCCATTTGGACTCTTGTGGCTGAAAATCAGACCATGAACATATCTTGTGCGGATAGGAGATGCCTTGAATGCTTAGACCTATGCACTCTAGTACATGGTGCCATATTCCATGGATTTAGATGAATCCTCAGTTCACTATTTCAAGTGCCATTTCTTCATTGAAAATGGCTTTCTCTGTGAAAATATAGCCTTTGGAAAAGAAGCATGAAGATATATTAACTAATCAGTCAGTGGCCTTCTGTTTGCTTCTTTGCTTCACCCTGTACCCAGTAATGGGAAGGATGAACATGATGTTAGAAAGGGTTAGTCTCTCTTAAATGAATAAATGGTGTTTGGAGCTGACACTGTTCGCTCATTGTTACATATCTAAAGGAATCCTGCAAGTCTTCCATCATGCCTAACCAGATACTGGTATCGTCATGCCTAACCCCTCCTCTCAGAAGAGTATCTGTTGCTATGAGATGAGGCTGAATTTTATACTGTGGAAATGATGGAGAGGGGTAGTTTATGACATCGTAGACCTCGCCCAAGAATTTTCTCTGGAAGCTGGGAGATGGATAGCTTATCTTTTCATAAAACTTAGAAATGCCACTAGTTCAGGACTCACTGTCTTCCAGCACCTTGTTTGTCCTATGCACAAAGGTCATTTAATTTTCAAATACACAGAAAATCTGTGGCAACTGTATGTCATAGGCAACATTCTAGGGGCTGTCGTCTGCAGTAATGTAGTAATCATATCTGTTCATGGAAACAGACTTACCAGTACATTAAGTACCATATAGTGGACATTATAGACAAGTATATGTACCGTAGGTACCCTGTTGCCAAAGACTAATCATCACTCTTGAAGCTACAAAGATTCCAAGTTCTGCCGTGATGAATCCATTACAGACTGTATAGAAGCCAGCTGTTCAAGTTTCTGAGCAGTCCAAAGATAGAAATATAGGAATTGTCATACTGGATCAGAGCTGTGGGCCTGCACCAATATCATGTCTCTCACAGAGGCCAGCACCAGAGAGTCTTCAGAGGAAAGTAAACAAAAAACCCTTCACTGTGTTGCTATGTGATACCTGTGACAATTCAGAGATAGTGCACCTGTATTTCCCCTCTGTGGTCTTGCCAGGGCATCTGCTTTTCAGCACCCACTTCCCCAGCCGTCACCTCTTTTGGGCAGAGACCTGAATCTCTCCCTCCTAACTAAGGTTTCTCCAGGCTGCACAGTTCCCTGCCTACACTGTGTTATCACCCAGCAAGCCAGACTGCTTAAAGAGGCCAACATCCATGCTGTGCTTTCTCTTTGAAGGCTCCAAACAATGGAGTTGTCCACAGTCATAAGTTAACATGCAGCTCTTTATAAGCAAGCATATTTATTCTTAAAATGAAAGCATTAGAGAGAAATCATATTTAAAAAGAAAAAGAACTTACGTACATGCTAAAAAGCTTACCATAGATCATCCCAACTCCAACGTCAAGCCCTGGTAGGAGTCAGTCCTTCCAGCTCTTCTCTAAGGCTTGCCTTCCCCCCGCTTGGACAGAAGGTCCTGTACTTTTGCTGGATCAGAAAGAAGGCCCTGGCCTATTTATCCATAAATCCTTTCTTTGTCTTTTAGTCTCTGGAGAACTTAGTTTGAACTAGTATATGAGAGCCTCTGCAGGAGGTGGCACAACTAGGGTAGGAAGGGAGGGCTGAATTTTCAACCTGGCTGATTTGCCTTAAGCACTACCTATCTGTTTTTAGTTTCTGTAGGGGTTGTGGTAGCCCTCCTCCATAGAGTAGAACACAATCATACATAAAACATTCATTTAAAACAATGGATCCCCAAGATACTGCATGGGGTTGCAATATCTGTCACATCTCCCCCATAAAGAATACCTACAATTCCAGTCCATAATAATGCATACATTCCCTGTCATAAGGTGTCACAATAACCTGCCCCCAAAGGAAAATTATTCCTCAGTCCTATTAGTTAGAGATGGATTTATGTCCTGAAGCATGAAGGTTTATATCCCTCCCTAAACTATTATTTTGTAATATTTACTATTATAACTCTGCATATTCTTGTTATCCATAAAAATGTCTAATCCTGTTTTGAATCTTGCTTAACTCTTAGAGTCAATTATTTCTTTTTGCAAAAACTCCACTGTCTAATTATGCTCTCTTTGAAAAAGTATTTCCTGTTATCAGTTTTTAATTCTGTCACCTCTCGATTTTAAATTAATCTTCTCTTTTTTCATTTTTTGAGAGAGTGAAAAAGACACTCCCAATCTGCCTTCTCTATACCAGTCATCATTCTGTATGCTTTTATCCTGTCTCCTCTTACTCATCTTTTAAGATAAACAGTCCCAATCTTTTCAATCTATTTTCATATCAGAGCTTTTCCATTCCCTTAATCACCTGTTTCCCTAAGCAGAGGTCATTCTTCTGAATGAAATGCCTTAATAGACATGAATCAAACAAATTAATAAACTTGAATTATATCAGTTATATATCAGCAAAGCTATCTTCGTAACAGCTTATACCTGAGCCAAGTTGAAGGCAATACCCCCAAAAACTCAAAGTAAAACTTCGTACTTCTTTATTTAGTAAGGTCTTGGTTTCTACCTTGAGTAACTGAAGTGCCTAGGAATGTAACACAGACACACAGGCATTTCTGACTCTCAGTGATGATAGTAGGGAGTAAACTCAAACCCCTTTGACATTGTTAATGGTAACCCATATCAGTGCCATGGTCCAGCTACACTGATTTCTAATTTCTAGACCACAGGCTTCAGCTTCCTAGAGCAACAAAATGTAACTGCTTTTTATTTCCCTTAGGAGAGCAAATCCTTCATCGTACCCTCTCCCCCACACCTAAGAAGCAATTGTATTAAGTGACACGTAAATTTGTGTGTGATGACTAGTTTTGCTAATGGGCTTGGTTCTATTGGCTACACACATCATGTCATTAGAGAATGTGTGCTTTCTGTCACCTGACGTGTCTTGAATCAATTCCAAGTAATGTGTGTTATGCAAAGCCATATATCACGTCACTAATGATATGAATCCAATATCCCTGAGTCCTTTTTCCAGTCACTACTTTTCTCCTGGTCTACTTTTACAGAACATAAAATCTAATGAAATTAGTCTCAGTATTTTGTTTATCTAATTCAGGAAAGTAATCAGGTACCTATCATGCTTTCATAAATGCAGTGTTCTCATTCTCTTTTAAAATGCAAAAGTTACTGAACCAAAAATGCTTCTTCCCCTCCTCCCCACTGATTTCTCTTCTTTCATCATCAAGCCCTGAAGATTCGCTCATTACTTCACTTTTAGCCCCTATGTTCCCTTCCCTTAGATCCTGTTAAGCAACTAGTATAATTCAAAAATACCTCTTTTCAGCAAAGTTTAAGGCTGTTACTTGGCCCAGAGTTTGTGATGCTTCAGTTTACAACTCTATCAGTTGCAGATAAGCAAACTAGAAGGATGCCGGAGAAAATCACACTAGTTGCCAACCTATGAATTAGATTTTAAAAAATAACCTGGGAATTAGCACAAGGCCCCTTTCCCGAAAGGATGTAGTGCTCTTGAAAAGATGGGAATTAGTATTACCCCTTTAGACTTTGAACTTTAAGGCTCTTATTTCATTAGATTTTTGTTAGCGACTGAATTCCTCCATGAAAGTGTAAGGGGAAGGAATTCTACACCCAGGCTTCAGAGTTGCTTTAGCTAAATGGCTGATGAAGTCCTCCACAGTCCCATCGGTGTATAGCCAGTAGGTCAGCACAGTGGTGGTTCTTCTGGCCTCCTTACACCCTCTTACAGTCCTATGTAGACCCTCAAATCTGTCCCGTCTCTTGTGCAGTGGAGCCTCAATGATTCCACTGCCAGGGTGACCTTTGTAGAGGTGGGGGATGGGTTTTGCCCCAGACAGTATAACATTGTAACTCCCCTAAAGGTTCTACAGTAATACACAATAAGAATGTGCACAAACCCTGCTTTACAACAGATGTTATCAGCATACGCTGTAATGGTTCTCAGTAGAAATTATAAGAACATGAAAAACCCAGCTGAAATTGATAAATCCAAAAATGGATTCACATTCTCGTACAACTTGGTGCTGACTCAAGCTACACCTCTGGGGAAGGGCGGGGGGACCTTTTGTTGCTGATCACTTGCTGATTACAGGAAGACAGTTCAAAGACAGTTTGTATAAAGGAGTATTTGACTTACTTATGAGGGTGCTAATTCTGAGCATGGTGAACCGCTGATCAAAGGAAAATCGCTATGTGTGGTTTGAAGGACTCTTCACTCGCCAGAACTTTTGTTGGAGTTAGAGCTTGATCTCCAGTAAACTTAGGCACTTTTATTGGTTTTAATGTTTTCTTTGTAATGCTTTAACTTAAGAATAAATGTGCTTGCCTGAAAAGAGCTGTATGCTACTTTCACTGTGACAATTATACTGTTTACCATCTCTGAGAGCCAATTAAAGCAGGCACCCTTAAGCAGCTTGACTGTGCTGCGGAGGTCACAGTACAAGTAGGGAGCTGTGCAGCCTGGAAATATCCTGGCCAGGAGGGAGAGAGATACAGGTCTCTGCCCTAGAAGAGAGGTGACAGCTGAGGATCAAGGACCCTAGAGTCAAACATGAAAGAAAATACAGGTTTCGTTGCCATGAATTGTGACATTAACTTTCCATCAGTTTTCCCCATCTGTAAAATGAGGATAATGGTACCCAAATGCCTTCTCGAAGTGGTGTGAGGAGTGATTAGTTCATGTCTGTACAGTGCTTCGAACATGTATAATACTATATATTTGTTTATATACTATATATATTTATATATACTATATACTAAGTATTGTTCCAGTTCCTTGGTTCAGTATAGCTGTATGTTTAGGCTGGTGGTTTCTTCAGTCTGAGTTTAACATCGTGCATTAGTTTATTTTACAATGCTTGGATAGCTATCAATAGGAATCTTATAAACGTTTTCAACAAATGCATTTATGGAATTAGAGAGAACAAATTGGGCATGTGCATTAGCTTGTTTGTACATTTTGCATAATGTTAAAAAGAGAAAAATGTTGACTAAAATATTGGAATAGCAATATTGTTTTAGTTGTGTGTGTTAGATCAATTTAAATGTTCTCTTTTTCATGGACATCTTAAGACTTATCTTATAAATTGCCTCTAGCTCTTTTTATTAGCATTGGCTATAGTTGTTGGGTCTGTTAATGGATTTTGTTTGTTTCTGTGGGTGTCCCAAAACCAAATGACTGTAACTAATGTATCACTGTAATTTTTTGTGTCTGTTGCTTAAAACAAAAAGCAAATCCTTCAAGTCAAAATAGTAACACTTTTATATCCTATAAAATTACAAGTGAAAGAAAATTGTGCTAATGTCTACAAGATTCAGCATTACATTTAAATGATTTAATGTACTGTAGTAGTGAGAAGTTTGACAAGATTTTCCTTAGCTAGAAATTTTTCTCATTAGAATAGCTGTGCTATGCAGCAGAATTGTGATAAAGTACAATAGAAATGTGTTTTCTTTTTTGCTGGCTGATGGGCTCAGCACCAATGATTATGATGATCTGAATTTTACCCTGAAAGGTAATAGGGTAAATTAGAATAGCTAGGTTAAGGCAGGATACCATTTTTTATGTTTGACAACAAACTGGCTTTTTCTTCTTTGTTGAGGCTTTTTGGCTGCTCTACAAAAGCAGAACAGGCTCACGGAAGCATTAGGGAAATAATGGATGAATATACTACCATCAGTTTAGAACGTATATGCTAGCACTACAGTAATAGATGAGGAGACAACGTGGCTTTCCAGCACATACAGCAGTGGAATAATGTATCATCATACACCAGAGCATTGTAGAAATTGCAACAAACGCAACAACTGTTTGATTTGGATTTGTTTTTCTCCAAACAAATTCAATTTGGCTCGTGTTTTTCTTTTCTCTTTCCCAGTTACAGCATTTCTCCACCTCTGATTATGTTGAGGGGTAATATTGAGAGTAATTTGCTTAGGTCTCACAGGGTGCATTAAATAAGTGTTTCAGCAGGTTTGGTTCATACACCTGTGTTTTGGTAACCACTGTGTGGAGACAACATTGTAATAGGCTCTACAATATAAAAACTTTGGTTCCCACCAATTTTCCATTAATTTTTAAATATTTACAGAGACACCATTGCTGCATATTACTGCAGTGCACACTACAGCTGAGGAGACGCCAGAAGGTTGGCAATTACAGTAAGATGCAAACAAGGGAGAAATTGCTACAGATTTGAAGCTGGTGGAAAGTAAACACAACCCCTGGATTGTCAGGGATGGTCTTGCACATTCATGAAACCTGCCCAGATGCTCTTGAATAGAATTAATAACTCTGTGTTTCTCTCACCCACAGTATTGCTAACTTGTGTACACTCACATTCCAAAGCATAGCAGGCAGTTTTGGATGGTGGCTCCTTACTGGGTCAGCTTTCTCTACTGTAAATAGCAAAAACCACCTTCAATTTTACTGAAATACATAAGGAGTATAAAATGTAGTTTAAGGTTTGAATTGAGCCTGCTGAAATAGAAATCAGTTTGATAATGCATCACCATCCCCACATGCTATACATAAAGCAAGCATCTGAAAGTATTTTATTAATATGTGAAGAGTTGCACACCATTTTCTTTGCATTTCACTTTTTTGTATTTTAATTTCAAATATATGCATATGTTTGTTTATTTCCATATTTGCCTTTGTCTCCTACTTGCAAAAATGAATTTAAAAGCCCCCAAACTTCCCCAGTTTTCCCTTAGATAAAAAAATAAGTTGTTATATCAGTATTTGCAGAAACTCCTGTATTTCCTTTCTGCCCAGCGACATTCACAAAGGTATGGAGGTCACTCTACATTGCTTAAGCCCTGTATGAGTCAGCTAGCTGAGCTGCTGTTTAGGAGTTTCTGGTCTTCACTTCTGTATCCACAGAAGTTTTCTTCATACCAACTTGTGTGTGGAAGGAGTGGAAAGTCACTTTGTGGTGGACGGGTTGAGAAAAAGAAGCCATGGATCAGTGCTTACCAGCACGACCAGTGTGTGTGCGGGGGCCAGCTGCTATGCCACTAGAAGTCATGTGTGATAGCCTCACTCCCTACCTTTGTATTAGGAGGAGTGACTTTCACCACCCTGCTAGAACTGGTCAGGAATTTTTTGATGCAACGTTTGTTCTTCAGAAAATGCTGGTTGGTCTACACTGAAACGTTTTGCAGAAATGCATCATCTGGAAGCTTTCTTAGTAGATTAATGAATCACCCCAATATGAAAAGGTACATTGTCAAAATATGAACTTTGCGCATTCATCCTGACAAGTACATTTACTTTGAAACAATTTATACTTTATATTTAAACTAATCAGTACAATCGATTTGGTAAAAGTATCATTTTTTGATAATCTCATACTACTACTATAGCACGGCTAGTACTTCCCTGCTAAGAAGTGGGAAGAAGAGTCCTCTTTATTTAACAAAAATTAGTGCTTTTGTAGATTAAGGAAGTGAGAACTAGAGAGATTCTGCCATAACCAGTTTTGTTACAAAACAGAAGGCTACAAAGAAAGAAGATCCCACTTTACGTATTTGCCTTTTTAATCTAGTTGAAAGCTCATGAAGTCAATTTCTCTTCAGGGCCCAGATTCAGGGGGGAAAAAATTAAGCATGTGCTTAAATCCACCTCTATTTAGGAAAACACTTGAGCATGTGGTTACTTTTAAGAATGTGCTTATGTCTCATTGAATTCAGTGCTGTCTTGAATCAGAGCCCGGACACTTTGCATAGTTACTTCTATTGCTGGAATTACTATCACCGTTCCCAAAGCCTTTTGGGGGGGTAAGGGAAGAGGGGAATGGGAGGAAGAGTTTGCATTATTTACAATTGAAAACTCAAGCTTTTATCATTAAATTTCACACACAAATGGAGGCAAATTTACATCCTTTCCATCTTTCGCCATTCCTGCGTTTTGAGATGTAACACCGCCTCTAAACTTTGAAGGTGAAAAGATTAAAAACAGAATTTAATCTCCATAGGTTGGGCCTGCTTCTGTATGAGGTCCTAGCCAGAAACTTCAGTCCAGTGACCAGCAAATTTCAGGGACATTTAGAATCCAAATTATGAAGTCTGAGCACATGTTTTATATTTTTACAAAGAATTATTGGTATCTAGAGCCCACAGGATTGCACTCATGGGGTGAGATTCTCATCCCCGCTCTGTCCCCTTTATTCTAAGTAAAAGGACTGGAGCAATGTAAAGGGGCTCTAAAATTCACCTGTTCCAGCTCTGGGAAAATTCCTGCTGCCCCTCTAACTGACCCCCTTGCAAGCCTTGGAGTAGGGGATGCTGGGATGGGGCTGGAGGCAGAAGAGGTGTGTCAGAGGCTAGAGTGGAATTGATTGGAGCTGCAGAATTCCAGGGATGTCTGAATGAAGCCAGGAATCACTACAGCCCCTAGTGAAACCCAGAATCAGGAAGGTAAGCAAAGGTAGCTTACTGCCACTTTTAGCTCCCCATCCCACTGGGAGATGAGTTGTACTGTTTCTCTTAGAGGTGCTGCACAGATTCTCACTCTTCATAGTTTCATGTTGAAAATGAGGATCTGATTCATCATGATTCTCACCTTGTGTTATTTACAGCTGTGAAAAGTGAGTGTAAATGCTACCTAACTAGAATGCACTGATGCAGCACTAGTATAAATGACTACGCAAGTTGTAAGGCAACAGTGATCAGATCCTGAATCAGTACCTCCATTTTCTTTATTGAAATCTAGTGGCCCCCTTAGTCTCCTCAGCTGTCACTCTCTTTAAGTGGGCAACAAATACCCCTTGCTTAAAAATAGGAAATTCTACTGAATCAAAACAATGGCCTCTTATCCCAGTGTTTGTGTTATCATTTAAGATTTGAGGACAGTATCAAGCTCTTGCTTTCATTGGAATCATTCTTTGAAGAGTAAATTTTAAAATACCTTTAATTACACTTAGTGCAGGTAAGACATGAGTACTGTTTTAATCTTCTCGATGGTCTTGCAGATTAAAATTAGATTTATACATTTGCATAATACAAGTAATGTTGTGAAAGAAAGCAGTTTGAGTATGTAAGAGATAATTGGATTTGTATGAGTTGCCTTGGGGCTGCCCTTATTGGATTGAGCTCAGCACTAGACATTATACCACTGAAGCATTTTGCATTTTTATGTAGTAGTGCAATAGGATTTAAATTTTATGCACAATTAGCCTTGTATTGATGTATAGTTTGTAGGTAGGCTTAGGCAATAAAACTGAGTGTAAGTCTCTAGTGTAGCTTTTTGTTTGGTGGGAGGGAAAGGAACATAATAGGTGAAATTGAGGCACATGAAGGCAGTCAGATTTCTAACAGGATCCAGTGGTGTTAAAAGGATTTCAGTGGTTCCATCCAGTTGCCTGAAGCACCAGTAATCGATGGTGCTTCTCCTGTTAAGCTTTTCACACACAAGCGTTGCAGAGTAGGGGGTTGATGTCTCTTGTGACAACACTAATGACATCTCATAAATTTTAATTTGTCCCCTATCACTTGCCTCTAAACACTGCGCTATTTGAGAAAAGAAAGGATGCTGAGGCATTTAGTAGCGGAAGGCATAAAACACTGTGCTAGTGTTACACGTGTATTAATAGGCAAACACTGTGTAACAATGTGCTTGAATGTGTGCAGCAATATTAGTAATATTAATTTAGAAAACTATTGTTAACACAGATTTACCCATTTATACATGCAGTACACACAAACACAGACATATTAGCACACAAACACAGTGGCAAGAATGGAAAGCTTCTATAGCAGTGCACTTGTTTTCAGTGCCTGCTGACATCTCTTGATGTTTTTGTACCCCTCTTCATTGCTGACGTGACGACAGCGTGACGTGATTAAGTATGACACACTGATATTTTCCACAGATTTAATTTTTTATTAAATATTCCATTTCTTTTTTTTGTATAGGCTTTGGGTACACAAGGTTGTAATCACTCAAGCCAGCTAATGAGGAAGGAAACAATGCCAAAACAAAAAAACTTATGACACTAGGAGACTTTAAATGCACGTCTTTTTCCTGGATTGAGGAGAGGAGAGGGCAAGAGGGGGGGACGGTCAAAATGCAAATCTTTGTCTCATGTTTAGTCATATAATACTTCTTTAAGTCACATTTCTTTTAAAAACTCACTTCTGCTGTGATTCCTTCAATACACTTGACCATACTTAGGCAGCTTATTCTGATAATTATAGTCTGCTCATTACTCTCACTGTTACTTTGTGCCCCCTCTATGTGTATCTACCTGTTGTTTCTCATCATATATATTAGATAGTAAGCACTTTGGGGCAGGGACCATCTTTGTGTTGCATGTGTGCACAGTGCCTACCACAGTCAACCCCTTGTCCATGATAGGGTTCTATAGGCACTAGTATAATAAAAATAATAAATGGTAATATGCTGAGGTCTGTTGCACATGCCTAGTGACGTGTCTTTTATTTTTTTCTAATTATACCGTTTCATATCATACAGTATGGGGCTTGTTTCATTTTAATGTTTTGTATCTGATCCTTGCACTAACTATCTTTACATCACTGTTCTTTCCCAGCTTGAGAAATTTGTTTGCTGCTGATCACCAAACATTTAACAACAATAACAACCACCTATGAGAAACTTTTTCACAGTGCTTTTTTCAGCTGCCACTAAGAATCTAGAAAGGGGAATATCCTATTTAGTCTTCAAATTCATGTGAAATTCTTTTTGAGATGTAGAAGGGAGAAGGTAATGAGGGAAAAAGTTGGCTCCTCTGGGACAAAATATCCTATATATTGTAGCATTTGTTACAGTTCAGGGCTAACTACCCAGCAGTCTCCTCTTCAGATATCTTCTGAGTGCACCCCCCGCCCCTCCCCCTCATGTCTTAGACCTGGAATCTTCATCTCTCTGGGGAGGAATTCCATATTTTTTTCACTATTAGACCAAGCCCAGGGCCACAGCACCCTGTGTATCTATTATGTTGATTCAGCAGGTCCTACTGGACTCGGTACCTGGTAACAGCATCCTTCCAGGAGCTATGAAAAGTGACGAATATAGTGACCCCATTCAGCCTTTGTAAAATAAAGTATTGTTTAATCTGAACACCAGGAACAATTAAAACATAAGACATTTTAAAAACAGTTTATATGCATGATTTATGTTTCCTAAAGGTTTAGGTAGACATATCTTACTCAGATCCCCAACTTGTGGAGTCTAGGTGTCAGTCTGCTCCCCATCAGTTTCTAAGTCATTCTCAACCCCATCCTTCAAGCACTTTTAAATGTAGCCAAGGGTCTTTGGTCTCTCCTGTTCTCTCCTGAGACTGATTAATTAAACCTGTTAACAGCTCAGCAAGGTGTCCAAGGTGGACTTCAGAGCTACTGGCTCTGCATTGCAACTTATTCCTTGAAGTGTTTGCCAGAAGATGTGAATTTCAGGATCCGCTCCCTTCCCCTGTGTGCATTTCCGGACAAACCAGCTAGAGAATTTACATAATGTATGTATACAGTCAGCAACACAGTGACCTGGTCAAGATACAGTATTCATAAATTATAGGCAGCTCCAAATCCGTCACACTTCTGTTTTCCTTCCTTTTTTGAGAGCTCATTTCACTTTGAAGAGATCTGCATTAATGACATGATGTACTTTGGGGCATTTTTTTAAAGTACAGAATATGTTTGAAGGTTTCATTCAGTGAGGATGGTTACCATAATATAGTTTTACATCATTTTCAGTTCTATTTCTTTGACTGTCCTTCTTGGAAATGTACCGATGTTGCTGATTTGTTTTGCTAGCTTGGATATGCTTACCTCAGGGCCCCCCAATGAAAAGGTGATTGGGGAACATGCTTTTTGTCTACCCAGGACATGTTAAAGTGTTATCAGGTAAAAAACTTTCAGAAAAGCTAAAGCTCAGTTCCCGTAAGTCACATACTTTCATAGGAGGTTTGCTCTTTAATGTGAACAAAATAGGAATATTAGATTTGCTGTGAATACTAAGGCCTAAGCAATAATTACTTGAAGCCACAAGAAAATCTGCATTTTGACACACTTCAAAACCAGTATTTCTCTTGAATACAAATGTCTTCAAGTGCAAGATTACATCAGGCTCTCAGTCTGAGAATGAAGTTTTAGAGAGGTGGAAAGCTTGGGAACAGAATGGTGAATAATGGTATCTCCTGGAAGTGTGCAGGGGAGTGTGGTGGCAGTGTGCATGAAGTCCTAAAAGTAAAAAGGGAAAAGAAACGGTCAAAACATAACTTCTAGGTTTTCATCTTTTTGTTTTTAATTTCAGAAGCCTTCAAGTGTGATACTTCATTTCAGTTGTGGAAAAAATGTAGAGAGAGTTTGTGACTCATAGGTTGGAATCAAGGAAAAAACCTGGCAAGGACTTATCAAATAATTCTGTAAAATTTGCAAGTTTACTTTATATTCTGCAAAATCCATTTAGCACATTAATGGCCCAAAATAACAATCAGCTACAGCCCTGGCTTACTTGGAAATACATTGTGAATCTGTTTTTTTAGTTTTATTGTTTCCATTGTCAACACCACGTATTATTGGAATTTGATAAGTTTGGAAAGCCAACTGTCTGGGGGCTTCCAGGAGGAATTCAGTGTTGGTTTTGACATTTTAAAGATCTGGGGGTTTGGGCCTTGGTAACCAGGCAGACTGCCTCTTTCCTCATTCCATACTACTGGAGTTATGATTCACAGAGATTTTCAGACTGGTGCTTCCTTCATATAGATACAACGAGTAGTTGTCTGGTCATTTCTGGTGAGCGTCCCTTGACTCTGGAGCTTGCTTCCAACCCATAAGTTTGCCAGAACCCGGATTTCTAGCCTTCTTGACACACACTGGATATATTTACACTGCAAGTGAAAGTATAATTGGAGCATAGATAGGCATACCCAGGCTAGCTTTAACCTAGCTAGCACATGTAACAGTAATAGTGAAGATGTGGTGGCACAAACTTCAGCACAGGATAGCAATACAAGTATATATCTAGTCTCCCCAGTGGATGTGTACTTGGGCAGCTAGGCCATGCTGATGCCCATGCTGTCATGTCTACACTGCTGTTGTTACCTGTGTTAGCTAGATTAAAGCTAGC
>ML675604.1:19683033-19963185 GCA_007922155.1 Mesoclemmys tuberculata
GAAAACCACATCCAATCTTAATGGTTTGAAACTTCTGAATGCTGCAGGAATCTGTTTTTAATTGTATTGAAGAACTAAAATGTGTTAACAAGTATGACATTAGAGTTAGGGATGTACAGCATTTACAGTATGCCTTCTATATGTTCAAGGGATGACATAGTTTACTATAAATTCATTTGGCTATGTCATCATTTGTACTACCACATTATCCTATTATACTATGTTATTGTTGTTGTTATGATGTTACTATATTAATTTGAAAATAAACTTCACATGTATCAAGATTGTGTACCGTCTCGCAGAAGTACCAAACAAAAAATAAACACATGACATAGATTCAAAAATAACTATGAAAATAATGTTTTAAGCCTTGCCTTGAAATACTGGGCCTGATTCTCAACTGCTTTGCACTCTTTGTAGTTATATATAGCTGTGCAATGTAAAATTGGTTTCAAACACTACAAAATCAGAATTTTCTATTCACGTAAGTCTTGATCAAAAGTCCTTTGAAGTCATTCAAGGGGTTCCCATTGACTTCAGCATGCTTTGGCTCAGGAGTTTTACCAGTTGGTAGTGTTTTATACTCACTTTGCAGAGTTGTCCTTAACTATCCAAGATGGAGCACAATGAAGAATGAGGCCCACTAAATGAGTCACTAATACGGAGGACAAATGAGGTGGAAGTCATGAAGTTTGGAGTCAGATACAAAGTGCCTTCTGCTTGCACATTGTGTGAGGGTATACCTGACACAGCAATTAAGTTAAACAGACATTTGTTTTCCAGTTAACCTTGTATGTATGTGTAATGTCACTTACAAATGTGTTTATTAGAACTGTTAGTTACCAAGTAATTGCTTATTAATATGGGGAAATCATGTTTGGAATTTTTAAAAGCCACTCTTAAACCTGCACTGTGGCCCACCTTTAATAGGCTACTAAAAGTCTTAAATGATTTTAAACCACTACAGTTTTGTTCAAACATTAGTTAAAAAAAACCAAACCCACTCTCTGCTAGAAAACAGAATTTTGCCTGTCACTTACGTGGCTGCATAGGAGAGCTGTTACTCTACATTCAGTACAGCAGAGACAGATAAACTTTGAAAAGTTATTACTTTATTTATAAACCTTTACACACTAGATAAAGAGTAACTTGTATCAATACATGGTAAACTCTCCAGACTTCTTCACTTCCTTTCCAAACATTTTGTATTTTTTGGTTGTGTGGGTAAAACACATGTTCCATGTTCCACTCCAGATATTCTTATGTTTCCGTGGTAGGTGAAATGATTCCACATTGTAAAGCATTTTGGGATCTTTCAAAATGAATGGCACTATGTAAATGTAAAATATTATACTTTCAAGCTGCTGAACTTTGGAGGTGATTTTGCTGTGTCAGATAAATGTTATGGGCCCAATTTTGAATCTCTTATATACTCCCCAGAAAATGCACAAGTCAGGGTTGGTCTTGACAAGCATTTAAAGGTGTGTTTTTTAGTAAGAATGTATTAGCTAACATGTTCTAGCGTATTTGTGATGTCATATGTACTGGCCCTTTAATGCCAGAGGGGGATGTCTCAGTGGTCAAGCTACCATGTTGCGGGAGTTCTGGGATCAGTAGAGACCCACAGAACAACACAGGCAGATGCCAAGAGAAAGGAAGTGGTCCTGAGGTAACAGTTGAGGTCTGAAAAAAAACGTTAATGTTCTCTTTAGGGACGAGGACCAAGAGTCTTGTGTTGCAAATCAGGGCAAAAAAGCTCCTTCCCCACTCTCTCCTCAGCATGAGAAGTTAGGAAAGAAGGTAGCATATAATTTCCCTCTTCCTTCCTAATGGGGGTATTACTAACAGAAGAAGGACTGCTTGCTGACCACGCCCAGGCCATGGAGAATGAGATGGACCCATTTGAATCTGTGTCCCAAAATTTGGAAGAAGGTTGAAAACCCACACCTCAGCATGAAGGTTGGGAGTGGTGGCAGGGTAATTTAATTGCAAATATATAGAGACTTTCCTGCTAATCCGGAAAGGGGAGAGTATGTGTGTGTGGGTGGGGGGGGGAGGGAGGAGCTGGAGCTGGATGTAACCAATTAAGGGCCAGCTCAGAAATGCTGGCTCAGGATGGCTTTCTGCTGCAAAATTTTAAACATTTAGTGTAATCAAGTCAGTGTAGACTTCTAACATGTGCCAGGTGGTTGAATTGGAGCTGAGGCTTTACCCTGAAAAGGTCTTCCTTCCCCCACAGTCTGACACTCTGTCTGCCTTGATTGTTTAGACTGTAAGCACTAAAATGGGGAGTGTCTCTTATGTAGATGTCCAGTGCCTAGTACAATGGGACCCTAATCTCAGGTTGGTCAGCTATGCTCTACTGTTATACAAATCATTATTTTAATTATCAAAGTTTAAATGGGTAGATGAAAGCCTAGAATATTTGTATGAGCCCTTTTGAAGGTAGTAGTTCTGTGGAAGTTTCCTTTTCAGGAGCTGTAGTCAGGGAGGCATTTCAGGGTATGTAAAGAACACCACCTTCAGCTGTATGAAATAGCCTATTTGTTTTAATAATGGGTACATTTATTTCAGGAATATTTAATAAAGCTGCTTTAATTTAGTAGCCTGAATGTTGTGCGAGGTCTTGGGGTGGATTATGATTTTAACCAGTGGTATACCAGATGGCAGTTGGGACTTCATAACCTATCAGTCAGGCAAGAAAGAAAGAAAGAAAACTGGCTTACTGGGAAAGAGACAGTATTTTCAGTCACTCCTAACATATTTTGTATTGTCCTTCTCTTGAGTTAACACAATTGCATTAAGCTACAGAATTCTAGTTATTATCTGTATTTAGGATATTTGAGCGGGGAATTCAGGATTAGTGGATATAATTTGTTCTATCTGCATCTTTGTGAACTGCACTACCTGCATTTCATGTATATTTAATAAATTAAAAGTCAAATTCTGTCTTGAAATCATTGTCATTGTGTGCAGTTGAGGGCTAGCTGAATATTTTAAAATCGTATAACAACATCTTAATTTCTTATTAATGTTAATATTTTCATAACAGCGTGTGGTACTTTATTACAAGAAGTCATGAAATATCATCATTAATATTACTCATTGTTAGTAAATCCTGCAAGCTTAACTTTCAGTATGTGGGTAGTATCACTGAAGTCAATTGCATTTTTCACATGCTCAAAGTTAAGCATGTGTGTCAGTATATGAAAGATCAGAGCCAAAATTTATTAACCAAATGGCAAACATACATGTTTTTTGCATTTCCAGAGACAAGGTCATAGAAATGTAGGACTGAAAGGGACCCAATAGGTCTTCTGGTCCAGTCCCCTGCATTCAAGGCAGGAGTAAGTAATAACAAGACCATTCCTGACAGATGTTTCTCTAATCCAGTGTTTCTTGATCTATTTACCATTGTGGGCCACATATGCAGCTCTCTATGTTTTACGTGGGCTGCATCCACACAATATGTACTACCTGTACATCTACCAAAAAATAAAGTTTAGTATTTGTTATCTGGCAGCAATGCGATTCAAATTGATATAGTATCTTTAATTTGAACACTGGAGAGCATTTTAAATTAGCAAAATAAGTCAAAACATTAGCTATTAAAATTAATTTGGTTTCACTTTATGTTAGTGTGGGATCTGGCAGCTTCCATGTGTCCAGTCAGGCACATGTCCCTCAACACCTACTCACAGACAGTCGGGCAGAGGTGATCCTACCCACCAAGGCATGAGGGACACTATCTGGGAAGCTGCCCATGGGACAAATTTCTACCCCATACCAGCTTTCTGCCCAGAAATGGGACTTATAGGGCAGCCTCCTGCTCTGGCTGCGAGCTCTGGATCTGGACATGGCCAGCAAAGGATGGACAGGTGAGCGCTGTCTGTTGCAGGCAGACCAGGTGCGCTGCAGTGTGCTTCCCCTCCCCCCGAGAGGTGACATGTTGGCTAGTGAAGGGGGCATATGCCCCAATTTCTCTGGACACCTCTGGCATGGACACCCAGGAGCAAGGAGGCAACGCTTCCCCTGGCGGCGGCAGTGGCACATTCAGTCATCTCCTTCTCTTCCCCCTGCCCCATCTCCTCTCCCTTCCTTTCCCCGCCTCATCCTCTTTCCTCCCCACACTGTCCCTTGCCCCATTCACCATCCCTTTCTTTTCCCCAGCCCTGTCCCATCCCTCTTCCTGCCCCCACACGGGCACTCACCACTGTACAGGAACAGGACCCAGCACCTAGAAGATGACAATGACCCAGGAGGCACTAGGATTCAGAAGGCAGCATCCCAAAGCTGCCAGCCTCAGCCAGGGAGAGGGGCCAAGCTAGCCTTCTTCCTGATAGGCTGAGCAAAGCAAGCCCTGCTCCCTGTAGCATGGGAAAGGAGGGAGCTGCTGGTTGTGTTCCTCATCCACCACAGTGGGCTGCTTCACCTTCCCTGCTCACAGGGAGCGCTCTGGCAGGACTGCATGGTGCCATCTCCACCAGCTCGCCCCCTCAGCTCAGTATTGTGGCAGGCTGTGGCATCTTCTTCTGCCATCATAACACATAGCATGAGATCCTTGGCACCAACATCTGCAGCACAGACATCGTTATCATTTGCAACGCTTTCTTCGGTACCGATTCTCCTGGTACAGCAGCAATTCCTCCACCACAAGGATCTCCTGGTCTCCTTGGCACCAGAATCGCCTCTCCTCGGTACTGACCTCACTCTTGCTTGATTGGTACCAAGTCAAGTTACCATACTCCTCAGATCAACTCCTCACTTATCCAGTGATGAGAAAATGAGGATGAAAGGGAAATCTACTCATCACTTCACTCTTTGCCTGTCCATGCACCTTCCAGACCAGGTCCATCACAACAATGGGATTCTCAGACAGGACCCAAAACTCAGAGTGGGTACAGACACCCATAGATGCCACTACACCTGCCTTTTTCACTGAAGTGGCCTTACTGGGACCCAAAGGCAGTATGCCGCACACATTACCACAAGGCTCTCAGTCCACCCAGGGTGAGGTCAAGACATTCCCCATCACCCTCTGTACCAGGCCCTCCAAACCCTTGGAAGAAGAGGTTGAGGAACTGGAGGAGGCTTTAGACCAGGAAACTGCACCAGCAGCCAACTTCTCATCCTTTTCTCTGGCTGAGGCCATTGTGTCCCTGTCTCCTACCATACGGGATGATTTCAGACAGTTCCAGGAACTCTTTAAGAGGATGGCAGAGTCCCTGGACATACCACTAGAGGAAGTACCTGAGTCCCAGCATACGTTGCTGGACATATTACAGACTTCAACTTCTTCCAAAATTGCACTACCAATTAATGACACCTGATGGATCCAGCCAAAATCATCCGGCAGACCCCAGCAACAGTCCCACCCACCTGCAAAAGGGTGGATAAAAAAATTTATGTTCCTTACAGGGAAATGGAATTCCTTTTTTCACACCCCAACCAGAGTCCCTTGTGGTGGAAGCTGTGAATGAAAGGGGCAGACAACATCATTCCAGAATGATCCCATATGATAGGGACTGGAAGAGTCCTTTTTGGTTGTAAGGCCTACTCATCAATGACCCTACAATTCAGAATTACAAACCATGAGGTGTTAATGGTCAAATATAATCACACCAACTACAGAAAATTATTGGAATTTATTGCGTTTCTGTCCAAAGATAAAAAGGAGCAATTCAGAGTGACAGTCTTGGAGGGCCATCTTCTCACTCAAATAGCTTTGAAAGCCTCACTAGACTCAACAGACATGGCAGCATGTTCTATCACCAGGCCCATAGTCATGCACTTGGCTCTACCTCTCCAGGTTTCCCCAGAAGGTACAACCAACTCTCAAAGATCTCCCATTTGAAGGTCTCAAGCCGCTCAGAGCCAAAACAGATGAGTTCCTTCACACACTGAAGGACTCCAGAGTGACACTGAAATCCGTAGGCATATACATGCTTAAAAATAAAAAAAAACAGGGCAAGTATTACTCAGTAAAAAAATTCCAATCTGTGCCATATATGCAGCCTCAGGGGCCAATGACTTCCAAAAGTGGAAGCAGAGACCTGCAAGACGACTCCTCCCTTCCCAGCTTTCAACATCCCAGCATCCTCCTTCCAGGCAACAGTTTTGGAGGCTTGGTTGAGGAACTGAGATACTCACATTTTCTAGTGCTGGAAACACCCACTACCTCCCATCCATTCAGAGACCATCTGACCCCATTCTACCCAGGGTGGCAGACCATTATGTCAGACAAATGGGTATTAGAGATCATCGAGACTGGCTATTCCATCCCTTTTACATTCATTCCCCCTACCCACCTTCTCTCCCCATCCTTCTTCAGTGACCCCTCTCACAAACATCTACTGCAACAGGAGGTAAACCATCTCATACAGCTAGGTGCAGAAGAACCAGTACCAACAAAACGCAGAGGGAGAGGGTTCTACTCACATTATTTTCTAACCCAGAAAAAAACTCATGGATGGAGACCCTTTTTCAACTTAAGAAGACTCAACAGATTTGTGAAGACCCAAGGCTTCAGGATGGTCAAGTTAGCAAACATAATTCCAGCATGGGAAAGAGAGGACTGGTTCTCACCTCCAGGACACACATTTTCGTATAAAATACATCCATCACACAAGAAGTTCCTCAGGTTCGTTTTAGGAGCAGACCACTTCCAGTGCAAATTACTGCCCTTTGGACTATCTACTGCCCCATGGATATTTTCGAAAGTTCTTGCGATGGTTGCAGCTCACCTCTGCAGACAAGGGGTCATAATATTCCCTCTATCTGGATGATTGTTTATTTAAAGCATTGACTCAACAAGGGGCACTAGAAGCCACTCAAAACACAGTAGCTCTTTTCATAAGTGTAGGTCTACAAATAAATGAACAGAAATCAACATTTACACCTTTGCAGAGACCGGAGTCATCGGGGCCTACCTCATCTCTCCAGAGACTACAGCCTCGCTGCCCTGACATTGATTCATGACTCTACTAAAGCTAATCTCCATAACACTAGATAGTCCCTAGACATCATCCAGGACCTGCCTTCAACTGTTGGACCACATGTCTGCAACTACATACGTCATCAGATATGCCAGATTGTACATAAAATGCTTGCAAGCCTGGCTTCAGGCTGTGAAGGTTCCACATAGATACAGCATAAACAAATGTCTCACAATGACAACCAAAATAAAAATCTCTTTACATCGGTGGAGCCAGCCAAACAATCAGAGCGCAGAAATCCCCTTTGGACAGAACCCTCCAAGGCTGATTATCAATACAGATGCTTCCCTATTAGATTGGGAGGACGCACTTGTGCAATCACACTGTCCAGAGCCACTGGTCTCCAGCACAATCCATTCTACATATAAACCTACTGGAACTACAGGTGGTTCTCAGTGCATGCTCTCATTTCCTACCTATGATCAAGAAACCCCTACTTCATCATTGGACCTTAACCTGGTGTTATGAGGTCTTACGGGGACCCCATTTGAAGCACTAGCAACTTGTTCTCTACTCCATCTTTTGATGAAGATGGCCTTCCTCATTGCCATCACATCCACCAGACAGGTGGAGATTTGGGAGCCCTCATGGCACATCCCCCCATACACGACATTTTTCAAAAAGAAAGTTACCCTAAACCACATCTAAATTTCTTACCCAAGATTGCTGCCTCATTCCATCTGAATCAGCCTTTTCATCTCCCATTGTTCTTTCCTAAACTATGTGAAAATAAACAAGAAGCAGCACCCCACACGCTGGACATCTGAAGAGCACTAGCCTTTTACATTGAGAAAAAAGACCTTCAGAAAGTCCCCAAAGTTGTTTTCTTCTGGAATAATCTAAAGGAGACACCATCTCTAAACAGAGGCTGTCTAAATGGATTTCCAGGAGCATTGACTTTTGTTATCATCAGTAACAGCTACAACCCTCTCTGGGGGCCTTCACGGGGTTTGTGACTCCACCAGAGAACTGTCTGCTTCAGTAGCTTTCCTCAACAATGTTCCATTATGGACATGTTCAAAGCAGCAACCTAGGTATTAGCCCATGCATTCGCACAATATTATGCCACAGAGGCCCTCATCATCAGCTGCTTTATTTGGTCTTATGGTCTTATCATCTTCCAGAACTGAAACTCCAAAGCCCCTCCCTTCTACTGAATGGCACTGCTCTATAGTCACATAAAGTGGAGCGCCCACAGAGTGGCACACTCCTTGAAGAAGAAGAGATAGTTACTCACACTGTGCGGTAACTGAGGTTCTTCAAGATGGTTGTCCATGTGTGTGCTCCACTACCCTCCCTCCTCTCCTTTGCTTGGGAGTTTTCACACTAGAGACTGCGGTAGAGAAGGAAATGGATGGGGAGATTGGTCACATGTTGCTATGTAACCATCTGAGGCAGCGCAAGACAGGGACAGCACATGTGTGGCCCAACCAGGCACTGCTATTGTAAGTCTCCAATTACAAGCACAGTAATGCACAATCACATAAAGTGGAGCACCCACAGGGAATATGATCTCGAAGAACCTCATTTACTGCACAGGGTGAGTAACCACCTCATCCCTTTCTGCAATACTCCTTCCTAGGCAATTGATTGTTCCTTCCTAAGTGGAGTACTTTGCATTTGATCTCATTAAATTTCATTTTATTTACTTCAGACCATTTCTCCAGTTTGTCCAGATCATGTTGAATTTTAATCCGATCCTCCAAAGCACTTGCAGCACTTCCCAGCTTGATATCATCTGCAAATGTTAGAAGCACACTCTCTATGACATTATCTAAATAATGTATTAAGATATTGAACTGAACTGAACTGATCTTTAAGGGACCCCACTTAATATGCCCTTCCATCTTGACTGTGAACCACTGATAATTACTCTTTGGGAATGGTTTTCCAAACAGTTATGCACCCACCTTATAGTAGCTCAATGTAAGTTGAGTTTCCCTAGTTTGTTTATGAGAAGGTCATGCAGGACAGTATTGAAAGCCTTACTAAAGTCTAGATATGCCACATCTACCACTTCTCACCTAGCCACAAGGCTGGTTACCCTGTCAAAGATAGCAATTAGGTTGGTTTGATATGATTAATTCTTGACAAATCCATGCTGACAGTTGCTTATCACCTTACTATCGTCTAGGTGTTTGCAAATTGACTGCTTGATTATTTGCTCCACTATCTTTCTGGGTACTGAAGGTAAGATGACTGATCAGTAATTCCCTAGTCTGTAAATGTCTCTTTTTATATTGCATGAGTTTTCGGATGTCATAAATGTTCATACTTCAATAACTGTATTTTTGTGTAGCACATTTTACTTTTAACATTGATTACAAATTTATGGTTTCAGTGACATTTCTAAACCACCATAGTATAATAGTTATTTTAGAGTCAAATAAAATGTGATGTTGATTACCTCCCTTCTATGAAATAACAAAATATCCATAGCTCTTCTTCTACAGGATAAAGACGGAATTATATATTCATGTTCATTTTCATTAGTGATTTATTTAACAAATTTTGCATGTCTTTTGTTTGTGAATTGTCTGTGAACCATTTGAGATTTTCTCTTGTTTGAATTAATTTGCCAAATCATTTATGCAACAAATTCTTAGTTTTAGGTGGATTGCGAACAATTCATTGCAGGTTTTCAGTACTCAAAAACTGAGTTATTTTAATTGTTCCTGTAGGTCACATGGTATTTTTTACCCAATTGGGCATATGAATAACTTTTGACAATGAGGTTTCCAGTCGAAATATTTACAACAAAATTAACTTTCTGTAAATTATCTCAAATATTTAAATATACTGTTCCTGCAAACTTGCCTGCCTTTAAGTTCATTTGCTAGAAAATTCACATAAAGAGAATAGAAGATGGACAAGAACAGAGCTATAGAAAATTCATTAAACTTCTAAAATGATATTCATGGATTATTGTCAACAGGATATGTCTAGCTTTAATTCATACTACTAGAGAAAAACTATGTTAAAATGGAATGAAAGTAGAGAATACATTTCAGTAATTTAAGGGCTAACTAATTTACAGGGATGTTGTATTTATCTTAAAATCAAACTTTTAAAATGCAGGAAAATAGAATTAAGGTTACACTTAAAATGAGATACAGTTAGGGCATCCAAACAACTCTTACCTATCATGGTGCCATACAGTTATCGTGTAGACTCAGATTAAATTATATTGATTTTTAAAGAAACCTTTTTGTTAGTTTTTCCTTCATGGTGGTGTTAAGGGCATAGTTAGGGTACATAGGAACCATATCTGTGCATTTCCACGCTTTAAAAATATTTGCATTTCTTCTGTGTGTAACACTAAATCTGAATTTCCTGGGTTCACAGTCCTTGGTTTGGGGATAATTATAACATCTCTGTAATGTGTTTAAACTTTAAATTACTGATATGTCCTCTCAATCTTAATTTTATTTTTGCATAGCTTTTTATCTTGGAATTCCTTTAATTTTAATTACTGAAATTGTCATACATTAATACTAATAAAGAAACCCAAAGAGAATGCTACCCTGTATTATTTCTAATGATTTGAAGATTCCTAGTATCTCTCTGAAATATTTTCTTTTCTTTTAAATTTTAAGGGCAGGTTGACTAGTAAACAAGAGCAATGAAAAGCATCCAGAATGCAGTGGCAGTTAAACTGGGTTTACATCTGCTCTGTATTGTTCAAGCAACAAATTTAGCGTACAATTTACAACAGTTTAGAAAGCTGTGTGAAAAGAGAAGAGGGGTAGCCCCTGAGTCTTGAAGTCTTTGTTCTTTAAAGGCTCCCTCTGTGCTCCTGCCTCAGTTGCCCTGGTGTGCTGCCTCAGGCTGGGTCTATGCTGACGGCGGCAAATTCACCGCCATCAGTTCGACGTCTCTGGATCGACTGAGCAGTCTCTGTAGACCCGCTCAGTTGATCCAGAAATCGACGTAGAAAACCACCCCGGTAAGTGGTGTAGCGCTGCGTCAAAGGGAACAGTGTTCCTTTCAATGCAGCACAGTGTGGATGGCACGTGGAAGAGACACAGCGAAGTTGATGGGAGATACGCAAGTGATTTACGTCACTTGCATATCTCCCATCGACTGCCGCCAAATCCAGAAGGTAAGTGTAGACCAGGCCTCAGTGTGTATTAAGCGTACTGCCCAAGCATTGACAACTGAGCTAAGTTCTCTGCCACTGAGAATTCTTGACACTTTCCTTCATACACTTACTTATTATAACCAATAGAATTGCTGCAAGCAAATTTCCTGTAGCAGAAGGATGGTGATTAGTTGAATTACCTCTGATATCACAATGGCCTCACTTTACTTATGCAAGCTGTTGACTGGACCCTTCTCTGTAGCATACATAATCATAACAATTAGACAATTGTTAATAACTTAACTTAATTACAACTTCTTCAAGTGGAGCCCATGCACAAGATTTCAATTAATTTTAATTTTGTGGGAAGTTTGAAGTGTCTGTGTTGTTCTGTTATTAAGATCATTTAGATCAAAGAAAGGATTGACATACAAGCTAATTGTCTAAAGGGCCATTTTAAAATTTAATTTTAACTCATAAATGAATCATAACAGTTTTATTTGTAACTTCTTGGGAAATTCATTCTGTATTCAAATAGTAAATGTTGTAATTTTGGGGAGGATACATGCTGTGGTTCTTTTATATAAAACAAAGAGGTTGACTCTCTGCTCCGAGTGCAAAATGGAATTCAGTCTTGACTATGGAGTCATGAGTGGCACTTCTGTATGTAACAAACCGATTTAAAAATCCAAATATAACTGCATTTTCAATTAAACAGTTACAGCATTGGTTTGAGGAAAGGAAAGGAAAATAGAATAATATTGTGTCATTTTAGTAGCACAATAAAGGTTATGGAAGAATTGTGTGTATTTAAAGTTAAAAGGTGGAATATACAAATGGCTTTTTAGAAGTTTTGAATGGTAAACTTATAGGGTGCAAAGGGTTATGTCTGGACCCCCTAATTCTTTGAGAAAATGGTTTAAATTGCTCAATGAAAATGTACTTAAAATGTTTATTAAATAGGAGATTAGACAGTAGCCAGATCTTTAGCCTTTGGGAGAATTAAATGAAAGTACCTGCTGAGAAAATAGATTTAGCATCTAATGCTGCCCAGCCTGTTTGAATAGTGGCCAGGTATGCTATATTGCTGAAAAATACATCAGCTCAAACCTCCACATATTTATTTACCTTTAAATTGGTATATAGCACCCCTCATTTGCTTTCTTGCTGCTTTCCACTTATGCATGTTCTTGATTGTGATTTCCCCCCTTATTATATGTTCTTCTGAATCTTTCATTCTTTTTAGTTAGAGAACAATAGCTGAATTTCAGTTTGCATAATGTTAGTCTTAGGTTCAGTCCTGTGATAGGGTATTATGCTTTGTGTTTGATTGAGCTTCTTCAGCTTTGAATATTTCCAGAACAGACATTCCTTCTGTTTGTGTACTGAAGTGTCCATGTGTTTTGTGTGCCACAACACATAAATCTCAATAAAATATACATTTAAACACTCTGAAACAGGAGAGATGAAAGCTTTAAAATGAGAAATAGAAGTTTCATTTTAGGTGGTTTTATGAAATTAACTACCATTTAAAATGCTCAGAAGGCTGGATATTGCTGAATATTTGCTGTCCAGAAGGGCACGGGAAATGAAGCCCTTATTAAATCTAAACTTGTAAATTTCTCCTCTGTAATAAAACTCCTTCACTGTGGACAATTTAATGTTAACAATTTGTAAGGAAAGATAAGTGCTAAGTGCATCTAAGTAACGATTTTCAAAGTATCTGTATAAATCAACAGCAATGGAAGTTCATAAGGTTTCAAAGGAAAGGGAACTTACGTCCATTGAAAAGAATAATCTGTAAACTGCCAATAACTCACCCTCTTATTAGAACAAGTAATTTCTTTGATAGGAGACTGAGAGTTAGAAAGTTGAAACAATTGGATGATAAACTAGTATGGCAGCCTGTATGCATGAAACTTTTTTGTATCAAATGATTTATGTTATTCCCCTTCCTGCAGCCCTAGCAATTGTTGTAAACCTTAAATAGTATTTTAATCCTCAGGGCATGTTGTTGAGTCAAATCTAGACTTTGGAGATTCTTTTATGCAGAAATAAAATCTTAACCAGCAAAATGCTATGCTATGGGTCCTCAGACATAGCCCTGTGACAGGGAGTGGAAGAAAGCAAGTTATTCTGCCATTGCTTATTTGGGCCCCAATTTTCTTTCAAGGAAATTACTCATTTGCCATAAAAATCAAATCTAGGATAGGGTTTTCAGAAACACTCAGCCTTTGCCTAACTCTGCTTCCAGTTGAAACCATTGAGACATTTTCTCTTGACCTCATTGGTAGCAGCACGAAGCTAATGCTAACCACTCTTGAAAATCCTCCATATCAATCTTAGTCAAGCCAGTCAGAGTGGAACCCTGGTTGCTGGTCCTCTGTGCTAAAAAGCAGATTGGTGTCGGCGGTGATGGGGCAACATATGCCACCTAGACGCCAACCTTGTCCAGAGTCAAATCGCATCACCAGAAAGTGGGCAGAATGCCTTGTGGCAGAGGAATTATGCAGCATGTCTGCCAGGTAGCCTCTGCCAGTGATGACCCTCAGAAATCCTATCCAAAAGTTGAAGTTTTTCATCAAGTGTTTGTCTAAACACATTCCACTTCTGGTGCATGTGCACTTAAGATTAAAACCTTTTGGCAAGCAGAGTCCATCTGCCTGTGCCCTTGCATACCGCCATGCAAAGACACAACGGAAGTAGCAGGGCCTACTGTCCCTCAGATCCTTGTTTCCACGCAGGGCTGTGAGATGGAACTGTGCGCTGCGTTCACTGTCTCTTGCACACTTGTGGACCAGACTGTTTTTTAGTGTATATAATTCTCCTTCTACCTATAGTGTTAGGTTTAGTACTGAGTTATTATAGGCTTCATTATTTTTGTGTTTGGCTATTTTTGTTTGTTTTTTTGATAATTGGTACCAGGCTTCAGCCCATGACTAAATCCAAATTGTCAAGGTTTCAATACTAGTTCTCATGTGAGGTGGTAGAACTGTTTTTTCTGCTTTGGTTCAGGGCATACACCTGAAAAATGTTCAGTTTGTTCATTTTCTAAATATACACAAAAGGCAAGAGAGGTTCACCTGAAGTTTTTTCTTCTTTACAAGTTGAGGAGATATGTTTCTGATCCAGATAAATAATATTAGCTGAGCTTATCTACCAAGCTCTCTGATACCAACCGTTATGATGAAGCTCAGTTAAGAGCCTTCAGTAATGATCTTGGTAGCATCAGCTTGGCCCACACAATTCTGGTATCCAGATCTGATGTAGCTCTCTGTTTGACCTCCACCAACATTATCTCTGTTCTGGACATAATTTTCCAAAGCAATAGGAAAACTCTCCGCCCAGACTTGACCTCTTGACATCTCACTCACCTAGATGGTGGCTAGTTGACCAACATTAAGAGAAGTTGTTCAGAAGAGAGAGATATTCAGAATATTCTAGTCCAAAGCAGAAAAAGACCTCTACAAGAGTGACCTATGTGGCCAAGAAAAGATTCTGTATTTGGGCAAAGCAACATCATCTTCCTCCTATAGAGACCCAAATTCCTCCTGTTTTAGACTTCCTGTTGTCATTGCAAAGCTCATGACTTTCCATTAGCTCTGTAAGAGTGCACCTAGAGGCTATGTCAACTTACCATCCCTCTATACAAGCTGACACTGTGTTCTCGTACCTGATGGTTGCTAGGTTCCTTAAAGGCTAGTAGACGTATTTCCTCCTGTATACGTATTTCCTTTCCTATCCCATGGGATCTCACTGGGGTTCTAGATAGGTTGATGGATCCCCCTTTTGAACTCATGACATTGTGCTCTTTATAACATCTTTCAAGGAAGACCGTTTTCCCAGTGACAGTCACATCAGCCTGCAGAGAAGGGGAGATACAGGCACCCATAGAAGGTATACAATGTACACTTTATTCTAGAAAGACAAAGTCACACTTAGGTTTCACCCAAAATTTTTACCCAAGGTGATCTCTGGCTTCCAGATGGTAGATTTACCTGTCTTGTTCCCTAACCCACATGCTAACCAAGAGATAGCTTGACTTCATACCTTGGATGTGCACAGAGGCCTCTTCTTCTGTCTTGATAGAACTGGGTCATACATGGTCTCCCTGAGGTTGTTTGTTGCTTTTGCAGAAAGGTGGAAAAGTGAGGGTATATCTTCCAAAAGATTATTGAAACCGGTCTCTGGTTGTATTAAATTATGTTATGAGCTAGCTAGTTTAGATTATCCTGGACAGGTCAGAGCAGAGGCCATTCAACCAGAGCTCAGGCAGGTTTTGTGCTTCTTTGAGAAGTATTCCCCTCTCTGAAATCAGTAGGGCGGCTTACATGGGGGTCTGTACATACATTTATCAAGCATTACTCCCTTGAGGAGACATCAGTCTGATTCCAGGTTTGACAGGGTTGTCTTATAGTTGTTATTTAGGTAGCTTCTGAGCATCCATCTCTTTCCATCAGATCACTGCTTGCAAGCCTTCAGAAGTAGAATACATGTGGACAAACAATCAAAGAAGCGAGGAGGATCATTTACCCTACAGTACCTGTGATTCTTCAAGAGGTGTCGTCCATATGTATTCCATGACCGAACCTCCTTCCCTGCTACTGCAGAGTCCTATAACATCTGAGGTCTGTTTTGGTGAAGGAACTGATGGATGGTTGGCCTTGGTCTGCCACAAGGCATTCAGAGGGCAGGTATGGCTCCAGTAGACATAACTGCTCAAATGATTCCGATCTCTCATGCATAGGTTGAATCCACACTAAGAATACAACACATCTTGAAGAACCACAGTTATTGCAGAGTAAGTAATCATACTTTATTACCTCTGGCGGATCCTCCATAGAGAAGGTGGTGGAGAAAACACTGCCTAGTCACCTCTGATGGTGAATTCCCATAGTGCACAGTGATCATCGCTGGAATGGTGCAGGTATAATTCACACTCTTTGTACACGCATGCTTGAATCTGATCCAACAAAAATCTGTTGATTCAGTTCTTGAGTTCTTTCATATCCAGAATTATTAGCAACACAGGTGCATTCACATTTGAGATCAGTCATGAACTCAGAAATAATAATTATAGGAACAAAAATATCTGGTTCAAAAACAGTTTAACTGATGATAATCTAGAAACTATTCATATGATACATCAGGGCTTCTGTATAAATGATCACCTACAGAGTATCATTTAGAACTAAGCCATTGTGAATTAAATAAGGCCTAAAGGTGACACTAAATTAAAAATACAAAATCAGCAAAAATTCAGAAGATGGAGGTAGGCAACTGTTGATATATGTTTGTGTGACTGAATACCCAAGTTACTTACTTCCTTCATGAACAGTGGCACACACATGCCCAGGAGAGTTAGGTCAGTGTATTTTACATTGTCATGTAGCAAGATCTCAGGAACACGCTACGAGACGGACACCGAATTGAGGAAACAGCAGTTTATTGATTGGCGCCAACCGGCCCAGCGGAATCATTTCCAAAGGCTGAGCCCCGATTATACTGGGGCGCTGCCTTATATACCCTAAAAGATTACATGAATATTCATACATAGCATGATTGGCTCATTATGACTTAACAACATTCGCACCTCCCTATGGGAGGGGGCCTTAACTTGGTTTTAATTAGTTATTGGCACTCTGAACAAATATACTGATTTTGAGATTAATATGGGGAGTTGGTGAGGGGGTTTCCGAGAAGGTACTGACCTCGGGCCAAGAGCCAGTACAAGTGTCCAAGGAGTTACTGATCTGGGGCCAAGATGGGGAGTTGTGAAAGTGCTGAGGTAGTGTTAATGAGGGGAGATTGGGAAATCACTGGGCAGGTGTTAGCAGCCTTTTGAAGTTGTTAGTAATGGGAGCGTTAAGCCAAAAACAAATGCGGGGCCTGGCGGCTCTAATCACAGGGCCTGCCTGACCATACACTTGGCATAAGCAATTAAAAGCACAAAGTTATTCATAAGTGATTTTATAAGAGTTGGGGTTCTGGGGCTCTTGCCTCAGTCATGTCAAGAGGAACCAGATTTGTTCCCTGTTCCTGTGTCAGGAAGCCCTGCAAGTGTGGAATTGGACAGTGTCAAACAAAAAATTCCAGCTGGCCACTTACCTGGTAAAAAGGTGAAACACAGTGGTGGACAGGCAAGGTTAATTAGCTGATCCACGTGAATGGTGTGTGAATCTTGTGTTTCTCAAGTGAAGGACACGAGGCACAAATCATGTACAGTGCCTCTGGCCAAAGAAATACCCGTGTTCTGCAGAAGGAAGAGATCGCTAATAAGTGACATTTTCAATCCATGAAGTGTGGGATGTGGGGGCAGTTCCTAAATCCGTTTCCTTCTTTACTTCTGGCAGCAAAGATAGTGAACACATTGAGGTAAGAGAAAGATCTGTTGTTCCTAATAGCCCACATTTGTCAAGAACAATATGGTTCTTCGCCTCATTAGTGATGGCAATGGCCTTTCCCACCAACTTGAAAATCATGCCACATCTGATCACGAAGAGCCAAGTTACCAATCTGCATCTGAACCAGTATTGTCTTCCTTTTCAGCATGGCTCTTAAGATGATGAAAAGCTAGAGGCTGAGCATTTCTGAGCAGGTGAATCAAGTTCTTCTAGCTACTCATATGGAGTCAGATAAACAGGAAGTTTAAGTAACAGGTTCATAAGTCTGGTGGATCCTTTTATATGCTCCACGTGCAAACTTGCCATCTTGTGTACCTGTGAGAGTTTGGATTAAAAGCAGTTTCCTTCAGAGTGCATTTGGAAGCCTCGGCCTTCTATTAATACACTGAAGATAATATCACTTTTGCAGCTCCATGTCATCAGCCTCACGTAGGCCTTGATGCATATGAAATTCCTATTAAAGTGCCTCCTGTGCCATTCGATATTCCTATGGTCCTGACTAAACTGACAAAATCTTCTTTTGAGCCACATTGTACATGTAAACTAAAGTGTCTTATGTTAACGATAATTTTCTTGGCAAAGGTGGCATCAGCACAAAGGGTGTGAACTTTCAATATGATTGATCTGCCTTAAATTAAATATTTCAAAGACAGGGCTGCAGATGATCTTAAATTTCCTCGGAGCGTGCTGACAGAGTTCTGCTTTATTCCATTCATAATCCTTGCCAATTATTTCCTAGGTTTACATGCCTATTCCAGAAAGGTCTTTAACCAAAAGCTTGATGTTACAATGTCCTTTAGATTTTATCTGATCTGTACGGAAGCCCTTTCATAGTCCAGCCGAGCTTTTTGTTTAGTTTGACATAGATGCTGCGACACAGATTTTGCTGTGTCTGATGGCTGGCTGTTTGCATTCATCATCGCTACAGCCTGACAGGCCTGCAGCATGAAGTCCCAGTCATGGTTTGAATCAGATACGAGGCAAAAGTCAGGATCTGGTTAGTCTGTGTTCCAGAACTTATTAGGGTGCACAGACTTCCCTGCACCCAGATAATTTTATTTTGAAGATGACACTGTTCATTGTCCCTTCTGCTGTTTGTTTTGAGAGATAGCTCACCCCTCTATATATAAACCTATAAATCTCTTATGGGTGATGATATCTATCCCTTCTTCTTTTCCATTTGTAGTAAAGGAAATGAATTTCACCATTTCACTTTCATTGTTCTGTATTAAGCTTTTAGCTTCCTTTAAGAAAAAAGGGCCTTGGAACAATTACTGATGACTATGTAGCGTCTGCTCTATTTTTAAATTTTCTTTTTATAGCACAGTTTCAATCCCAAATACATTCTTTGAATTGTGGAAATAGTCTGTTTTACTAGTCTAAAGTTAAACGGGCCAGTAAGTGGATTTTATTTTCACTTGTGGATAGGGATTTTCAATAAGTCAATGCTTGAAATTTTGAATTAGTATAAACTCTGTTAAGGGAATTGTTACTATTAGGGTATTGGTTCAGGCTTTAGATCAATGATTTTTTTAACAACCCAGAAGACTAGCTGTATAGTCTTTCCCTAGTGACATTCAAATAATCTTTATTTTAAGGTGGTCTTTTATTAAAGTATTGCTTTACAACAATAAAAATAAGTTTTCATTAAAAATTAGATGAACCCTCTCTCTCCCCTCCCCCCACACACTGCAGTACTACCTAGTAATTTTTCTGACACATTATCCATTTCTCTTAATCATGAAGCTAAATCTCTTTTCCCTCCCCCCTTGCACAACGTGTTGCTCCTTCATGTGTAACTAGAGAGGATTTTTCTTTTAGCCGTGAACTAAAATTTTAATAGCCTAGTTCTGCTTCGTCATACCCATTTGACTCCACTTGACTTCAGTAGGAGCTGTGTATGGTACACACACTGCTTGTGAGAGAATTTGGTCCAGTAAAGAAAAGTTTACATATCAGCTTCCCTTACTCCTCAGTAAAGACTGAAGAAATGTTTTTCTTAATATAGCAGTAAGTCTTTTAGGACAGAACCTTGGCCCAGCTAAATCTATTTGATCTACTCCAATGACACGAAGCAGACTTAAAGCTGCCTTTAGGGTATGTCTACACAGCAATTAGCCACCTGTGGCTGGCCTGTGCTAACTGACTCTGGCTTATCAGGCTTGGGATAAGGGGCTGTTTAACTGCAATGTAGATGTTGGGCTTCGGCTGGGACCCCAGGCTCCAGGACCCTGCAGGTAGGAGGGTTCCAGAGCTAGGACTGCTGCCTGAGCCCCAGCATTTACACTGCAATTAAACAGCCCTTTAGCCTGAGAACTGATATTATCATCACTTCTGCACATTCTGATCTCTGATTTTTCTATACAAGAATGTCATATTTTATGTTACAGAAATTACTTGTCACATCTGCTTGTGTGAGGATCAGCTTGTACTGCCACAAATGCATGTTTATTTTCAAACTTGGATAACCTGCTTGAAGCCTCAATTTGAGAAGGCTCAGTATGTGCTGAAGTCAGTATTTAGAGATAAGCAGATGCTCCAGTGTTTAACTATCCTTACATTTAGAAAGTTTTTCCTAATATCCAACATAAATCTGCCTTGTTGCAAACTAAGACGAGTCCATCTGGTATTATAGGTCTGTTTAGTTTACACGTTCCTCGGGACACTGACTTTCTTAGCACTGAGCATAAAGTCAACTCTAAATAGATAATGATCCTACAGAGGGTGAAATCTTCACTCTATGGAATCTACTGGTAAAACTCCTATGGACTTCAGTAGGACCAGTATTTCATTCATGGTGCCATGTCCCATTAGTGAATCCCAGTTTATTTTCAGAAAGCACTGCACACACTTTATTTTCTCTTGCTTGCCATAGATTTGGTAAGCTCGAGGTTGGGATCTGTCATTGAAGTATTTTGTCCTTGATATTTGCTGCCAAAAGGTGGACTAAACCAGCCACTAAAAAATGAAAAGAAGTGGTTATATACTATATACTCTCAGTGACACTGCTGACAGCAGTTCAGCCACCTCATAGTCACCCTTTAAAGAAGAAACTAGGAAAAACAACCAATACCATATCAGATAGACAAAGCCTGCTTTTTTTTTTTTTTAAGTAAAGGTACCTATTTACCTAATACACTAAAATTGCTTCTTTCAAACGTTCTGGTTCTTTGGGAACTTACTACACTTTTATAAAAAAACAAACCCTGCCTAAACACACATTTACCCAACAGACTAAAGTGACTCTGAAGGGAAGCCTCTGTTCCAGTCTTTTGAGTAAATAGCGTATTTTATTATATTCCATGAACAGCTTTGTGGGAGCCAAGATCTTTTCTTATATATGGGACAGGGATTACTGTGCAAAGAGTTACAATTAAATAGCATGAAGGTTCTGACAAATAAAACAGACAGAACTCTGAGAATATAAAGTTGACATTTTGTTATACCATTGTGTCTTCACTCTTCCATCTCCACAATGTGATGCATTAAAGATTTGGGGCCTGATGTTAAAGCTAAAGCTGGGTGGACAACAGTTTCCTCACGCTGCAAACATTTTCAGTAATTTGGAAATTTGTCCCTTTTCTGCACTAGGACAAAAGAGAGACCTTCTGAAGTTTTTGAGAAATAGACTTGCACTCACCTGGGATGTAAGACACCTGTATTCAAATCCCCACTCTTCCTGATTTGGAGCAGGGACTTGAACCCAAGTCTCCCAGATTAATGTGTTTGCCCTAACTACCAAGTGTTTGGTTATTTAGAGGTGGCTCTCTTGTGATTGTGACCAGTAATTCCACTGTAGACCTGAGAAACATTTCTGACATTCAACATTTCAACTTTTGTTGAACACAGTACATTTCCCATGAACAGCTTCAAGAAATCAGTGTTGTCCAATGAAAAACCATTTTGTTGAAAACTTTCCAGCTCTAGTTATTGTGTCCACTGCCATTGCCTTTAGTGGAATTAAAGACATTGCACCATTGGATCTGCAAGGCCAAACTTAGATTTGAGACTCCTGGCTTTTGTTGGTTTGTATCATGTAAATACAAGGCTGCTGATCGCATTCACAGATAAAGATAATTAAAGAACAAAGATTTTCTTTTTTACAGCCTGAGTCCAATGACGTTTCTCATGTCAGAGTACTTCAGTAAAATGCTGACTTGATGCCAATCATAGTAAATATTTTTAAAAGCATGGTATTCAAACATGTTTGTCTGTCTTGCAAATGTTTTGCACACAGAATTTCATGCAGCTGAAAAATGCCAACATTTCCAGAGTATCTGATAAACATAACATGAGTTCTGAAGATCTTTCCCTTCCCATTCTGTGCCTCTCTTGTCTGTTTAGACTGTGAGTTCTGTGTGGCAGAGATTATCTCAGGTTATGTGTTTATACAGTGCTTAGTAGAATGGGGTGTTGCTTTTGGTTAGGACTTCTAGGGCTTTCTGTAATACAAGTGATAATAATAAATGTTATATTGCCTTCAAACAGCTAGATGGGACATACTTTGTATAACTAGAATTTTCAGTCATAAAAAGAATGCCTGTTTTCTCTGAAAGTTACCAGAGATGAAAAAGGGACACTTGAAAAAACCTGCAAAAGGACCTACAGATGAAAGATTAAGCTACTAGTGGAGGTTTCATTTTCCACTTATTGTGAGTCAGATGATAACAGCTACTGTATAACTAAGTTGAGGTCCTGATTTCTCCTGGCTGTGGCAAAGACTAGAAAACTGAGGGCATCAGGCAAATTGTCTCATCCCCAGGAGTTCTGATGAATGATAGCAATACAGACTGTATACATGAACAGTGTGTGCTTTAGTACGGTAACCTTGATCGATCTACAATAATATGCTAAAAAAAACCTCATGCATTTCCTGATATTCATATAAAGCTTTAAAAATCTTAATGTATATTAATAAGGTGTAATTTTCAAATGTGTGTGTGCAAGGTGCACACAACAAAATATGCTTTGTGTTTGTGTACATAATATTTTAGTAATACTACCTTTTTGCTTTAATGAAAAAAGCAGGAAGTGCCCAGCATACTATTTGACAGTATGCAGTGATTCGATGGCTGCTCTCTGTTCTTTGGCAAATATTGTGCAATTAAAGGTGAATTACGCTACACATTCTTCCATATTTGATAATACACTCAAGATTAGGAAAAAGTCCTCAGTCACTGTTTAATGTTTATTTTCAGATCTCATGACATCCTGTGTGTCAGAAAATAGAAGAGCAATGTAATTTTCTAGTCATTAAATTATACTTATAAGAAGAATTACAAGGTCAGTTGTTACAGTATAAATATAGTTTCCTATGAGGACTGCTTATCTGCTAGGAAGGTAACAAGGAGGGTGCCGAATGTATTGTTCTTTCTGTTTGTTTGCTATCCTGACCTTTTGTTCCTCCATTTCAACTTGCAGATAAATCCTTTTACTCATTCATTTTCATTTGCTGGTTTCTGATTATCAGATTTTGTCCTCCTTGCCTCTCTGGGCCTTCAGGGTTTTTTTCCCATTATACTCTCTCTCATACCTTAACTCCCCTCTCCCTAACTCCTCCCAAGAGGCCACATCACGCCATTGTGCCCTACAGTAATGACTGGACATAGGAATGGAGTGACCATTTTATTCAGTTATAGCTCATATTCAGTGTAGCTCTACAAACAGTCCTCTCAAATGCTTCCTCCTGCACAGTCTCCAATGGAGAAAAGATTGTTGCATGGCATGGGATGTATCTAATACCAGGAGCACAGGGCAAACAAACTAGAAATGCTATCTCACAATGATGACCTATTGCTTCCTCTGTTTCTACCAAAGAGAACCTTTCCTTGTACAGTTCTGTAAGCCATGTGGTGGGAAAGGGTTTACTTATTCCTGTCATTCTTGAAATCTGGAACCCACAACATATCCCAAACTGTGTCACAAGGCCAGTGTGCTACATGAAGTCAATATGGTTTAGGCTGAAACCCAATTTTTATTTGGTCTTGCTGACCTTTAAATAATTATTTCCCCACCATTTTCTAACGAACAATGAGGTTAATTGCAGCAAGTTCTACAACACTGTCATAGATGTTATTTTCGCTGTTGTTATTATTTATTATTGTGGCCAGCACAGATCGATTACTGAGATCTAACCTTGAAGTTCGTTAGCTTTTCAAATGTTTGAATGGAGGATTGGCTCTGTTTAAAAAAAAATGCACAGGCAATTATTTCTAACATAGAGAAGAAAGTCACTCTAATGTGCAGTTTGTTGAAATATTGCCATGTCTTTTATTTACTAATAGAGGCTAGCTGGTTTGGAAAATGTATGCTAAGGGATCCTCGAGGATAGTTGATTGTGCTAGACTGGAACAAATTATGTTAGTACCTCTCAGATCCATGTACAGCACAGTATACTTGCTTCTTATTTCAGCCAGTTTTATCCTTTTTCCCTTTGTCTCTGTGTGTTTAATATTGAGAGACCCTACGTTAGCTTATTTTCTTACATGAGAATCTCCAGGATAGCAGAGTAACAAAGTATTAGCTTGAAACATAAAAATGTCACATGTCCTTTTAGATTATGACAGTCTGTCTTTAAATGTTAACATTAACCTTCTTCGCCATACAACATTCAGCTCAAGTGCATGTGTGAGCACAACTCTGGAAAAATGTATGCTGAAGTTGTTGCCTCTTCTTTTATTGAAAACATTTTTGTTTGTCTTTAGAACATATTTTTAGTTACAGAAAAGATAGGAAATAGCATTACTAGAGTTGGTTGAGATTTCCTTGATAAAGTGCATGACACCTGAGTCAGTTTTATACCACAGCTCTTTTGAATCGATGGCAATCACGCATAAGTATTAGTCTACCATTTAGATGTTTGGCAACTTGATTTAATATCATTTTATAGTCCAAATGGTCCCTCGTGTGTTGTGTTCTGGCAGCCCACTCAACACCCCCTCTGAAGGTAAAAGGATAGGAGATAATCCTCCACAGCCAAAGAATAGAAAATAATCCTCCACAACCTTCAAAATGGAACAGTATATTCTCCCCTGACTCTTCACTGTATTTGAAGGAACTATTGAAATAACAACTTGGGAAAATACAATTTTTGTTCCTCGCTTTAAAAATATGCATTAATTCAGACCTGGTTAATCCCACTTCAGCAGAAAGCTGTCGGATTTCACAGTAATAACTGACATTTAAATAGCTGCTTTTTAATCCAAAGATCCAAAAGTGCTTGATAAAGTTGATTAACTAACTTTTGCACCTGTGGAGTCTGGATTTAAAACTCCTGGGGAAGAGTGATACTTTTCTTCAAGATCAAAAATACATGGTATATTTTGATCCTCTGTCTTGTCAATCTCAAACAAATTTCTTTTTTTCTATACAGAATGCATTAATTCCCTATTGTTTATGGAGTATCTCAGGCCATTATTGCAATTCAAGATCTTGTTTCAAAGTGAGCAATTTCTATTTGGTTCTCTTCAAAAGTCTATTGCCATACAACAGGAGTGTCAAACTCTTGCAGTGATGGGGGATAAATTACTTAGATTCCTTGGGACACAGCCATAATGTTACATAGCAATTTAAATGCATAGGATCAAACTTCTCCCCTCAAAATCAGTGGGAGCTGTGAGTGTGCCTCTGAGGGCAGAATTTGTAGACATAGCTTGTTATTTCTTTGCCTTGCTTTGTGGCAGCCACATTAGTGACTCTCACAACCGCTGCCACAAACTGGAGAGAGGGATGTGTGTGTTAAAGTTTCCCGTGTATGCATTTAATATCATTACCTGACAAAATAAGCACGTGTGATGATCTGGGAATCTCTCTGTACTGCTTATGAATTCTGATTTATATTATGGAGTTATTTTGAAATGTTACTATGAAAAACAACTGTACATGTATCCAGCATGGGCTAACAGGTTGCGGCATGTCCTCCTAGAACAGATGCAATGCGAAGGTGCTTGACTTTGAAGAGCCACGCTTTCACCAGCAATAGTTAGGCTAAAAAGCAGCTGTATCTTTAGAAATCCAGTTTTATCTTACTGCTTTGGATGCAGGAGGCAGGGGCGGTAGACACAGTGGAAATTTACCAAGAGTAGAACTAAAGAAGCCAGGTGACCAGATGGGAGTTTAAATAAGGCACACACAGGACTAGAGGGGACAGACAGGAAGAGGAAGCATTGGTCAGGAGAGAGTAAGATCACAGAAGCTGGAGAAGGATATTCCAAGAGGGAGATGCCAGCTTGCATGGGGCAAGAGAAGCCTGCCTGCCTTCATAGACACAGAAGGCCCCCCAAGGATTTCAAAGAGACGGATGAGCTAGAGAAAGGGAACACGTGTTGGGTTTATTGTTTTATATGATCTGTAGTCTCCTGTGCTTTATATGATTTAGCAAGAGAACAATTGCTTTAGACTCTGTGTGCAGCATCTCTCTGTGTTAAATGCTTTGCAACTACCATGTTGCCCCCTGGAGGAGAGAAACGATAAACCAGAAGCTTCACACATCGGGGTGGAATTCTGGGGCATGGCATGTTTAGGTGTGGGGGAGTCTGAAGAGTCAGAGCTGTGGTAGGCAGCTGGAAAGTAGGTTCCAGCTCTCAGGATTGCATGCTGAGGGTTTCCGAGATTGGGATCATGGCTGGACTTGGTTCTGACTCTGGAGGTTTAAACTTTTTTGAGCTCCAGGGATCCAGAGGTTTGTATTCCCTTGGCAGCAGTCCAGTAGGTGGCCACCAAGGGAGCAGCCAACCAGATCTGTGACAGTATGTCATAGGATTCTCATTGGAGCAACCATTCAAAGGCAGGAATGTGCAGGCTTTATACATGGCAAATGGCCAGGTAGAGCAATCTGTCGGTGAAGCTATCAAAAAACCAGCTTTGCTTCCTCCTTTACCCTGTTTTCCTCAAAAGGCACCAATCAGACTGAAATAGGTTTGCTACAGCCTAGTTTGTGTCTAGTACATTGACAAGAGACAGGAGAGTCACTTCTTCCTGAATCCCAGCTAAATTACATCAAATCAGGAATTATGCTGCATGTAAAGTGTGTAAATCCAGTCAGAATAGAGCTTTGTAAATGGAAATCAATTTTGTAATGTGTAAGTGTTATTGATCTGTTAATCTGAGGATGTTTTTTTAACAAACTGATTTGGATTACCTACTTATGATTGTATGTCACCTGCAAGTCTCTTGAATGCTGGACAGCTTAGTGACTAAAGCACTAGAAATTAACTTTTAAGACTCTGTCTATAAATTAAATTATTGATCCTTAAAAAGGAATCAGGTAATCTTGTTATATAGTTTACTGTAGTCTGAGTCAAAAATCCTGCTACATAGGATAGTTTTATCATAATTGGCAATCTTTGTCCAGAAGAGCACAGGAGCTAAACTACAATGGAAAGTAAATCCTTTAGATGAGACAGGAGAGGAATGTGAAGAATCTCCAATTGACTTGACACTTCAGAGTGTGCTGTTTTTCTCCAGGCTTCTCTCTAAGAGCCTTCAGTTTTTACACATACAGTTGTATCTGTATATTGAAACATTTGCAATCAAAAATTTGTTCACATCTCTTTGGAAACTCATGTCCACTGGGATTCTTGATCCACATGCCTTGCAGAAAGGATGAATTTCTGTTCCACAGTAAAGCAAACGAAAGTGGAAATAAATAGAAAATAAAAGGAATAATGAAAGAAAAAAGTGATAAGGGTCAGCACTTGCCATATGAAGAATTAATCAAAAAATGCCCTTTAGAAATAATGCATAAAAGGGTGGAACAGAGTAAGTGTTCACACAGTATGAGAACTGATATAATTGCTTTTCACAAGTGCAATTAAATCATCAACAAACAAAGCTAGCAAGTATTTAATCACATAGAAGAAAGCCATCTCTCAAATCTATCTGGAGCTTAAATAACCGAAGATTCACTTTGGCACCACTTTAACCAAAATAAAAAACAGAAAGAAGGTCGATGTGCAGGCTCCATCTTCAGAACTTTCCCCCATTGAAAAAAAAAAAGGGAAAATGAAGGAGAAAGCAGTTCCGAATTGATTTATTGGCGTGGTATATATATTAAGTGCTAGAGTCAATATCTATTTGAGTTAGCCTCTACAATATCAGGAGCACATATCTGTAGTTTGTAAAGTGGTTCCTATTCTAGTGATCTAGTCTGGCTATGGACTCAAATCTAAAAAATCCTAAACAGTAGCAAGGACTTGAAAAAAGCTTGTAGCTGTATAAGAACTGCCAAACTGGGTCAGACCAATGGTCCATCTAGCCCACTATTCTCTTCTTTAATGGGCTGGTCAGGAATGGTTCAGAATGAGCAGAACAGGGCAATTATCGAGTAATCCATCCCGTCATCCAGTCCTCGTTTTTGGCAGTCAGAGGTTTAGGGACACCTGGAGCATGAGATTGCATCCCTGACCATCTTGGCTAATAGACATTGATGGATCTATCCTCCAGGTATCTATCTAGTTCTTTTTTTATTCCATTTGTAGGTTCGGCCTTCACAACATCTCTTGGCAATAAGTTCCACGGGTTGACTGTGCACTGTATGAAGATATACTTCCTTATGTTTGTTTTAAACCTGCAGCCTATTTGTTTAATTGGCTGACCTCCGGTTCTTGCGTTATGTCTTGTGTCATGTAAACAGCACTTCGTTATTCACTTTCTGCACACCATTCATGATTTTATAGACCTTTGTTATATCCCCCTCAATCATTTTTTCTAAACTGAAAAATCCCAGTCTTTTTAATTTCTCCTCATGTGCAAGCTATTCCATATTTCTTACCATTTTGGTTGCCCTTCTCTGTGCTTTTTCCAATTCTAATATATTTTTATGAGATGGGGCTATCAGAACTACACACATATTTAAGGTGTGACTGTACTGTGAATTTATATTGTGGCATTATGATATTTTCTGTTTTATTATCTATCAGTTTCCTAATGGTTCCTAACATGCTGTTAGCTTTATTGACTGCTGCTGCACACTGAGTGGATGTTTTCAGAGAACTATCCATGATGACTCCAAGATCTCTTTTTGAGTGGTAATAGCTAATTTAGACCCCATCATTTTATATCTATAGTCAGGCTTATGTTTACCAATGTGCATTACTTTGCACTTATCAACATTGAATTTTGCCTTCAATTTCAGATGCCCGGTCATTCAGTTTTCTTAGATCCTTTGTAACTCTTCAGTCAGCTTTGGACTTAAATATCTTGAGTAATTTTGTGTTGCCTGCAAACTTTGCCATTTCTCTGTTCACTCCTTTTTCCAGATCATCTATGGATATGTTGAACAGCATTGATCCCAGTACAGATCCTTGGGGGACTCTGTATATTGAACTTACTCCACTGTGAAAACTGACCATTTATTCCTACCCTTTGTTTCCTACCTTTTAACCAGTTACTGATCTATGAGAGGACCTTCCCTCTTATCTCGTGACTGCCTTCTTTGCTTAGGAGCCTTTGGTGTGGGATCTTTTCAAAGGCTTTCTGAAAGTCCAAGTATGCTATTATGAACTAGATCTCCCTTGTCCACAAATATTTGTTAACCCCCTCAAACAATTCTAATAGATTAATCAGGTATGATTTCCTTTTGCAAAAGCTATGTTGACTGTTTCCTAACACAACATGTTCACATAGATGTCTGATAATTCAGTTCTTTACTATAGTTTCAGCTAACTTGCCTGATACTGAAATTAGGCATACTGGCCTGTAATTGCCAGGATCACCTCCGGAGCCTTATTTTAAAAAACAGTGTTACATGATCTATCCTCTAGTTATCTGGTTCAGAGGCTGATTTAAAAATAGATTCCATACCACAGTTAGTTGCTCTGCAGTTTTATATTTGAGTTCCTTCAGAACTCATTGGTGAATATCATCTGCTTCTTGATGACTTTTTGCTATTTAATTCACCAATTTGTTCCAAAACCTCCTTAACTGACACCTAATTCTGGGACAGTTCCTCAAATTTGTCACCTAAAATAATGGCTCAGGTGTGGGAATCTCCCTCGCGTCCTCTTCAGTGAAGACCAATGCAAAGAATTCATTTACCTTCTCCAATGCAGCCTTATTTTCCTTGAGTGCTTGTTTAGCACCTCGATCATCCAGTGGCCCCACTGATTGTTTGGCACGCTTCCTGCTTCTGATGCACTTTAAAAAAATTGCTGTTAGTTTTTGGTTTTTTTGCTAGATGCCCTTCATATTCTTTTTTGGCCTGCCTAATTATAATTTTACACTTGACTTGCAAGAGTTTCTGTTCCTTTCTATATTCCTGAGTAGGATTTACTTCCAATTTTAAAAAAAGAAAAATGTATACAACATGGTGTGTATAAAATAATTAATGTATATATGGTATCTTAGACAGAAGAAGATTTATCATAAAAAGTGTAAGGGACAGATTTTTAAAGGTATAAAGGTAACTCCCATTCAAAATCTGGCCTAAGTAGACCACTATGACAATGAACTAATTGCAAGTAAAAAAAAGGGAAGACAAAATCTCTTACAAGATACTCCCCATGTGTATCTATGACTGAATGGAAAAAGGTTGCATGATATTATACTGGATTATTTGAGAAATTGTATGTGATTGTATAATTAAAGATTGGGAAGTGAGATCCTCTAGCATGGTGGAACAGATGCTTTCTGCTGCTCTGCCAGTGTAATCTGGCCATAAAATTGCATGAACCTGCTCAGGGAGGATCATCTCAGTCTAAGGGTGATTCTCTGATGGCATAATACTGATGTAGGTGCTCTTACTCATGTAGTACCACACCAGTCCTTGTGGCCGTTGCATTCCAGCATAAGTACAGCAGCAATCAGAATGCTGTAACGCAGTGCAACAGGTACAGCCTTCCCAGAAAAACTTGAGGATCAGGGGAGTGCAAAGGTGAGTCACCTTTACATATCAGCACCTCAGTGTATTCAATAGCCAAGGACCTGGCCCAGGATTGTAATGGTTGTGCATGAGGGACAGAATTAAGGTTATGCAGGTATATGGCATGATATATCTAAGCAAAATTGTCTGCAAAAAGAATTTTTTTCAAAGTTTTCCAGGAGATGCGAGCAGGTGTTCAAAAACAGATACGTGCCCATCCGGTAGATAATGTTCACTGTTCCTTAACTGATGTTTTTGGAAAGCCTGTTAAATGTTGCACCCTCTTGAACAAAAAAACCAGACTAGAATAGACTCTAGGTGAGCAGTAAAGATGATCAGTTTTTCCATAATATTGTAAACGCATTGCAGAAAGAGAGCCGGATGTTAAAGTGTTTTGTTTATTTCATATGCAAATAATAAGTTGTGTGCCATAAAAATGGATAGGCCATCTTTGATGTTTATTGACAGATCTGAAGCAATGCATTCTTTATGAAATAACATTGCATTGCTAATAAAGTGATCTCAACAGCCAAGCTTGTGCTGCTTAATTTGTTTCCATGGAATGATATTATAATTTTGACACACTGAAAAATTGCCTCACAGAGACTCATACTGCATTTGTTGCTGAGTGCATCTTTGATATAACATTTGTTATTGCGGTGCTTGGGGTGTCTTCTGAGGAGTAATATTGTAAATGATGCTGGGTGTATTATCCCCTTAATGTAGAATGGAGTTTTGCATCCAATTTTCAGCTTATATCAATTCTGTCTAGCCAGCTATTCACTGTAAGTGTTCTGTTCAACAGTAAGACCACCACATCAGTGCAAAATGAGGAAAATCCTTAATTCTTTGTCTTTGGGAACACCAATACCTTTCCAAGTTTTCTGTTTGTCAAACTGGACACCCTACCAATCTTCAGTATTTACTACTGCCTGTCAGGTTTTTTTATTGCAGAAATGTAACTCACCATTTGTAATATAGGATTAGCATGTCTTGCACATTGTTGTTAGAATTATTCTTGAGTAGAGAGAGACATAATTTCTTTTATCCTGTATTTAACTTCAGATTTGATTCCCACATCAGCTTATGCAGTCAGGGACAAATTCTGCTTCTTTTGCCAGAAGAAGTACAAGAGGATTTAGTGGAGTTTCTCTGGATTTACACTGGCATAAATGAGAGCGGATTCTGATCCTGTGTAGGCATTTGTGTTCTGAGCTGCCAGTAAAATGTAAAAAGATTGTACTATGATGTCCTATTAGACTAGGAGGCTGGAAGGACAGTTCGTATTGAACACAAACATTTTTCATAATTATGTTGCCTGCAGGGTTACCACCTGTCCTAATTTGATCTGATTAAGGTGAAATGCAAAACTGTCCTCATTTTACAAAGAGTGGAACATTGCCAGGTTCCATCGCAGAGAGCAATAGAATGTGAATACATATTTTGCTGGTGGGAAGGAGGAAGGGATGTATTATAAATAGCTAACAGAGTAAGAATACAGCAGCACGAAAAGAACGCAGATCATGTATAAACAAATGCTTCATTCTTGAATATTCTGTATGTAATCATTTACAATAAGATCTTTTTTAGAAAGGAGCAAACCATTTCTGAGAGACATGACTTATTCCATGGGTTATTACAATTTTCTCTTGGTTGGATGGGTTTTTTGTCCATGAGCTTTTGTGTTTAGAGTAGCATAGGCTTGTTTCACTTACAGTCTGAACCTTTCATGTAGCAGTCTAAATATTTGCCTAAACTCTCAATGAAAGACTCATAAATACTATACAGATATAAAGGAACTTTATGTGATATTATACTCTTATGCACTGTTGATATTCAATGACATATCAGGAAAAAAAATCCAGATGTTACAAGAGAAAGTTTTGCTATTTTTGTGTCACTGAATCTTATTTGCCACTGTACTTGCTAATAGTACTGTTTTAAAAGTAATATTTTGTGTGTCGTGTGTGTTTGTGTGTATGTGGTTTCTTTCAGATTTTTGTGAACATGGTGTATTGACTTTTTCTCTACTGGTTACAATAGAGAAACCTTTTTATATTCCATTTTAATTTGCTTTACAACTGGTTTTGTAATTAGAAGGGGTGGAAATCTGTGTTTGTTCTTTGGCACCTGGCCGCAGTTTTCTTGATGGCACAGTGGGTATTCCACATTACATAGCTTGCATTGTAGCTTTATTTGGTGCAATATGAAATGCTCATGTGACAAGGGATTTCACTGCAACATGAATTGCTTCTAGCTCTCTCTATCTCTTTCTCTCTCTCATTATAGAAGGGCAGCTTTTAATTCAGGTTTTAAGTGGCAACAAAAAATATTTTCACTCCAAATCTGATTCACTGCCCTTGGAGTGTTATAATATACTTCTATTATCAAGCCATGAGTGGAAAAACTACTATGAGAATTTTGGTTTAATTTCTATTTAAAAATCCCTTTTATTGCTTTCTACATTGCACTTGTTTCATTCTGGCATTCAGAAATGACAGTCTTTTCAAGAGACGGCCTTCAATATCTGGAAATGAAATTCTTAGATGGTTATTTTTGCCCAGTGTAGACTTTTATTCATCAATAGTTGGGTTTTCTCTGAGAAGACAATTTCAACTCTTATAAAGTCTTCACCACATGCTGAAAGCTCCTGACCTCTCTCTTGCTTTCTGAAAAGGACTGATCATCATCAAAGGCCAGTGCCAGCATGGAGGTGGGAATTCAAAAGAACAGAGTTTGCTTTGGAGATTGGACTACTTTTTGAATAAAAGATGAAAAAACCTTTCATGAATTGAGCTGATTGAGCTAAAAACCTAGTATACCAACAGTGCAAAGCTCCTTTCAACCCAGATTCCTGCAATGAGATTTCCACTCTAACAAAATGTATGCAGGTGAAGCCAGTAGAGATGTTATGTGTTCCAGGGGAAGGAGGTTAGAACCACTCCATCGTATCTCAGTTTAAAAGTTAATATTGTGACCAGTTTTACTTTTACTTATTTTTTGTGTCAAGATGTACATATCTGTAAACAGGTTTTATAGCAATAAGTGGCTGTAAAAATCAGAACCAGGTGCCAGGGGACCATGTCTGCAAGGTGTATCAATAAGATATGCCAATAATGACTTCCAGCTGACACATGTTTAGTAACTTTGTAGAGCTGTTGAAGTTCCTGGTTCAATCTTCCCTTTGTGGAAGGACAGCATGGACTCTGCTCTGACCTCCGATATATAAGCACTCTGCTCATTGACATTATCAGGAACTGCACTGGTATGTTTTAGTGTAGAATTGGAAGCTGAGAATGCAGCACCAGTTGATGCAGTCTGCTAAGTCTGGTCACTAACTGGTCTCATTCTACTGGGCAATATTGAATTAGTTTTTTAGAAAATTGTAGATTCTGAGGAACTATTTGGATAGTTCATCAGACAACAGTGCAGAGCATATAAATTACACTGCCAAAAATAACAAGCATTGGATTCCTGGCATTCTATAGTTCAATACAATTCAGCTTGGAATGGTGAAGTAAATGGTGTTTGTCCAAATCAGTTCTAAATATGTCTTTTAAGCCAAATACCAAAATAAAACACAGCAAAATCAAAGCCTAAAAACAACCCACAATCTAAAATGCAAAATTATATTCCTGTTGATACTTGCTGCCATAAAGATTAAAAAGAAAGTATCTTAGTAGCAAAATGGTTACAATGGATTAGTTTTGGTGATTTGGCCTTAAAGCATCATTAGAACAAAAACAGTAACTGGTAGTGCTTTAGTGGAGGCCAGAGCTGTATACAGTGTGGGAAAACCAGTCCAGTGAGTTTCCTTTAATGTAACTGACATACTGTATATGCTGCCAGGACTTGCACTTCACATTATTTATTTGATCTTTTTCAGACTCTGATGCAGCTCCCTTGGCAGAGTTACTGCACAAGTGCATTAGACAGTGTGCCTTTTCTGCTCCTCATTTATTTTGAAATACATGCATGCAAAAATGTCACCTTTTCCCATTCTGTTGTGGATATAAAATCTTTGGGAAATCGCAGGACAGGACAGATTTTTCTCTCCAAAGGAGCAAGGCTTCACAAACATTTCCTGATAACTTGCTTTATTAGCATCTTCAAAGGTTTGATCACAACAGGTGGATAGGAATCTTTGTATTGATTTCAGTGGACTCAGTTAAAACAAAAGAAAATGACCACCAAACAATTTGACAAAGGTATAAAAGAGCAGATAAAGACATTTTAACTCTGAAATCTAAAAGTAGATTGGGTGAATACCTTTGGAGAAAGTTACATATAAATTCCATCTGCTATAGAGTAAGAAATTGACTTTGCTGGTGAACCATTGTGAACAGTGATTTCCCGTTACTGTTGAAAATATTGAGTAATATTGAGTAATGCTAGTTTAAATAGTGGGTCCTTTTCTTGGTGTAGATAGCATTATACAATTAAGGGGCTCTTGTTATTGGATAAGAAAAGTACCTGTCGTTAGAAGGTAGCTTACCAAAGAGCTTTTGAACAAACTTTTAGGGCTACATTTTCAGCTGGTGTGAACTTATGTATCACCATTGACTAAATGTATCTATTGCTGTTTACACCAGTTCTGGCCCATAATTTGTTATGCTAGGAAGATTGCTGACAATGTAAAAGAATGACACTCCTAATGTTCCCCTTTGTATATTCAAGACTCTATGCTACTATGGTTTGCTGCAGTGTCTGATTTAGGCTACATCTATATTGTGAGCTACATGTGTGATTTCCCCAGATTTTGTACAACTACTCTTGCTAGCTGAATAGCAGCATAGCTGTGGTAGCACAGGTAGCAAGCAGTGAATGCACAGCTGACTGTGCTGAGAGCAAACTTGCCTGAAACCAGTAGGAATGTACTTGGCACGGCTCAGCCGTGCCTTTGCTGCCACTACCTGTGCTACCGCAGCTACGCTGTTATTTATATTTGCGCTAGTTCGATGACAGCTAGCATGAGTATGTGTACGCAAGCAGGGAAATCACGCCCCTAGCTCGTAATGTAGACGCATCCTTAGAGTTGGATGATTGTAGAGCTGAAAGGTGGGATTTTTAGAAGGTCAGTGTCCCACTGACTTTGAAGGGAGCAAACAAAGTTAAGCCAACCGTGGTTCTGAAAATACCACCCCAAATGTATGTTTTATTAAAAGAGCTATATTATTAAAACAGCTACATGTATTTTCTTCCTGCACACATTTGTTGCATTTCACTGTTTACCCTTCTAGATCATTGATGTAAAAAATGTAAGTCTTGAGCCTGAGAAATACAAAAAAAAAATTACGCATAATACCGTGCTTCCCTTTTTACTTTATTTTTTAGACTCGCTATTCATAGGCCTGTGTTTTGGGGAATAAAAGGCTTGACAACCATGGATTTATCACCCCCACTCAGTAGAATATTTACAAAATATAAATCCTCATATATTTTAAAATCCATAACAATTGAATGCTAATAGTAACAAGATGTATCCAACATTGTAAACTTGACCCATAAGAAAGATGGGTCAAACCTTCCAAGAAAAAAATCAAGTACCCTGTGGTTAGGTGAATATTTTCTGATCTGCATCTGCATCCATTGAACCAAGGTGTTCAGTCTGCTTTTCTGAAAGGTTTCCTGTGGCCAGAATGTTGCTTGACCATTCCAAAAATTCTAAGTGGGGTTGTGCAGAGGCTGTGGCCAACACAACAGCTCATCAACAGGTGACCATATCTTGCCACTAGACTGGAATGGAAGAATTCAAACTGCCATCTACATAGCTTTTTATCAGAAGCCCTATTCTGCCACCCTTACTCATTGTGATAGGGTATACTACCAGTCTAGGGCCTGGAAATGCCAGGACAGTGGCTGGGTCAGACAGCTCCAAAGTTACAAACTAGAGTTTTGTATGGAGAGGCCACGTTTAACTGGCAGGACTCATGGCTTGTCCACACTGAAATGCCACAGCTGAAGCAGTTCAATGTAGATGCTCTCTGTGCCAATGGGAGGAGCAGCTGGGGCATGCTAAGGTCTCAGAGAACCATGCTAAGCAGATAAAGGAAGAAGTAGTTAGTTGCTCAATGCTAGTGGGGGGCTAAACAGCCAAGTGAGAGAAGTTTCATACAGCAGTTATTCCTCAGGCATTTGTGAGTCTGTTTAAATCCTCTTGGGATTTTCTATTTCTCTAGAAAAAAGAAGGAACTAGAGACTTTGAGTTACTTCAGCATTGAAAGAAGACTAGGTTTGTGATAGTTCTTTCCTGAAGAAAAAAAGGAATCTAAGATCTTTGCTGGTTCATCCCAAGACAAAGGAATTTAGATGGATGTTTGCCTTGAATCTGGGACAAGGGTGATTTGAGACGGGGGAGCATAAATTAAAATTAAAATTCTCTTTAGGGCTTACTTATTTCCTTAAATTAAAATGTCCTTAGATTAAAATGTTGCTTATCTACAATTACATTTTGCTGCATCTTATTCTGAATGTAGCCCTCACACACCTTTGTCTCGAAAAGGATTCTGGAAAAGATACAATCATGTGGAGATCTTCTTAAAGTCTTTCCATTTCCATCAGAAGCCTCGCATTTTGCCATGTGACCTTCTCTGTGATATACAATCAACTAAAACAATCTCCTACACAAATGTTGGAGAAGGATAGAGAATGTTATTGACATTCAGTTGGGGAAGATGGAGAGAGGCTTTGCCTCATTCATTGAATCTGTAATAGAGAGATTGTGCCAATGGTTTGAAACATACAATTTTCTTTCTCTTCTTGAAATCTAGCTGCTATTGGCAAGCCAGTGAATATAGGCTCTTACACTATTCATACAGCTTTATAGCTGTGCCACGACTGATCTTTGTACTGAACTCAGTACATACCAAATATTAAATAAGACTGAGTAGTTAGAGGATTATTGAAAGAGAGACAAAGTTTACAGCATACTTTAGAAGCCTTTTTTGTTTCCTTCTCTGTTCTCTATATATCTTCTATATATTTCTGTTGCAATAGGGGAGAAGAAGTCTCCTTCAACATGTTTGGGTTTTTTAACTGCTAAATGCTAGTGAGTTAAAAATTAATCCAGCCCAGAGCAGACTTTATCAGGTATGCAATATAGTCTTTACAATTGACACCCTCCTAAATGACATACCTTTTATTTGAAAAGATTACATAGGAAGTGATCCAGTGTAATAGTTTTAATTGATCTCAAAAATAAATAAATAGCATAGCTAGACAAATTAAATGCCGTACAAGATGTTATCTGTACAGTGACTTGTAGGGGATATATGAGTATTTTAATAAACCTCTGATAACCAGTATGGCTATTTAATTAGAACATTTCCAGTTCCATGGGAATATGCAACTTAAGAGAGGCAGTACTTAGTATATGTACAAGATACATGTGTGTCATACTTTTGCTAGGTACCACACAAACTGGCTTGTCCTACTATCCTGTCAGGCACTGCAAGTCTTGAACATGGGTCCAGAGGGCTCTTAAGTGGTAGGCAGTCCCAACCTACCATCCAGTGACCTATTAACAGTTCTTAGAATAGCAGCTACACTCTAACAGGGATCCAGTCTTGGGATGTGATTGGTCCCCAGCCTCCAAGTTAACCCAAGCACAGGAACAGGAAGTTGTTCATGCAGCTGGGATCTCCCTGCTCAGGACTGTTTCCACTGCTGATCTCCTGGTCACCTGATCCTGCCTCCCTCCTGATGGCTGACTTTCGGTTTGCCTTTTGGCCTGTCTCAGATGCTGATCTCCTGGTATCTGACCAGTCTGACTCTTGCCCTGACCACTAGGTCAGACTACTACCCACGTCTCAGTTGTGACACACTCTTACTTTTAGGGTAACTGGATATTCTGAAAATAGCTCCCTGTATGGTCTATCATGCCGCCTACCTCTCTTCCTTCAAGTTCTTGATTAAAATCCACTTCTTTCAAAAGCCTGTTATAAACCCTAGTCCTTCCTACAAGAAATAATTAAGATAAATGTATGCATACAAAAAAACCCATGATAAATACCTCTAAACCACTGTTGTCCAAATTTTCTTGTTAAGAACCACTGGGAGGAGGGGAGGGGCAGATTAAAATTTCCCTTCCCACTCTTTCTTCAGTTCCAAGCTGTTAAGAAACTGAATTGGGAGTTTAAAACTGGCTCACAAATCAGCTCTTTCACCAAATATTGAGGTCATACGTGATCTGCATTTTCAGAGAACCAACTGAGCCTGGAGAAGGGTAATGGTTACTTCCTTTTTGAGTCTTTCCTTTAGTGTCCCCATCCCTTAGAAACACATCTGTCTCTGCCTTCTTCCCCAGCTGATCCTCTGTAAAAAACTCCCCTCTCACTCCTATTGCCTGAAATAAACACCTGTTCCCTTTCCCTGAGAACCCCCAGCCTGGTCTCCCTCCAGTCAGCCCCCAGGTACTCAACCCGTCTCCCTCCACAAACCTCCAGTGTTCCTAGGCACATCCACCAACTCCAAATATTTCCCTCCTTACTCCTTAGCAGCACTCCTTCCCTTAAAAAATTCCTTCCTTTCTGGCCTACTCTCCCAACCTGCCCACTGCCCTAAGTCAAACAGGGAGGCTCCACGACCTCTTCAGATCAGCTCCTGCTGCCCCCTACTTCCTTTTGTACAACTTGAGCTGCTGCTGTCCTTTTCCCTAATGCTCTGTGCCCTGGAAGACCCAGCTTCTCCTGCAGCAATTGCTATGGAGCTTGTTTGCTCCTCCTCCCTTCTTGTGATAACTACGGCTCCAGCCCTCCCTACCGACTCCATTTCAGAGGGCACTCCTCCCCTGCTAAAGAAAGCTGTTAGGAAACACATTTTTTCAATCAGTAATCACATGCACACTTACCTCTTTTAAAACAGTCACTCTCCGGGGCCTCGAGAGACCTGAGGGCCACAAATGGACGCTGGGCTACAGTTGGGCACCCTTGCTATAAATAAATGTTGTGGAACTAACAAGCCATGGTTCTTAGTCACTCTGCTTTTTGTTGCCTCTCTGATAACAGATGTCCTTGGTGCTCTGTCCATTTAGGACCCAGTCTTGCAATCAGCTTCTCAGTGTTGCCAGCTCTCATGAGTCATGATATTTGGTGTTTTTCTTACAGCCTTAGCTGCTGGATTTAGTAGACTGTATGAGAATCTCAGCTTTCATTTAAAATATAGTCGGTTTCTAATGGTTGCTGATAAAAACTTGAAAATATGAACCAAGTTTATTCTAAAGGTTCAGAAAGCAGAAGACAAATCAAAAGAACCCTTTAAAAAAAGGGTTTTAGCTAATATTCTGAGGGGGTTTGGGGTTTTAATGCATGATTTCTGAACAGTTGTGGTTAACAATACTGGATCCTCCTGGATGATCCTTGTGCTTGTATGGAAATCTACTTACTTCAAGAGCTTGTGCAGATTGCAGGCTTGAGGGCTTAGATTGTACATTGTTTGTGGCTGGAATTTTGGTCAGTTTATTTGCCTTAAAAAAGCCATATTATATAAATAATTTTATCTATAAGTAGAGGATGAGTCCATGAATTCAAGCAGTGTGAAGTTTGGCTAAAAATGATTTTTAAAATTTTCCTGATGCATACTATCATTTGCTAAGATTTGAAAACTATTGTAATGACCTTGTTTGTGTGGGTTTTATGCAAATACATCTAGACCTTTCAGAATAGGCAAGATTTTAAAGATGGGCTTTTACACTTAATGAATACATATTATATGTCAATTACCTGTCACTTGATAGTTTTCAGACCTTCTGTTTCTGGTTTTCATAAAGTAAGATTTTATGCCTTAAGATGGGCTTTCCAAATATCCTTCTCCCTAGCTTCCCCTTTATTCATATGAATATAAATGGTGTGAATGAGAAAAACTCATTTTAAACATCAAACATTTAATTAACACCAGTACAGTGAAGTCACTAAATCCTTTGACATCACTGTCTGCTCCTATAAGAGTGATCACAGTGTCACGGACTCAGGCTTTTCCTTTACTAGAAATGACATGGGAAGGATAAAGGTCTTATTTTACATCAGGATTCTAATTAGCTGAATAGTTTGGAAGAGAACTCGGAAAATGACATGACGGATGAACATTTATTTCAGCTTTATGGTATCTATGCTTTATTTCCAGGCATTGATAATTTTTTTCCAAAAAATATGTAACATTTTGCACGTTTGTACTCATCTCCAGTATGATCTGTTTTTATTCAGAACATTAGAAAACAATCCATTCCACTGTTAGTTTACCAAGCATAAAATTATTTGTTGGCCATTTTAATAGATTTAGAACGTTGTAGGTTTGCAACCTTAGTATATAGAGACTTGGCAGCTTAAAATTGTACCTGCCCTGTGTGAGATAGCTTTGCTCTGTGGGAAGAATTCCTTTGAATAACATTGATTTCCTATAGTCTCTTCCTGCTGGAATTTTAAGGCTCCAAGACTTTAGCCCTCAAAGAACTGCATGTGCTTTCAAAAGTTCAAAAATTTTGGTTTAGAAATAAACTCTGTGCAAGTAAAAATAGCATTTGCTGTGCATAAGAGTTCAATCCTGCATGATGGCAAGAGCTCTTGGACTATTCATCTGCTTAAAATTAAATGTATGTTTCAATAATTTGCACTGCGTTAATGTGGTACTTTACTATTAGCTTTTAATATTTTAAAAATTATTTACATTTCTGGATACTCAGTTACTCTTTATAGAACCAGTGCCTGTGAATGTTCATTTGTTTTATATGGTGGATAATCGTTTAAAAACTGTTTTAACTTATATTTTTGCCAGTTTACGTAATGTCTAAGTTAAGAGTTTATTTGAATTTTCCACTGCTGTTCACAGGGGGTTTATAATTTTAAATAAGAATAAAAAGCAGACGCTAAGTCTGTCAGCCTGTCAGAGAAAAGGTAAAGATTTGGGCAATTAAATTAGTAATAGCTGGAATCATCGTTTAATAACAAATGCAACTGAAACTGTGTATTGTTCTTAGCAATGCAAATCAGAGGATTCCGGATGCTTGTCATTGAGATTACATTTTTTTGTTTTTGCTTGTTTGCTCTTCTTTTGGAGATACTGCCTCTTATGTGATCTAATTGAAAGTATTTTTATAATGTGAATGCCATAATGAAGTGAGATGGCAGTTCTGACAGTGTAAATTCCTGTATCTTAAAATGCACCTTTCACTCACAAATGCAATTACCTGCATATTAGTTTGAATGAAATAATGACATGAAATGGGAAAGAAGTAACATGGGAAATTATTGAAACAAATAATTTGGGATGTGATGGAACATAGAATTATATTTAATGTTTCTACTGTAATCAGTTTGTAAAGCTTTTTTTAAAAAGATGTGCTGAGGTCATCTGTTCAGATGCTGTCTTTCTGCTCTCTCAGATGGTGGTCCTGATTCTCTGTGCTATAATGCCAGATTTATAACAGTGTCACTCTTTTGAAGTCAACAGTCACCACAGAGTAAAACAGTAACAGAGTAGAGAATCAGGCCAGCTGTGTACTCTCTGGATCCTGTTCTGCCTCAGCAGTATGCAAGGTCACTGCAGCAAACCAAAGTATATAAAGGCCCCCATCATATATGCCGGAATTTAGTTGGAAGAAGGAACTAGAAAACCTTTTCACTGTTGTTTTACCAGCTTGCAGATGTGCTCAATCCAGTGTTTTGGCTTCTGATGAAAGGCATTTGTTCAGAGCTTTTGCCTTATTTCCTTTGATCATGTTAGGTCTTTTTTTTTTGTCTATGTGTGTGTGGTCATTTCATCTATGTCTGTGGTTCATTTTTCAAGTCCTAGTTAAGTGAGAAGGAAGAGGGGGAGAATAGAAAGTTACTGTAATTGATGAGGCTACAGTGCATTAGGGATTCTATACTACAGAGGGCAGAAAAAATAATCCTCAAAGCATTTCACACAAAACAGCAGAAATCTCCACAGTGCAGATTATTTATGTCATGTGTTACCGCCAGAAGCACATCAGAGAGCTAGAAATTATATTGAGTTTTTCCATCTAAGCTTTTGTGTTCCCGGTTTGCCAATGAACCCTATGGATACCACACTTACTGTGTGATAATTGATGAGAAATTAAAAAGAATGCATTTGAAGATTCTCGTGGTTTTAATGCTCTTCAGTAGAATATATTTTTCAAAAACCCTTCCCTTTTGGTTTACAGCATGGTTACTTGCAGACAGTCTTCTTTACAAGTCATATTGCAAAAACTAGTCTTCCCCAAAAGTTTCTTCAGAGCTATTGGATATTGTATAGAAAAGAGCCACGGTTCCAAAGCATGTTTTACTAAAGCCCACTTAAAGAAAACAAGCAACTGAAGCAGACATTTGAAATAAAATAAAGACATCCAGGAACATCCAAAGGCAGGACAAGCTAGCTGTTTTGAACTTGCTTTTATTTATTGTGCGCCATGTTTCTTCCATATTTTCATTTTTCTAAAATAAAATTCCATTTGATTTGTTCGCTCCAGAAACACAAAGTTATTATACATTGAAAGGACTTTTCACCAAGAGGTTGCTGTAAAATGTATTAGAATATAAAGATTTTCAATGCATGTGCCATTTCTGAGCTGCTGGCCACCGTCCTGCTAAACACTGACATCTTCCTTTTGGTCTTGCTGACAGTGAGATCCATTTAACTGTGGAATCCAAGAGTCCAGTGAAAATCTGGTCCTTGAAAAAAGCACTAGAAAATATAGTGTGAAAAGTTTTTCTCTGTTAGATGGGTGAGCTTGATGAATGTTAATAGTCATAAAAATAATTATATAGCATCATACCTGGTTCTTGACAAACACAGACTAAGAAACGTTCCCTGACCCTAAGTCTTTACAAACTCAGAGAGACAAGTCAAAGATGAGACAAAGGAACACAACTCATATAAGGGAGAGAGTGGAAATTACAGATGAGGAGAACAAAGTAGGATGGCTTCCTGGAAAAAATGGGTTTTAAGAAGGGATGATTGGAGGATAAGAGAGAGAGGGTATTTGGTAGACAGGAAGAGGGAAATACTGTGGAGCTGAGAGAGGAAGATGAGTGCATTGAGAGAAGATTGGGAGGAACACAGAGAGCAGGAGGTGGGAAATATTTTACTCACTATTAAAAAGTTAACATTTGCCAAGAGTTACCTCACAATAGTATCCAATTTTGATTATCAAACAGCACTGTGTGTTAAATGCAGACTTTTTCAGTGGTGAACAGAGATTTAGATTTGGGAAAGATTATGTAGGGCTTGAAGGTGATGAAGAGGAGCTTTAGTTTTATGCAATAAGGTTTTATTCAAAGCCAGTGAAGTCAGGCGGAGTCTTTCCGTTAACTTTAATGGGCTGTGAATCAGGTTCTGATTCAAGATGTGGTGTGGTTGGAGGAGTCGATGTGTTAGCATTCTAGATAAATTGGAAAGTGCAGAGTTAAAAACCGGTAGCTGTAGAGAGAAGACAGCTATGATGGCCAAGGTGTGAGATGAACAAGGCAAGGACACGTGTTTTCCGCATAGGCAATATTAAGTAAGGGCTGGGTAATAAGAATATTAAGGAGTAAGAAGCAACATGAAGTAGATAGAGACTGAGTATGGGGAAAATGGAGAGAAAAATATCAAATATGATGCTGGGGTTGCAAGCCCAGGAAATTGGAAGGATAAAATGAATATGAAAGCATTATAAACACAGCTGAATTAAAATTCCCTTTTAAATTTTGTCAAGGTTATATATAGAGCTGTGGGAATAACTGATTTTTCAGTTTGCTGGAAATCATTTTCAAAAATTGGCAACAAAAATTAGTTTTGGATCAACCCCAAGTGAAAATTTTTTGAAATTTTAGTGACTCAAAAAGTTGGGAAGAAAAATTCATTTTGGATTAAATGAAACATTTTGTTCAACCTGAAATGTATTGTATTGATTTCAAGCTTTTTTCCCCAAAACATAACATCTAAACATTTTGTTCAGAAAATGTCAAAACAAAACATTGTGACTTTTTTTAAATGCCTTTTTTTTTAACTGAAACAATTAGACAAAACTGACATGAACTAATGAAATATTTTGCGGTGCCTGAATCTGCATTTTTTGCTGAAAAATCTTTTGGTGGGTAATTGTTGCCCAGCTCTAGTTGTATGTGTTCAAACCTGTATGTGTGTGGAGAGAAGGAGGTAGACAAGGAAGAAGGTTTAAGGTGAGAATTATGTTTAATGAAGGTGAAGAAACAATAAGATTTAAGAGATTAGACACTAGTGATGTTATACATGATGTGTACTGCTAAATATTTATTGCTGTGAAGATCCACTCAGGGATCCTGAAAACCATCTTCAGATTCATCTGTATCCCACTCGTGCTAGTCAGTCAGGGTGAGGGGCAGGCTCAGGGAATTGCAATTCCTCTCTTGCCATGGGAGAGGAGTACATTTTTAATCCCTCTCTATGGAGCAGCTTCCCTCTGCCACCCAGGAATCAGGGCCTGCAACAGAGCTAGTCTCCAGGCAAACTAATAAGCACAGCTGGCCTGCAGCAGGCTGCCTGGTTAGCTATGCCACCTTACTGACTGGGAACGCCAGCAGACTGGCTCTTCAGCCAGCAGCAGCAGTAGCTTGCTGGCTGTTCAACGCTCATGCCCGCCACTGTGCCTGCTCCAGTGTTGCCTTGTTCCTGCTGCTTTTGCTTCGCCTGAGCTCTGTCCCTGCCTGGGACCCCTCTCGCCTGTTACTCTACTTGCTCCAGGTGATTCCAGCTCTGCCTCTGGCTTCGACTCTCGTCTCTGGGACCCAGTTCCTGACATCCAGGTTGGCTCTTGCCTCTGGCTTCTGATTATTGCCTCTGGCTCTCATCCTAACCCCTGGTTTCTGACGCCTGCTTCACCCACTAGGCCTGACTATAGAATCATAGAAGATTAGAGGTGGACGGGGCCTCGGGAGGTCACCTAGTCCAACCCCCTGCTCACAGCAGGACTAACCTCAGCTAAATCATCCCAGCCAGGGCTTTGTCAAGCTGCAGCTTAAAAACCTCTAAAGATGGAGATACTACCACCTCCGTAGGTAACCCATTCCAGTGCTTCACCACCCTCCTAGTAAAAAAGTTTTTCCTAATGTCCAATCTAGCCTTCCCCACTGCAAATTGAGACCATTGCTCCTACTTCTGTCATCTACTAGCACTGAGAACAGCATAGTTCCATCCTTTCTGGAACCCCCTTTCAGGTAGTTAAAGGCTGCTGTCAAATCCCCCCTCGTTCTTCTCTTCTGAAAGCTAAAAAAACCTAGTTCCCTCAGTCTCTCCTCATAAGTCTTGTGCCCCAGCCCCCTAATCATTTGTGTTGCCCTCCACTGGAATCTCTCCAACTTGTCCACATCCTTTTTGTAGTGGGGGGCCCAAAACTGGACACAATACTCCAAATGCGGCCTCACTAATGCCGAATAGAGGGGAATAATCGCTTTCAATCTGCTGACAATGCTCCTGCTAATGCAGCCCAATATGCTAATAGCCTTCTTGGCAACCAGGGCACACTGCTGACTCATATGCAGCTTCTTATCCGCTGTAACCCCCAGGTCCTTTTCTGCAGAACTGCTGCCTTGCCCGTTGGTCCCCAGTCTGTAGCTGTGCGTGGGATTCTTGTCCTTGTTGAACCTCATCAGATTTCTTTTGTCCCAATCCTCCAATTTGTCTAGGTCCTTCTGTATCCTATCCCTACGTTCCAGGGGATCTACCACTCCCCCTAGCTTAGTGTCATCTGCAAACTTGCTGCCCCATCCTCCAGATCATTAATGAAGAAGTTGAACAAAACTGGCCCCAGGACCGACCCCTGGGGCACTCAACTTGTTACTTGTTACTCAACTTGTTGCTGCCAGCTAGACATTGAGCCATTGCTCAAGACCCGTTAAGCCTGATGATCTAGCCAGTTCTCTATCCATTTTGTGGTCCATTCATCCAACCAACCCATACGTCTTTAACTTGCTGTTAAGAATACTCTGGGAGACTGTATCAAAGCTTTGCTAAAATCAAGGTATGTCACGTCCACTGCTTTCCCCACATCCACAGAGCCAGTCACCTCTTCATAGAAGGCAATCAGGTTAGTCAGGCATGACTTTCCCTTGGTGAATCCATGTTGACTGCTCCTTAAAATGGATTCCTATCCACATCACAGTCATCTGACACCCCTCGCTTATGTACCCAGTCAGATATCCTGGTTTGTGAGCAGGGGAGCAAAGCCAAGGCTGCTTCCACATGCTGCTGCTCTTTGATCTTCCTTGTCCAGAACCTTATAGCAAGAGCATCAGGAGAGTAACCTCTGTTTTTCCCCACTGTGGATGGAGTCACAGTCAGGGCAGGGGCTTATTCCTTTTTCCTTATGCCAATGTGTAAGAGCTGTGACAATCAAGCTCTAATCCAGTAGCCAAAGCCTGGTAAATCTCTCCTCTCCCTATGTACTTGGTTTGTGTTTTACACCAAGGAGTGACAGTTACATATGCTAAGTGGATTATACTGCAGACAGCCAACAAGTATCCTGGTATGTGGGGCCTGCAGAATGTGCAAAATCCTGCAGGGAATCTCGGAAGGCCTGTGTTATGCTTAGAAATGGGCCCAAGCCACAGTATTTGGATCTGAATTCAGCTTTGTTCAGTTCCAGGGTTTGGATGCGAATCCCTCTAATTACAGTATGTTGACTCCTGCACTTACGGGCTGGCAGCATCTGGCAGAAGTTATTGCCATTTTCATATTTGGAGTCCCTTGGGAAAAGGGCTAAGATATACAGAACATAACCTTTCAAAGCATTCCTGGTAGTGTATTGTGAAATGTGGTAGGATTTGTTTTGATAGATAGTTTTCAGCACTCAGATGCCTGTAGAACTGTAGCTTATCTTTCTAATCTGTTTTATGTAATCTTTTTTATCTAATGCGATCTGTGTATCCTCTTCTCTCTGCATCTATGCATGGTATACTGCAGCCCAAAAAACACCAACAGTGAATTCTAAAATGCATTCCTTTGTTTCTTTCCAACAGCTGGCTGTCCAGACTTCTTGATTAAAGAGCTTCATCACTTCCGAATTCTGGGAGAAGAACAGGTGAGTTAACATCTCAAAGGCAGCGTCATAGTGTCATGAAAGATAGACGCTAATGAGACAGTTTCTTCTCTCTCCAGGGAAGCAGAATGTGTCTCATGACCCCCCGTGCCCTGAAATAGGGAAGAAAAACACACAGGAGATATGTGTGAGAATATTTTTTTTATTCTATCCATCAGCCTTGACAGGTTATTAATTGGTACATCTGCTATCTGCCACAGCTTTTCAATTCAGGACTCCTGCAGTAAACAGGCTCTGTAAAGTGGCACATAGGCAAACAAGAAAATACAAGGATGAAGTCTGCCTAAGGGATTGATATTTAAAGATATCTTTGATATTATCTATATCTCTTTGTGGTACCAGAACTTTTCTGTATTTGTAAAAGCCTGTTTATTATTCAAAACTATAATAATACTTTGAACGTATCTGGCATTTTCCACATCAGAATCCCAAACTACTTCATAAATATTAAACAAACTCAGCCTCACAACACCCATTATTTTCATTTTTTTCCCAGTTTGGCTAGCGAACCAAAAATTGATTATTCATACAGCTCTAGTCTCCAAAGGCAAGCTTCTTTAGGAACACTTGCAGGGGAGGGACATCCTAGTATTTTGGATTTTCCTGATCTGTCCTCCTGTGGTTTCCTGCTGTGTTATAACATGAAGGAAATGCAGCAAACGCAGTTCAGAGAGTGATTCTGGTTGGTCTGGGCCTCTGTTGTGTAAGTTCTCCCACTGTACAAAGCTCTTGTTTTGTACAAACCAGTGAACATAAAGAGGATTTCGAGAACAGACTATCTCAGCACAGCTAAAATCTAAACTTTTGCGTGTGGCCACAACTGAGATTTTAGCTGTGTGGGATTTTTTTTTTGCCTGTGCAGTTTGATTTCATCATTTATAATCTTTCATTTTCCCTTGGATAAAGTTCAACCCTCTATCTGACCACTTCATGTCATGGGTACATGACAGATGCTGAGGACTGGGGGAAAGATTTATTAGTTAAGGAACAGCTGAAAAATAAAACAATGTAAAAAAGTCAGTCTTCTGCAGTAGCTATTGGTCCTGTCAGGCTGGCTATCTCTGTGATTAAACAGAAATAAATTCACGAGTAATGATATTACAAGCTGCTTACAAAAAGATATGCTAAAGATGCAGCAAATGTAAATGTGGCTGCTGTCCAAATACTATGTAAGACAAATAATCCAACAATAAGCTAGAGAAAAGAGACAGTGTGCTTTTATTCAGACCTAAACACTAAAGTGTACAAACACAGCAAGATTACTAGCAATCTGTATGGAACTGTTATGGATTCTTCTTAATGACTCTGAGAAATTTCCCTCTTTTTTTCCCCAAGAGTGATAAAAAACATCATCTTTAATTGTTTAAATGGACTATTGTGATTCATGAATAAAATAGCTATATGTGGGGAGCACAAGGGAAAACAAATAATGCAGGAGAAATCTGCTGCTGTACCTGAGTGCCCCCAACAGGACAGAACATAGAGAAAGCAGAAGACACACTAGTGACAATGAAAGAAACTGCTCAGTAATGCATAGCTAGAGTTCTTTGCCATGTTTTTAATTCTGACAATGTTGCAAAATGTACAGGCCAGTGATATTTTGATAGGGGAACGATCCAGTTTAACAAATCTCTCTTAGCTTCTGCTGCAGCAGCAGCTCATGTCAGTCTTTTCTTTAGGAACATTTTAGGTGTTGTATTCCTTGAAGCAGAGTAAGCCTTCATTCTTCAGCAAAATTCCTTTGTGCATTAGGAGATTTTATGGAAAGGAGCCTGTCCAGTGTTGGAATTATGAGAAAGCATAGCCCCAGGACGGTGTGTATTCGCACAACCTTTTATTATGGGGTGGTAGCTTTAACAGACCCGTTTATGATATATGAGGTGTGATAATAGTGCTGAGAGAATGCTGGAGGTGGAAATAATAATAGAAATATAGGACTGGAAGGACTTTGATAGGGCATCTAGTCCAGTCCCCTGCACTGAGGCAGGACTACGTATTATCTAGACCAGTGGTTCCCAACCTTTTTGGCTCAAGGGCCACAAATACCATTTTTACAACCCTGAAGGACCACCAGTCTATCAATTCATAAAAAATGTATTGACCTTTGACCATTAAGGACTACAAATCACTACATATTTAAAGGAAACATTTTGATACTACTGTGCTCATTATTACATTCACTATTTTACACCTACAAATTACTCACGGTATGTCACACACTCACAAAGCACCAGTGTAGGTGAGTGACTGTCACCACACACTGAAGCACATGGCCTGGCAGCTAAGTCACAGTGGGTGGCCTGCTAAGTGCAGCTCAAACTGTGAGGCACTGATTTTTAGAGTCCTGCCCCTCCTCAAGCACGGTAGGTCTTGGCTGCTCCAGCAGCAGTGCCATCCCCCACGCCCACTGCAGCCAGACGGAAGGAGTTCACCACAGAGGCTGCCTCCCTGCTGATCTCCCGGCCCCCTGGCTGCAGCAGGGAAACTGCAGGTGTCCTCTAGCCCCGTGCACTCCACCTGGGTACCTAGGCAGCGGCTCTCTTCTGCATCCAGAGGGACGGGAAATCAGTGCTTCTCTCCCTCTGGCTCCAGCCAGGACCCCAGCGCCTATGGACCCAGGAGGAGACTTCGCCTTGCTCCCTGCAACAGCCAGAGGGGAGGGGTGCGCTGATCTCTTGTCCCTTTGGCTGTAGCAAGGAGCCTGCACCATTCTTGTAGCCCTGTGACAACACACTCTGCCTGGGTCCTTAGGCGGCGGCTCCCTTCTGCAGCCAGCGGGAGGGGAGCGGCGGGCCACTGTGAAAGACCCACAGGCCACAGGTTGGGAACCACTGATCTACACCATCCCTGACAAGTGTTTATCTAACCTGTTCTTAAAAACCTCAAATCGGAGATTTCACAACCTCCTTGGGTAACTTGTTCCAGTGCTTAACTACGCTGGCAATTGGGAAGTGTTTCCTAACTAAATTTCCCTTGCTGCAATTTATACCCGTTACTTTCTGTCCTGTCCTCAGTGGTTAAGGAGAACAATTTTTTCATCCTCCTTTTTATAACTGTAAGGGATTGTGAGCTTTGAACTCAGGCTGCAACTGCTGCCGCCCAGCTCACCTGAGTAAACAGAGCAGGGAAGCAATGAAGTGCCGGCTTCCAGAGGACCCCCATCACAAACCTTCTGATTGAGGGAAACATCCAGCAACCCTGACTAGCCAAGGAGCTCTATATAAACCAGGATGTTGTCTGAGCAACCAGAGAGATCCCTGGCTGACTGCTTCTATGGATCCCTCCTGCTTACCTGACTCCTGGGCCCTGCATTCCTGCCTGCTCACTGTTCCTGGCCTTCTGATCCCAGACCCTCGTTTATTCCCAGTTCCTGCTTTCCTGACATACCGCCGATGCCTTACTCTTGTGCTTTCTCCAGCTCTGATGCCCGGCCTGGCACCTGACACTGTCTCCAGCTCTGATCCCAGGTCTGGCACCTCAATCTGTCTTCTGCTCTGACCACTAGGCTTGACCGCCTACACCCTGGTCATTGCAATAACAACCTTTTACATACTTAATCTACCATTCATTCAGATTTTAAAAGGAATTTGCCCAAAAATATGCTTGTGCCCCTTTTGTGTTATGCTTCCATCACATATACTACTGAATGAATTTGAGGGCTTGAATTTTTGTGGAACCAGGAAATTTTAAGTGTATGTTAAAGAATATTCATGTAAAGTGAATTTTGAACTCTTTACCACATTACATTCATCCAATCATTAAACCAAAATATATGTGACCAGTCTAAAGTAATCAGTGCATCTTGGAGTTTGAATTTTAAACACAGAATATTTGCAACAAAATGGTGGTAACTGTCTATGGACCTAGAAGTACTCACAGAAACTGTTAAGCAAATAACTTCAATTAAGAATTGAGACATTTCAAATTGAGAAAATTGGATGCTGCCCCTGGAAAAGTCACAAACTGAGAAAGAAATTAATTGGATAAATTATTTGCTGTGGAGTATTTGTCCAGGTCTTTCCAATACGTAAGTAACCCTGAGCAAATGCTAGGCTGTTTTGTAATATGGAATTTAATCCTCAAGCCTTTATCTCTTTCATGAATAAAAGTCCTTTCCTAACTGTTGGCTACCGTATGGTCTTGGCCTCTCTTTTCCCTGTTGACCCCATTCATGCCCTTGGCTTCAGCTACTACTATTGTGCTAGTGACCCCTAAATCTACCTCTCAACACCAGTCCTCCACACATCTGTTCAGCCTTAGATCTCCGTCTGACTCTCCACTGCAATCACTGAGTATGCCACCACAATCCCAAACTCTGTCTCTGAAACGGAGCTATGTGTCTGAACTCCTGATCCCTCCCTACCACCTCCCTTCTCTATTCCCATTAACTGTATCAGGACACAGTAAAGCTCCTGACGTCACATCACCAGTGACTTCTCTCTCCTCCTACCAAATCCAGTCACCTCCTCCCTTTTCAATATCTTCAAAACATGTTGTCTCCAGACTACACCTACAGCCAGAATCCTTTTCTGCACCTTGGCCTCTCCTGGATTATTCTAACCTTATACTGTCTGCCTTCTCCCCTACTCTCTTCTCCTTCCACATGATCTGAAACTTCACTATTAAAATCATCTTGCTCTTCTGTCACTGAGAGGACATCACCATCTTTCTTGAATTCTTTCACTGGCTTTCCATCTCTAAACTCCAATCTCCTGATCCTCACTGTGAAGGCCCTATATGCCTCTCGTATGTTTACTTTCATTTCCCACTCACCCCTTCTCACAACCTATATTCCTCTCAGTCTTCTTTCCTTGCTGCTCATTTTATTTCCTTGTCTCACTCTCAGTTTCATGCCTTCTTTCATGCTGCCCCATAAGATTAGAACATTCTCCCATTTTTCTTAATTTTGCTCCCCCTCCTTCAAATTCCTCCTTTGCAGCAGTTTTCATCCACGAATCCTTCATGCACAGGGTTTATCACTGATTTCTTTCTTAAATATTCTCTTGTTTTTAAGGGCCAGATTCACTTTGGTCTCTGTGTTTGCGCACAATTGCAGAGAGGGCCCAAGATGCCTTATCTGGCATTACATGGCCCTAAGATCCATGCAGAATTCCAGTCGTGAACTCAGAGCACAGTTCCCTTCCTGCTCCCCATGCTGCGTTCTTAATGTCCCAAAGTGAACAGAGAGGAGATAATAACATAGCTTCACCCTTCCCACCCCATGCCCCAGCCAACAGCGGGTAGCCAAAAGTGCAGGGGATGTAAACAAGGAGTGTGGTCTGTGCAAATGAGGAAGAATTATAATCCATCATCTCTCTTTGTGTACATGTCATTGACTCCCTCTCTTCCTGTTTATAGTAATAATTACATACCTGATAGCTTTTTAAAAAGCTATTTATATTAGCACTAGGTATGTTAGATTTTTTTGGATTGTGCTATGAAGTAATTGCATTATGTACATTTTATACATATTATAAAGGTGTGACAAAATTACCTAAAATGCTAAATCCACATTATGGATTAATAGCTTCCAAAATTAATTTTAAAAATACACAGATGGTTATTTGATTTATGGGAACAGCAAAACAACTTGACCCTAGAAAATAGATTTTTTTTCCTCAGAAGCCCTTACTTGCAGGTTTAAAAAGTAATTAAATTACCTTTTAAATCTTAGAAATTCCTGATTCGCACCTATCATTAAACTTTTTTGTCTAAATTCATTCTGAGTCATACTATCAAATAAATGTTTTTAAATATGTAGAAAGAAAAAGAAACATACATAACTTTAAAACACAGAATTAAAATAGCGTAAGCAATATTGTCAAGTGACATGCCAACTAAATAACATAACAAGTAAGTAATGTATTTCCCCATGGTTTTATGCACCTAACTATTTGAGGGTTTCTTAATCTTCATATCTTAACATAGCTGAGAGGATTCTGATACCACTTACACTAGTTTTACACAGTTTTAGCCACAGGATTTACACTAGTGAGAGAGTAAAATCAGGTCTAATATATGGATGTAAATGACTAGAAAATCAGGAACTGTTCTGAGTCCCAAGTGGATCCTATGAAAGAATGGGAAGTGGGGATGGAGGAGAACATTATGGTTGTTCAGCCTCCATTTATATGCCCCTCTCCATTCGGAGGGCCCTGCCAAGTCTGTAAATGCCAAATTGTGTATACTTCAGCATCAAGTTGTGGTGGAAACTCTGCAGTTTAAGTTTCTCTTTTTCATAGATTTCTCCCTGGGAGGGAATAATCTGGATCTCATTTAGATGCTAGATAACCACAGTGGACTTTGGAAGTCCTCTGTTTATTCTAAGAATAGGTACAGTTCAGCATTGGCAGTGACACTGTAAGCTTCCGTAGTCTGCTTTTCAAATGTAGTTACACCCTGATCTGAAGGGACCACTTCAAGTGCATAAAATGTCTTAGGTTCATTAAATCCTTAACTTTTTTTTCCTGACACCAGCAACAAGCATGACGTAGTATCATTTATAATCAGAGGTTTGGTTTGGTTTTTTTCATTTGTTTGTTTTTTGGTTTGTTTTGCTCTGAACACCTTTAAACTAGGAAATGGATTGGGATAACCAATTTATTTTACATAGACCTTTCATAGAGATGAAGGCCAGAAGGGACCATCAGATCAACTACTGTGACCTCCTGGTTTACACAGGCCATCAGATTTCACCCAAATACACCATTACTGAGCCCAATGACCTCAGTTAGACAAAAGCATTTCAGACTCTGGAGACTAAACAGCTGTGTGCCACAGGCAGGGAACAGGAGAGACCCAGGTGCCACTCATGTTTAAGGCCCCTGCAATAGCAAGGAATTGTTCAGGTGATACATACCCAGATGATCCTCCTAGGTGATCCTCACCCCATACTACAGAGGAAGGCAAACCCCCCCTCTGCATAAGGTCAATCAATCCAGGGCGGAAATTCCTTTCCAGCGCCTAATCTGGTGATCTGTTTGACCTGGAGCATGTGAGCAAGACCACCAGCCAGGTATCTAGAAAAAGTATTCTTTTTATACCATATCAGAGCACTGGTACATCCATTTGTGGTCAATCTCTGATGCTTGAGGAAGGCAAAAAACCCACCTGGAATACATCTGGCCAATTGTACATTGGGGGAAAAAATCCCTTCCTGATCCCTGTGGGCAGTTGGATGAAGCCTGAGATTTGATTAAAGCCATTATCTTAATACAGAGCTTCAAGTGCTATGTGCAAGTTGAGGGAAATGTAGGCAATCTTGCATTCATAGGTTTCCAGGCCAGGAGAATCCACCATGGCCATCCAACACAAACCCCTGGACACACAGGCCATAAAATCTCTCCCACAAACTGAATTAAAGCATATCGTTTAGAAAGCTATCTATTCTTGTCTTAAAGACTCCAAGCAACACTGAGTCCACCACCTCCCATGTTACGTTGTTCCAATGTTTAATTACTCTCCCTGCTAAGAAATTGCATCATATTTCAAGGTTGTATTTGTCTAAATTCAGCTTCTAGCCAGTTTATCTGGTTATTAATTAAACTTGTTTGTCAGGAAAATTAAAAGCTACCTCCTTTCAGTGGATATCTTCTTCATGTATAAATACCTATACATGGTGTTCAAGTCTCTTCTCATCCATCTTTTTGGTAAGCTGAATAGTTTGAGCTCTTTAAGCTTCATATTGTGAGGCTTATTTTCCATCCCTTGGATGATTTTTGTGCCCCTCCTTTGAACGCTCTCCCATATTTCCACATCTTTCATGAAGCATGGACACCAGTATAGGACACAGTATTCTAGTAGTGGTCTTACCAATGCTGTATACAGAGGCAAAATCACTTCCCTACTTCTATTTGATAGTCCCCATTTTATACATCCAAAGATTGCTTTAGCCCTTTTTGCCACAGCTTTGCACTGAGAGCTCAATTTGAGGTGGTTATCTGCAGTGATCCCCAAGTCCTTTTCTGGGTCACTGCTTTCCAAGTCTCCCTCATCCTGTAAGTACAGACCTGCATTATTTTTCTCATATGTATTATCTTATATGTATGTATATTGTTGGATTGTGACCATTCTGAGATCTTCAGTGAGCCAGGTTTTAAACCAGCTTATGTGTGCCCTGTCAATTCCACATAATGCAAGTTTTTCAATCAAAATGTAACGTGGAACTAAGTCAAATGCCTTGGAGAAATCCAAGTATACAACATCACCACAGTTTCCTTTTTAAATCAGTCCTATTATCTTGGTTTTTGGTTTTTGTTGTTGTTCGTTTTTTGTTTTAAACAGCTTTGTTTGACAAAACGTACCTTCCGTGAAGTTATGCTGATTGGCTTTAATTCTATTGTTAGCCTTTCTTTATTGATAGAGTTCCAAATTAACTTTTCCATTATTTTATCCAGGATCAACATCAGGCTAACCTGGGTTATCTTCTTAAATCTTTTTAAATCTTGGAACTACATTGATAGGCCTCCAATCCTTTGGATATGGCCCAGGTTTCCAAGATTTATTTAAAAAAAAATAACCTTAGTAATTCAGAAAATTCTTCAGCTAGTTCTTTTAAGACTCTTAGATGGAAGTAATCCAGGCCTGTTGATATAAAAATGTTTAATTTAAGCAGATTTTTTTCCACAATTTTGCCATCTGCAACTAGCAATGGATTTATAATGGACCTAGGGATTTTTGTTGTTATTTTTGGTTCCTAATGTTTTCAAAAATCCATCTTATTGTGTTTAACCTTACCGGCCATTGATTCCTTTAGCCTTCCTTGACACCTATATTTTTTAACCTGTAGCTTATATTCATTGCCCTTTTCCCCCATTTCCCCTCTCTTTTTATGTATTGATTTTTTTATGTTTTAGCAGTGCTTCCAAATCTCTTTTTAACCAGCATGGCTTTTTGGCCAAGGTACCCTTTTTCACGTCTCTGGAAATGTGGCTTTTTGGGCATCCAGTTGAACGTCCTTGAACAATTCACAGTTTTGCAAACACCCCCAATTTAAATTTAGGTTCCTAGTCAGTTATGCTAACCATTGCTTTAAACTTTGGTAAATTGGCCCTTTAAAGTTCCAAATATACTAAATGCCCAAATACTTCAAATTCTTCAAAAATCAGGTGTGGGTGGCTTTTGATTACTAACAACCTTGCTGCATTCAAATCTGTGTCATAAAAGTGTTAGGTTACTGTGTCCTCTCTCCAGTCCCCAGAATGATCCAATTTCCTTCCAGAACTCCTCAGTGGATTGTTCTCCAGTAGCATTAATATATTTTTCATGCAAAAGATTTAGTGGGTGCCGTGCTTGTCACTTAAAATGAATCACAATGTTAATATGATTGAATGGTATTTTAAGCATCTTTTAAAATACTGTTAATTGGGAAATTTACACAATACATGGTTTTTACATTTGTTGTTTTGGGTTTTTTTGGTTTTGGGGGTTTTGCTTTGGGTTTTTTGCATGTATGAAAATTGCAAGATTCCAGTTTTCTGTGGCTTTCATCACAGCAATATCTGAATGCCTCAAAATTTATATCAAATTACTTTTAAAGCTAGTTTCTAACAATCATAGAAGGTTCGTTGTTGATTCTTTTCGTGTTGGGTGTCTTTACTAAATGTTTGTTTAGGGGAAACTTTAATTTCTTTCTGTTTATATGGCCCTCATCACCGTAGTACCTGAAGACCTCTCTGCTATTAATGGATTTTTATCCTTGCAGGATCCCTAGCTGCAAAGTAGATCAAGTGCTTTACCTAGAGTGACACACGAAGTATGTGGCTGAGCCTGGAATTGAAACCAGATCACCTTAGTAACTTTCCAGTCCAGTGCTCCATCCACTAGAGCATTCAAGACCTATCTGATCTCCTAAAGAAGTTTGTCTGAAATGATGGACATAATTTTATCGTTAATATGGTTTGTTCAGCCCCACTTGATTTTAAGAATAAATCTATAAATAATTTTATAATTATAATTTAAAATTATAAATGGGTAATATCTCCAGAAGTTCCTATGTGATTTAGGAGCCTAGAACCTATTTTCAAAAGTGTATTTTCTGTCATTTCTGAAAATGAGTTACACTTCTAAGTCACTTAGGCACTTATGAAAATGTTACCTGCTGTAAACATGTTATAGACACGAGTTCTATGCGTTCTACATGATGATAAATAGAAAAGTGAATGAAGTAAATGAAGTGGATTCAGCTTCCCTGTACCAGAACAGGTGCTTTCATTTTGGACATTTAAGGGGTAGAGCTGCACCTTGGGACTTTAAGAGACCCTGTTAATTAGAGCTGCCTGAGTGAAAATCGGAAGAGGAAGGTAAGAGCTGCCAGATCCAGAAGGTGTTTCCTGGGGCAAGGAGAGCTGCAAGAGTGGTTTGCTGGCTGGTGTCCCCAAGGCAGAGAGCTAAGGCTGGAGAGAACTGAAGGCAGGAGTAGCAACAGAGGGAGGTGCCTGCTGGCTCTAAGCCAGAGTGCCAAAGTCAAGGACTGGAGAGGGCAGAAGGAAGGGAAAGCGCTGGAGAGGTTTACTAGCTAACATTTCTGAGAGCTGGATCGAGAGGAACAGAGACAGCCAGGAGCCATGAGGAATGCTCCTTTTGTGAAGAAGATCATCCATCAGAGATGCTGTGGGGTTTCCTGCTAGGAAGAGTGAGGTTGCACTACAGCTGGAAGGGCTGAGGTGACTGTCCTGGTAGAGTGACAGAAGAAGACCAACAAAGAATCCAGGTGTGGTGGAAGACACTGGAATGTGGTCTGTGTTGCATCCATGGCCCTGAGGATATGTGATTTTAAGGACTGCTTGCACTGGAGTGATAAACGGATTCGGTTTTGGGACTTGTGCTTTGAGATATTTGTAATATGCTTTTGTAATAAACCCAGCCCCATGGAGGGTGCTTTTGAAGTACGTCAGCCTAAAGTAGTCTTTGGGTTACCTAGGGGGGAAATTGGTGTACCAGTCATGCCAGGGCCTGTTGCAAGAGGTGGCTGCAGTTGCGGTTGCCCTTTGACAGCAACCTGTTGCCATCTTGGATTCGATAGCAATTGATTTAAAGACTTATTCATTGTGTATTAATCCTTTATAAGCTTTTTATAAGTGTACCCTTAACATAAATGGAGATATTTTGTTCTTCAACCATAGATTACAGTGCATATAACTGACTTTGGTTACGACAGTAGACTTGTACAGATTCTGCTTCTGCATTTTCAGTTGATCTTTGGGCCTTTAATAGATCTACAGTATAGATAGAAAAGGAAAATATTGACACCTTTGTAAAGGTATCCGAGCTCTAGAGGCAGGAGACAGGTTTCTAACTGAATAGCAGAATGTACAAAGCATTTAGTAGGGTCGTCTTTGTTTTCCAATTGATCCATTTGTTTTGCTTTTATAGTATGAAAATCACTCTTGACAGTGCTATAATTGTGTAATGATTTGGCATGATTTCTGTGCTGAACCAATATAAAATGTCAAAATCCTTGGACAAAATATGATGTTTTTTCCCAATGAACCCTGTAAATCAATTTTTCTGTCTATAACTTATAAAGCAGAATTGATTTTTTTTTAATGAAAATTTCTTTATTAAAGGGGGGAAAATCTTGCTGACTACTTTTATGTGAAGTCTGAGACTGAAAATCATTTTTTCTCTTTTCAGTTGAGCATTTATAATGGAAATGCTGATAGACCCTCAAATATAGCATTGCTGGTATTTGTGTCTATAATAGGAAGCTACTAACAATCAAACATTCAGCACAATTGAATGTTACCTTTTAAGACAGTAAGACAATCTCCCTCCTCACCTTCAGGTCCACTCTGTGCTCTGAAGAAAAACGAGGTCCTTAGAGAGCTTTGCAGCTGCGATTACCAGCACTTCCGTTCAAGGCTGGCAGAATGACTCAGAGCACTCAACATATTTACTGCAACGATCACAAATTTGGTTGAAAATTGATAGATTCCAACATTAAATATTTATCCCATTACTCTGGGATAAATGGGTTCATGCATAATAATGTTAAAACCATTTGACTCATTGAGCCCCCACGTTCAAGGAGACCTTACAGACATGTGTCGTATACACCTCTCTAAATACTGATATCTTCAAATTCCTCTCTAACAAGGAGGCAGTAAAGCACGTAAAATCTTAATCCCCAATTTTCAACTAATTTGCTCATGCCTGTCATACACTGAGTGATTCTTCTTTAAATGGGTATTTCTCCGTTTAGCTTTTATTTTGTTTAATATAAAGAGAGAGGTATTCTTTTATGGATTTTCCCAGCTGTTTGGAAAAGATTTTGTAAAACAGAATATAAGATTCTTATTTTTAACATGGGTATTATCTAACTTGGCCATGGCTTTGAAAACTCACATACTTCTAAAAAAAACAGTGACAAAGAATGTGTTACTCTAGCATGTAATTTCTGCAAAATGATGAGGAGCCTTCTAAACCGCACCTGCAAGAAGTGTATGGGAGTCCCTGTGTATATATGTTAAAGTGCCCATTTGCATACCCCCTATGTGGTTGTGTTTTTGGTAATCCAAAATTTTCTTGAGGCAATATTTTAAGAAAAACTTTAGGAAAACCTTTTTCACTAGGATGATGGTGGAGCACCGGAATAGGTTACCTAGGGTGGTGGTGAAATCTCCATCCTTATTGTTTTTTAAGGCCGATCTTGACAAAGCCCTGGTTGGGATTATTTAGTTGGGGTTGGTCCTGCTTTGAGCAGAGGATTGAACTAGATGACCTCCTGAGGTCCCTTCTAACCCTAATCTTCTGTGATTCTATGAAGCACTACGTCTTTTCATTAATGCCATAATTTTACACTGTATTTTGTGACCTTTGCTTACCCTTAACTCATTTCCCCATCTTCTGAGAAAATTCATCCAAATTGTTTCCCTCTTGCCTTTTAGTTTTTTCTCTTTTATTTATTCACTGTGCAATGGGCCAGATTCACTGGGGAGTCTGAGACTTGTTCTACAGAGGGGTTTTAGAAACCAGGGTAAGCTAGACCAGTTACTGCCATGGCTTACATCATGACTACATGAGGTGTTTACACTTTTGCAGTTATACCAGTGACTAAAAACCCAAGGTGTAGAACAGGCCAGTTTAGAGCAAGTATGAGTTCATGTAATTTACACTTCTTGCACCTGCAATGTGCGTGTTACACCAACTTGGATTCCATCTAGACCAGAGTGACAAACTCATTCAACAGAGAGAGCCTAACCTGACTTTTGGTTGTGGTCTATAACTGTGTAACCTCCATCCTCAGCAGAAGGCCCACTGACATAACTAAGAAGTGTGCCACAGGTCAAGGATAGAAGTTGGCCTTTACATAATAATTAAACTTTTTAGTTACTATTATTTGTTACATACTTAACTAACTCATTCACTGTCACTCAATGGGAAATCCTTCTTCCCCACCTTCTTTTCTCTGTTTCTGTCCTTCATCCTTGTCTTTCCTCTCTTATTCCCTCTACATTTCCTTCCCTGCAGTTGCAAATTCCCAATTCCCATCTCTCTGGATATTTCTTTGATAGTGAAATGGATAGAGGAGTTCAAACCGGTCTCCGTTATTGTTTCAGGCTGTCTACAGACTCAAGAAGAAAACACCACATTGGTTTACCCTCATGTAACAATTTTAAGTTCTTCTTCGCAGCCACAAAGGCTAGAGTCTTACTTAAAAAAAAAAAAAAAAAAGCTGAAATTCTGTGCAATCTGAATGTGTCAGGAGGGCCAAGAGGTACATAAACATACTAGGCCAGACTGATCCAACTTTTAACACCCTGGTTCCACCGAACTGACTTAAGGTCTATCTATATTCTGAAATGGGTAGTGGCTTTAAAATGTGGTAACTAACGTGCTAAGTAACATTTTAAAATACCATTTAGCAGTAAATTTCATCAACATTTTCCAAAGATTTGAAATTTGGATGAAAATGTTCCCTTCATGTTTTCGTCAATTCTCTTTAGCACCTGACGTAGTCAAAGACATTCATGTTTAAAAGCAAGTGAGTTGCCTGTGGTTATCCCTAATAATAACCAAGAGAGCATCAGATTTACTTAGAATCAGATTCTGCCACCCATACTCTGCAAGCAGTCCTGAAGTAAGGTACTGCTCAATACGTTTAAAAGTGGCAGAGATAGTGTAATTTATACTTTTTCCTTAGCTACACATGCAGTTTAAGAGTGGAAGAGTGGTGTCACGGCTAAGATACTGGGCTAGACTCACAGTAGATTTTATTTTTGACTCTGGCACAGACTTCCTGTATAAACTTGGGAGGTCACTTAACTTTCTAGTGTCTCCATCTGTAAAATGGAGGTGCTTCCCTCCCTGCTGTTGTGAGGCTACCAAATGGATGTCTGTGAAACACTCTGACACTACAGTGAGAGATGTAAAAAAACCTAGGCATGAAATTAAAATAAATTATGTTACTCAGAGAAACATTTTGTGGCTCAGTTTATCTACCTTGAATGTTTTTCAAAAGAAAGTTGTCTTGTGTGATTGTTGGGATACTTTTGGCTCTAACACATTACACTGTTAATTTCTGGCTACAGCTCTTTGATTTCCTCCCCTAATTTGTTTCTAATGTGGAACGAAGCACTGTAGCACTTATCCTGTTTACTGAAGCCATGAGGCAATACTTTCATGGCACAACCATCTGACACATAACCTGAAGTTACAGTGTAAACTGAAACATCAGAACTGCTGACCTTATTGAACAAGATAAACTTGAGCATAAAAGTTTGGGATTTCTCCCCCATGCTCTTTGAACTACAATACATCTTTGCCTTTCAGTACAACCGCTACCAGCGCTATAGTGCAGAAGAGTGTGTGCTGCAGATGGGCGGAGTGCTGTGTCCTACTCCAGGATGTGGAGCTGGCTTGCTTCCTGAACCAGATGTGAGAAAAATAATATGTGAGCCAAGCAATGGACTGGGCTGTGGGGTAAGATTGTGCATTTTCCTTATAGCTCATTGAGAATCAATTGAGATTGCAAGATTTAACAAGAAGGGAAAAAAATGGATTTTCCTTTCACATTGGTGACTTTGAATTACCCTTCATACCACAGTGATAGGCAGTAGCTTTCAATAAACAATTTTAATACAGTGCCAGAGACTAGAAATCACTACTTTGTCATGTAGAATATGTCCATCCCAGAATCCTTCGCTTTAATTGGTTTGAGAAGTTGCTGATCTAGGTAGTTACAGTAAGCAGTTGAACTGTGCAAATGACATGCCAAGAGCTTTGACTTTTTTCTCCCAGCACTCAGCAAAACTGAATAAGATCTAGAGCAAACCATTTATTATTGTATTAGTACTGCCCTTCTTAAATAGACAAGGGGATAAAGAGAGAGGGAATGACCAGTCAATGATACCTCAGTGACATTGTTTGTGTGAGTATTTTAAGAAATGCAATGAAGATTAATGCTGAAACCTCAGTGCTTTATTGTCTCATAAAAACTGTTTTTAACTAAGGATGTGCAGAGCTAATGGTGTTTTTAGGAAAATAAAACAAACAGCATTTGAAAATATGTTGTGCTAAGAGGTCAGACTAGGTGTATCAGTCATTTTCTTGAATAAAAATCCCACTGTATCTTAAAAGAAAAGGGCTGGAGGGGAAAAATTTCTATACACAAAAGGCCCTACTAAATGATAGGTTGAAGTGACTGACTGATGCTGGTACCAAGGGAATCCTCCTGAGCCTGATATTATTACTAAATCCATGCAGACAGTGGAAGGAGAAGAAATAGATGCATTTATAAAGTAACAACATGCTGTTCCTATTGTCTTTTTGTAGTGGAAAATGCACTTTTTACTGCAGTTTTGATGTTGCCCAAGCTGATAGCATAGAAGAATAATTGTTTGCTGAACTAAGAAGTTACAGTAACTTGTGGTCAAGGAGTGGGTTAGCATCTGTCAACCTTGGTACAACTTCCTATCTGTCCAGGCGGTGGTGCATGTAAAACATTGTGTTTCTCAGACTCTCTGAACTGGCACAGGGCTCTGAAATAAAGGGTGGGAGGTTAGAAGAGTAATGAGAAACAAGAATGACTAAACAAAAAGAAAGGCCTCCAGATTAAATTTCAGGATTGATTAAAAACGATAAAATCACCAATAATTTTTACTCTAATGATAAAAATCAAATGGAATTCTGTGTAGCTTCATTCTTCATCATTTTGAATCTGCAGTTGCTCTGTAAATAAAGAGTACCTAATTTAAAGGCTTTATATATTGACTTGTTTAGCAAGCTGTTATGTTTTCTTTTAAGGACTCTCTGCTTTAGTAGTTACTGACCAGACTGTGTGACTCGAATTTTACCTGACCAGTTGCTTTGGGTTGAGAGATGTTGAGAAGGGGACATGCTTCACTGAGGTAAAGATTGGAGAGGTTAGCCCACTCTATGAGCCAAATTCTGGGTACTTCCCTAAAATCCACACACAAGCACGAGAGAACAGGGCAAAAAATAGTGTTTCTGATTCTCTTTCACGCTGCAAAAAAAAAAATTCTTAGAGAAGATTCTTGCCACAGGACCCCCATGGAAGGAGTCATGTGAGGCGGTCTATGCCATGTTCTGGAAACCTCAGGGAGTAGTCTGCACGTATGCAAGCTACCTGATTTCAGAATCAGGGCCACAGATGAGAAGTTTTCTTTACCACAGTGGGGAAAAAAGGACAAAAGTTTTGCCCAAGTCTCTTTGTGGGTTGTAATATACCATATATACAACAGTTTATAAGCTCAAAGGAAGGCCACAAGACAAACAGTTGACTTTTTCTGCATTCTAATAGAGAAGGCTTTGGCTTTCTTTTAATATGCTTCTGTACAGTGTTTTGCCATCAGGCTGTGATCCTTTTAAAGCAAATAAGAGGAGCAATGTGAATCTGGAGATGTTTATTTTTGACTGGAGGAGCATTATGGAGAAATCTTTTTCTCAGTTATGAACAGTGGTGCCACCAACTGACCCCGGTCTCAGCTAATCCTTCACACTTTTGTATTATTACTCGTAAAACATTGATTAATTTCCCAAGGTATTAGCATTATGCACTGTTGTTCTGCCTTCATTGCAATTCAACAGAACCTCTCTCTCTACTTTTATTGTTCAGATGTAAAATGTTGACATGTTTAATACAAGAAAACAGCAACAAAATATGGAAGACATTACAGATTGTACCAACTGGCCCGGGTAGAGGAAAAGCTGTGGTAATCAAGGCCCATGAAAGCTCTATAAATAAAACATCTTTGTCTTGTTTTCTACTATTCTAGGATATTACTTCCTATATATCAAAGAAAAACTTGGAGATAAAACCAGAGAACCTGATGAGGTTAGAACTGAGCTACAAGGAAAAGTATATTACATGCTTATTAAAATGAATGCTTTAGTATACACATGTACACTCCACACACCTGAAGAATTCTCACCACTCATCTTAATTTAGTAGAGTGAGACATAGAAGAAACATTTTGGGTTCTGATTTTCTCTTAAAATATGGCCCGTTTGCATCACCCCAGCAGCAAAAAAGATGTGGAAAGCTCGCTGATCCAGCTGGACAGGGATCCCTTAGAATGGAGGAGAAATCCTTGGATAGTGTACAGCCAGGGTAGCTATAACTTAAGCCTCTCTCTCCACCTCCACCCTGGTGTAGCATGCATGTTGGAGCCATGGTTAAGTGCAAGGCTGTGTACCTGGAATACCACTGTGCTCCAGTGATCCTTGGTAGCAGCCATTTCTCCTTGAGGCCAGAGCCAGCCAGCCTTAAAACTGCTTTAAACTATGATGGGGACAGGGCTGGCAGTATAAATGGCTACATGTTCAGGGAATCATAATGGCTTTGTAGCCCTTCCTCCTGCCCCCCTCAGCTGATTACAAAATCCACAAGTGAGAATCTCAACCTTTGTGTATGACACGTTTTACTAGTGGCACGCGAAATATCATGCAGCAGATTTACTATTCCGTACACAGACTCCCACTGAGTAACAGAGTTCTTGCAGCAACAAAAAAATACACGCCCTTCCTGCAAGACAAGTGGAATTTTAAAGTCCAGGACTGCATGTATTCACTGAAAAATAAATTGTATTCAAGTACAATGTCTTCCTTCTTATTAGCATTCCTTTTCCATAGGCCAAAACAGCTAAGGCTAGATACTGTAGATATCAGTCATGTTTTCAAGCAGTTCTTTTGATTCTGTTTATTTGAGTTGTAATTATTTTTCCATAGTTAAGGAAGCAGACACCAAAAGTAATCAAAATAGCCTGTACATCATCTGCAGGGTATTCACCGGGGAGTCTGAGAGCCCCGGGAGCCTGGCGACCTGCCTCCCTGTTGGCTGGCTGGTGAGTCACCGGGCAACTTGCCTTGCTGCCTGCCTGGTTCCTGTTTAAAGTGTTGACTGAATCAACACAATCCCAGCATTTTCTGTTAGAAAACTGTTCCATTTGGAAAACTTTTGTCCAGCTCTAATCTTAAGTCTAATAGCATCAAAACCCAATATACAAAACAACAAAATACAAATGCAGGCAGTAGAAAACCGTTTTGATTTCACATAGCTGTCACATACAAGCATTCCCTGTGCCAAAATTCAGTGCAGTGCATTTCACTGCTCAGCATGCTTCTTATTTGTGGGGAACCTATCATTCTTAAGCCATCTGATTTCAGGACAATGTTTCATAGGCAGCACCTTGTGCTTGATTTAAAATCTGCCTAATGTAGAAGACTGCATTTTCAAACAGAGAGCTACATATAAGTGTTCAGTTAATTAACATGTGCCTTTATATTTCATCAGTGGACATGTAAAATTAGACATTTTAAGATATTTAAAAATATAAGGACAATCAAACCTATTATTGTTATTTCAGGAAAATATTTACAAGCCACACAAAATGGATTTTTCCCCCCAAACTGCTAAGCTTTATAACCAGATGACTAAAACTGAAACTTTGCCTAAGTTTTCAGATGAGGAAAAAAGTGATAGTGGAGCCTTTTACTCAAGGTATGATCTCAGAGCAAGAAACATTGGGTTTGTGAAAAACAAAAGAAAAAACCTAAAATTCAACAAAAAGAGCTCAAGATTCTTATGTCATTTGTGAAGCTGTAAAGTGGAAATCAGGAGGACAACCCATATCTACTACTAAAATTGAAGGGCTACTCTTCTTATTATAGTTCATATTTCTGTTGTTTTCCTACATTTTATTACATTTGTGCTTTTAAGAAAATCTTCCATAAATATATTATCCTGGACAAAGTAATGTTTGAGGATATTGTTGAGGTTAAGGAGCTGACTCATAGCAGAAGTGTTTCAGGACATCATATGGTGACTTTTTTCAAGGGGAATGAAAATGAGACCGACATTTTCCATTATTGCTAAGTGCTGAGTTGCTAGCATTATGCCACAAGCTCTAGGCAATAATCATGTATTGCTTTCTTCTGTTGAGTGGGTACTCTAGCCTCTAGAAAGTGGAATTCCATCTTGTTGACACATTATGCTTCAGTAGCTAAGCAAGTTGTTTCATTGCTAAAATATGACAGGCTTTCACAGAATGAGTGAAATTCTGTTTTTCTGGTAATGTCTAACATGGTTTGTAATGAGCTGTAAAAACATAGGAGTCTTTAACATGTGGTAGAATACTGATGAGTTTAATAATACCCTTATTCTATGATAACACACTGCAATTAACATGCCATATCGCTGCCAAAATACATTATTTCCAGTGGCTGTGCCTAGCAATATTGCAACTCATTGATCTTGTGACAGATATGAAATTCAGATGTCAACAGTGACTGGATAAAGCAATCTGGAGAATGTTTCCATTATTAATAACATGGATCATGTTAGTTCTTATGGCTAGAAACCACAAAACAAATCGTTTATATAAGGAGAACAAATCAATTACTTGTACTCTGTTCAGTATGTATGAGAATACCTGGTTTTTCTCTTACCTCCCAACTGCACAGAGTTCTAGATGATAGAATGGTGGTAGAAAACAAATTTGTGTCTCTCTGGCCCTGTTTCTACTATGGATGAAACAGTGCTAGCCTTGCATAGTTTCCTTAAACAGTGTGAGAAGGCTTTTTGGGGGAGATGGGGGGAAAGTGAGGGTTACCTGATAATTGTATTAGCCAAGTGTATATGGGCTACCAACCTTTGTGATCTGTGGCATAGTTTTTCAACAAAGTTATAACATGGAACTCACTATATTCACACTAGTCAGGAAAAGTGTTTTGGGAGAGACCATGATTAAGTGTAATTGTTGCTAGAAGCAAAAAGTCAAAACTGGAATAAAATTAGATCTGTTTCTGAATCCATCCTCATTTGCTTTTGCAAAAGAGAAAAGGATCCATTTTATCTATCTCTATAGGAAACAGAAATGAGCTAAAACTGGCACTGGTTACGTTGACCCATTGTAAAGTTGGAAAGCTGAAATAAAATGGGGCTCGGATTTAAATCACTTTTGATTTTGATCTTAAGAGCTGTCTCCTGAATCTCAGTCCTTTGCCTAAGCCACTAGACCACCGTGCCCCCCTGGAAAGTCATTTCGGGCTATAGCGAGGTGGCATGGCCTCCCTCAGAAAAAGACAGGGTGGAACCCTGCTTGTGAGCCCCTAGACTGGCTGGGTGCTCACCCACTGCTTGGGAACTCATAGACTTCTTGTAGCAAGGCACTGGGGCCTGGCCCCGAGCCGGGGTTGGAGGAGCGCTCCCCGGGCTCCCGGTGGACAGAACCCGGCCCTGCAAGCCAAGCCACCCGGAAGCAGAGGGGCGGGGCCAGGAGCCTGGGAGGAAGTATAAAAGACAGGACAGGCAGCTCAGTCAAGGAGAAGCTGCCGGCCGAGTCAGACATGCCTCACCGGAGGCAGCAGCCTGGGCCTGACCCCGAGCCAGCGGGCAGGCCAGACCAAACCCCGACCGACGGGCGCTGGTGGGAGAGACCCGACCTGCCGGACATAGACGACTGGGGGGAGCGAACTGAGCCCCAGGACCCACTAGGGTCACTGGGCCTAGGCAGGCAGAGGGGGGCACCTTGGCCCCTAAAGGGGGGCAGCCTGCCCAGCCCCCGCAGTTGGGCCCCGGACCCGTACCCCCGAGAGAGAGAGGGACCTCCGGAGGCCGGACCCGACCTTGAGGAATTGCTGGACGCCGAGAACCCCTCTTCAGCGTGGCGAGAGCCTGATCGTCTCCAGGAGACCCCCGGGCCCTGTGACTTGGAGGAGTTACCCCTGGCCGACGACCGCGAGGAGTGGCCAGACCTACCGCCCGCCAACGGGGAAGGCTTGGCCGGACTGCCGCTCACCCCCTCGCCCAGTACCCCAGGGAGCAAGACGTGGGCACAGGTACTGCGGGACTGGGTGGGAGGAAGTGGCCCAGGGAGGCCAGAGATTGTGGCCGAGATAGGGGTCAAACCCCGGGCAGCATGTTGCGGCCGGATCCCCGCTGACCCAGTGGCCATTGTCTCGTGCCACTGGTAGGGCCCTGGGCTGGGACGCAGTGGAGTCGGGTGGGCCTGTGTCCCCCTCTCCCACCCCCTTTCCGTCCCTAGACTTGCCCAAGTACCCCCGAGACCCGAAATAGACTGCTCACTTGCCAGCCCTGCTAGGGGCCGGGGCAATAGACTACGGACTCGCCCGCCCTGCCAAGGGCTGGGGCGATAAAACTGCTTGCTTGCCCTCCCTGCTAAGGGCCAGGCAGTAGACTCCTGACTCCATGGTAGCCCACGGAGAAGCGAAGTTTTTCCCAACAACCGGACGCTGTGCACCCGGACAGGTGCGGACGTTTACACTTCTTAATTGCCCTGTCCGGCCTGTGGGCTGGGGACCATAAACTCTTACCCTGCCTCTGCCAGAAGGGCCAGAGCCCACAGACCACTTGATGGCCCTGCCCCTCCCTGAGCGACCAGAGACCCTTGAACACTAATTCCCCCCTTTGGAAATCCACAGAAGCACCGTAGTGAGGGAGCGTGGCCTCCCTCCTAGACGGACAGAGAATGACGTCCCAGCGCCTTACAGGGACCTGATTTGTAGAGATACTGAACACCCATATTAGCCATTAACTTGATTAGGAGTTCTGAATGCTGTCTGCTTCAGTTTCTCCACCTGTAAAATGGGGGAAATGACATTTACTGTAGATGAAGTGTGACAGTGAATATGATTTAAGATTTTTGCAGCCTCAAGCAGATCACCTCAAGCATTTATTGCATAGATTTGGAAAAGAGGCTTAGAAAGGAGAAGTGACTTGCCTTCTGGGCACTTTTGATCTAGTGAGCAGAGAGAACCCTGGACCCTCTCTGTTGTCCCCACTGCAAGCCAGTGGAACAGGGTGTCCAGAGTGATGTCGGGAGGTGTGGAGATAGATTCAGAGAGGTCTTCTATAGCTGAGCCATTATATTACATGACATTAATGAAGTCTGAAGACCAGCTATAAGTTGCACGTAAAGCTGTCTGCAATTGCAGGCTCTGCCTCTTTTATGTAGAAAAACTCCACTGGATGGGTAATTGGGTGGGGAAACACTGCTGATCACTTCTGATGGAGAGAGATGTCATCACATGGCTAGTAAAGAATGTTGAGTGTAATATCAGTAAAGAAGGGGAGGTAAAATCTGTTGGTATATGAAACCAAGCTCTGTCTGCCTGATGAATGTGTATCCCTGATCCAGCCTACCATTTCTAAAATCAGAAAAGAAAGGATGAAAAGGGAAAGAAACTCTAGTCCTAAAAGCAAAGCAAGTAAAAGCTAAGGCAAATAAAAATGAATTTGTAAATTAACATTATTAGCAATAAAGTGGTGAAATTTTGCTGTGAACAAAGAGGTACATCACTGAAGCGTAAGAGATGAGATAATAATGCAATCAACTAAGAATGTGGTTTTAGGGCTGGCGGAGACCAAAGACAAGATCCTAATTATGTAACAGGCTTATTTGAGCAATCATCTAAAAACTTTTCACGTTTGACCAGGAATGAGAAACACAAGCTGAATGTAGAAAATTATTTATACATGCAAAAGAAATAAATAAAATCAAAGTAGGCTTATATACAGCCTTTCATGTGAAGACATCCCCAGGGACTTTGGATTCACACTATTGTATTATTGCATTATAGTAAAATGCAAGAGCTGCTTAATCAATGAGAAAAGATGGGGTAAAAAGATAGGATTAGAAAAGGAATGATAAAACAGGAAAGATTTTAGATTACAATGAGCCTATTGACCTAGCATCGTGGTTTAGTTGGGGGTAAATTCAAAGTTCTGGATGCACAAGAACGAAAAGAATGTTGTCCGTATGTCTGGCTTAATTTTTGAAATAATCAATCAGCCAATTTCAGAAGAACTTAAAAATAATCAGAAGGTTCAGAGAGGCAGCAACTCCCATAAGTATATATATAACAGGTCTGAATGTGAGCACTGTTTTCTACACCTTTATAGCAATTCTGATCCGGCATTGGTCTGCATCCACTTTATGCTCATGTAAATGACTGCACAAAACAGAGTGGAAAATCAGGGCCTAAATCCATTCTGTGCAAATTAAAATGTAAATAGCAGCAGTTGTAGTCTGTGCTACCAGGAAGTTTCCAGCCAAGTAAGTGCAGTTTACAACTGTCGATCATGACTGTCAACTGTGTGATCTTTATGGGTCTGCACATGTGCAGAAGAGACTCCTGGCCTGAGGTATGCAGACCTCAGAATCTTGCTTATGGTTATAATTCATGTGATAGGCACCTGTGTACCTAGCAGCCTTGAACTGGTTAATTTGTTTACCTAACAACAGCTCACGCTCTATATTTAATTAGTTACTTTGTTTATATATACTGTATCCTGTTACCAGTTTCATGGAACTATCTTCTGGTCAGGTTACTCCACCATGATTCTGCTTGAGTAGAGCTCTGCTGTTTATTGCCTCTCATCCTTAATAAAGAATATGTTAAATACTTACCTAAGCTCCAAGTAGTCAGTACACAGACTGACCGGGAGGGTAGCAGATGGAACCCAAGGGGATTACTTCTGCCCAGAGGAAGCATAAGGTAGTTCCTAGATAGACTAGTAATCCCCAACAGCATAATTTTCATAACTTTGGAGTCTATGAAGACTTGTTTCAGAGAAGCAATAATATGAAACTCTGCCACAATGTTACCTTTACAAAACAAGCACACTCCCATGTAACACACTGAAAGAGTTGGCAGAATTCTAGCAATTTTCCATGGGTTCATCAGAGGAACTGGTAAATGGTTTCTCTACTCTGCCTTACATTAACTTCCTAAAATGCAGCACCCATCTGTGAATCACTTGAGTTCTGCAGCTATCATCTTTTTTTAGAGGAATTTTCCTTTTTGAGGTAGCTAGAAATAGCAATTAAGTCATAGGAATAGGGAAGATCATTGCTGTAAATGTAAAACAAGATGTATGTTAGGACTGCCCCTATGGTAGGCCTCATCGAGAGTGCATGCCTTGGTGACCTGGTCATCAAGGAAAACACGAAAAGTCAGAATTTATCGGAATAACTTTATCATTGCATTGCTAGGATAATTTTTGCTGGTTTTCAGGAGAAGGCCATAATTCATACACTGTTCTAAGTGGCAGATAAATCCAAGAAAACTGTTCCAGTCTTAAGTTTTCACTAGAATTCACTCCTCAGCATGTGGTGTTAAGGCAAATCCTTGGTTGGTGCAGCTGCAGCACAGTCAGAAACTCACGTGTTCATTTGGTAACATTGCTTCCGCAACCCAGCATAGTCCTTGCCAATAATATTCTTTCCAGGAGCTTGTACAACATGCAGAGAAGTAACATGGGCCACTACAGTGAGGAATTACTGGTGGGTTACCGGTCTTAGCAATGGCAATGGCCATAGACTCACGGCAGATTCTCCGGACAAACCTTGAGGAGTGGCTATTAGAGAACAGCATTGCCAGCCATTTCCGTCCCTTGGCGCTGAGGTTTATAAGAAATTTTGGAAAGATGCTATCATGTCCTGCAACTTTCCCAAATCAGGGATCCTTGTTTACCTCTTCAGCAGTGATGGGCAACGGTAGCGGGGAGAGGATGGGTAGTGAACCGACTTATTTGTTGGAGCCCTCTATGCACTTTGTGCTTAGTAGACTTGTCCTCTGATGCTTTTGAGTTCATAAGAAGCATTCTTGTCATCACATCAGGTGATACTTCAGGATTTTGAATTTTCACAGTTTGCAGCCCCATGCTGATACAATCATAGCCAAGCTTTGCAGCTGGAGTGACTAAAGTCCAGAGCTTCAATCATCTTGATCTATCTTTGACAGTGTGCTAAATTCAGTGACTCTCTCAAGGATTTTGCAGAGTTCAGGTCACCAGACATTTGGAAGCCAGATCTTTAATAGCCTTTCTATTTTTGGTTTCTAGAATGGGGTGTATCTTTTTTGATAGCGACTGGAGATGTTTTTTTCTTGTTGTTTGAATGAGTCAAGTAAAGTGATTGAAACTTTTGGGCTTCAATGGAATCGCGTCACTGGTGGCCTAAATTGTCACAATGAATCCTGCCCATTTTCCTTTTGAAAGTTCCATCACAGTCTGGCCGATGACATATTTACTGGGAGTTCAGTCCTAATGTGGATTATCACTGATTGAGGCTGACTGTGTAAAAAGTTACCAAGAATGTGTTGCCTAACCCTCTTTAAGATTAATAATGTTTGGACTGATGGCCAGTTGATCTGACTTGATAAAGTTCTTACCCCAGAATCAGGCTACACAGAACTAACACTACAGGGTTCAATATCTTGTGCAGAGTCTCAGGGTGAATGACAAGGACACTCACACTGAGGGCAAAATAAAGCCTTAGATATCTTTATTAAAATAATGAACAATGCCAGAAAGGACCCAAACTACATAAAAAGGTAGAGATAATACAACATCAGGGTTATCTCTGGTAGTATTCTTTGCGTAAGGTCTTAGAATTACATACTCACAGCCTTCCTTGAGGACATGGTGGTAAGAGACAAAGGGGCCAGCCCTGTCTCTGGCATGCCATGGTGTCTGATGGTTCAAGTTCCTCAATGAGTCGAAGTGTCAAGTAGTAGAAAATAGACAGTGATGGAAGAAGCGCAGAAAAGAATCAGCCCCAGGCCACATAGTCGCTGCCCGTTATAGGGCCTGAGAATCACCTGCTCATGCTCATTTCTCCATGCCCAAATTTAGCCTTTTCCCCCATATAATATCGAGGTGTACTCATTCTATATGTTAACATATTGATAGGTGTAACTGCCACCTGAGTTCATTATCAGGCCTGTGACCTTTTGCTTAAGCGGATTTGTGGTTATTAATTCATTCCATGTTGCTGTGGTAGCATTTACTGGTACATTCTGATTCCCACCATTAAGCAAGCTCTCCTTAGTTCCCAAAATGTAAAGGTCTCTGTTAGGCCATTTTTCTATGCTAACGGTTACAGCCTACTTAACCACATTTATGCTAATTTATGCTTAAGCTAATGTTTTACAGGACACAGGCCTGTAGGTTTCTTGTGTTACAGCTGAATATAATGAAAGCAGCTAAATTATAACAAGGGCAAGCTGGTGAATATAACAGGCAAGCTTGCTCTATAGGCTACAAATGGTTCTGGAAGTGTTCTGATGGGTTTTGGACTGGGTCTTTGGTGAGGAAGCAGAGATCTGGATTGTAGTCTCTGATACAGTGGGCAGAATGAAAAGTGCCTCTGTCTTTCTCATTGGAAAGAAAGTATGTCTTCATTTGATGAGCGTTCTGGATGTGCCTCACCTGCAGGATCATTGCTTTTGTAGCTTGACATGTGGTGGCTATTGAAATCACAGATGTACTTTGCCAGGAGATAAGATGTGGGTACTGAGGGAGAAGGCCAGTTTGTGTTAGGTTGTTTATACACATTAACTACAGTTATTTTGCCAATTCTTGCGATTGTAAAGGTTCCGGAATTGCTCCTGGCCTCTATCATGTCATGATCCTCAGTACCCTGCTTGAGGTATATGGCAAGGCCATATCTTGGGTGATGGAGGGAAGCCATGAGATTGTAGCCGACAGTCCAGCAGCATGATTCTTGAGAGTCATCTTTGACATGAGTTTCTTGCAGGACAAGGATGTCGATCATAATGTGAGCCAGGTAGTCACTTTTAGATTGGGACACACCTTCAACGTTTAATTGGCAAATTCGTAAAGCTGGGTCTACGGTTCTGTTAATGTGACTCTGGGAGGAATGCTTTTTGCGGGGGAGCTATTCCATTGCTGTTCAGTACGAGACTTTCATGAATGATGTTCAGATACCAGTTGATTACATTGATTGTGTCTTGGCACATAGCAGGGCAGACCACAAGAAGGTTGTCATCAACCTTCCCCAAACCTGCTGTAAACATCATTACAGAAATTTGTCTATGCTGATGTCATTGCACTGACTATACAGGCATGGGATTTACCTGTAATAGGATAAATCCTAACCAAGAACCTTAAAACCCTGGAAGTATATTTTTTATATTAGTGGCTAAAACCAAACCCCACCGAGACTCTTGTGTCAGCATTCTATCAAAACAATTGAAAGGCTAGGGTGGAACTGTATATGGACTTTTCTGGCCAGCAGATAAGACATGATTCCACCCCCAAAATATCTTGGTGTGATATTAGACTGAAGTTCACAAACCACAAGCACCTCAAAAATATCCATGTCAAAATACAAGATGCATGTAAATCTCCTCCAGAAACTGGCAGGAACAACTTGGGGACTCAATGTAAAAACTCTGTGGACCTCTTCACTGGCCTTTGTCTATTCCACCACAGAATACTGCTCTCCTCTCTAGACACATAGCTCCCGTACATCACTTATTGACCTTCAACACTGCCATGCAGATCATTATAGACGGGGTAAAATCAATGTCACAACTGTGGCTACATGTACCAGTCAGTGCACATCCACCCACCTCAAATTTTCCATGACATGAGAATCCCTTGGGAGTCCCATAGTATTTGAGGGAACAAGGATCTTTCAATACCTGAATAACACACTGAGGTTCCAGCTGTTAATGTTACTTGTGCAGCCTTAGTTCTGCACCATTACATGGTACGATATATTTAATTACATGGTCCCATACTATTATTTTCTCCTTCGCTGTCCAGATTGGATGGTGCATAGTGAATGAAGAATGATCCCTGCTTCATTCTGGGCCACTGGTCATGTATTGAAGTAAGGGAGTCCCCTCACACCCCTCCCCCACATGTTATCTCTTTGGATTATGTGTCCAGGCAGCGGACGGGGAGCAGGCTTCATGGGATGGCTATTCCCACTGGCGAGCAAGCAGGCACTGAGGGGCAGATATGGAGCCTTGGCTGGAACAGAGCTGATCTAGCATGACAGGGAAGTAATTTACACCTTGTAAAAGACTGCAGTAAATTTTTCCCCAGAAGCAAGGAACTGTGACTGTGACTTTCTGAATAACAGTTCCTTCCCGGGGCACTGCAGCTATGTGCAATTTCTTATCAGCTCTTTGAGCAAAGGATCATCATTCTACCTTCGGTTTGCAATTAAAATAGTGTACAGGTAGAGTGATCAATTAAGACAATGGAGTTACTTTGCATTTACATCAGGGTAAGAGGAAAATTTGGTCCTCCATGTACAGGTTACAATATTTAATGTACTACAGTATAACCCTTCTAGGTATTATAAGGTATTATAAAATTAAGATAGATTGGATGGTGTGCAATGAATGAGGCAAGTGTGCATTCATTGAACAAGAAGAAAAATAGTGTTAATATATGTACAGATAATTAATTTGATTTATTTTAAAAACTGTAATTAAATGTAATTACAGAAAACAAAAACATCTGTTTAAACTTTGTATGCAGGGAGCAATTGCACTGTGTGCAGCTTTTCTCATGACTTCTATTTCAATAAGTTATTTAACAATACTTATCACATGCAGAACTTTATTTCAAAACTATTTCAGATAAATGGCAAAGGCACTATTCCATAATCAGATCTGTGTGTGTGTCATTTTGAAGTGTTAAAACAAATCTGTTCTTCAATTATCAGAGTCTTAAAAAAATCTGTAAATGTTTTAATTGTTGAAAATGCATCCATTTCATGTTGGATAACTTAAAAATGGATGAATAGATGATACTTACGAAATGTCAAATAAAAATCCACTTCTGAATAAGAGACTAAGCATTGGAAGCTTCAGTCCAAAAGGGAACATTTTGGGGAAAAGTTACAAGTGTGTGAAAGTAGGTTTAGGACAGAAGTTGCAGCTCAGTCGTAATAACAGGATTACTGCTGCAAAGCAATAATGTAGGGAGTAAAGAAAATATTCTAAAATCAGAAATGATCAATGAAAAGAAAATAAATTGAAACTAATAATGTGAGAGACATCTTTTGCACATTAAAAATAATACTCTGAATTTGGAGACTGAATATCTGTAATTCAGTGAGATTTCTGAGAAATAGTAGAAAGCCACAATACAGCAATGCATAATAAAGAAGAAAAAATAAAAGGGAAAATTCTGATGTAGATAATGTAACGTATCCCTGAAAGAACGCCTTGACCAAGGGTAGAATGTCACCGGTCGATAACCATGTCTCAGTTAACTCCATTATATCCATACATCCTCAGAAATTAAATCATTGATATCACTGGCTTCCCCTTTCCTCCCCCAGCAGCTTTTATGTTAAATTGGGTGACATGCACTGCCATGATAGAAAATCTATTCTGCTGACACTTACAAGACATGAGCTAAGAGATAAAGTGTTAAGGTACTGGTAGCTCACTTTTTCTAATGGAATCAGCTGATAAAATTGCTTGGTTAACCTTGCCATGGTTTACACTTACACCCACACGCATCCCACAGTAATATATTTTTTCTTTATCTTTCTTAATCTTTTTAATATTTTCTTTTAAACCAATAAAAAATCAGACATCCAACACCAAAATGTGACAGTGATGAGCACCTTGTAATACATTAAATGTGATTGATCCTTAGGATACAAAAAATCCTTGTATTTCTTTTACATGCCATTAATCATAACAGTAATGTGCAATGCTGAAGATGATCTTCAAAGGAAAAAATAATGGCTTGTGCCTTGTTCAGTTTCATTATGCTAAATAAAGAAAGCCTGACGGGGTTACTTTTACAGGACTGGGGGTGTCAAATGAATTTTCCCCCTTATTTTTCCCTTTGAACTAAAAAATATATAAATTTTTTTTCTGTCTTCCCTTTTATGATGGAGGACTTCTTGTACCTTTTGAACCTTCTGAGCTCTTCAATCAGGAGGTGGACGTGAATTTCTAATGTTAAAAAACAAGCAAAAAAAAAAAACCTCCCAACAACTTCCAACCCCCCTTTCAGGCCTTCTTTATACATCCTAAAGACGCAAAAGGCACAAACCAATGTTCTTTTGCCCTCACAGGTAATTGTTTTAATGGAAAATGTTCAGTCTAATAAAAATGATCTTTCTGGAATTATTAGAATTAACAATGAAAATAAATAATAAAGCTAAATAAGGGCTCAGTTGCCCACAGTAAGGGGCAGGGCATAGCTTAACTGCCTCAGGTGAATCCTAGAAAGGAACTGTAACCATAGTTCTGGATTCTGGAAATTGTAAGGCCAGGACTTGCCTATCCATAGTACAGCCATGAAGTGGAATAAGGACAAGAAAAACGCCCCTGATTTGTCCAGCCTGAACTCTCCACATTTCAGTGTGGACACGAGGAGGGAGACCAGGCCCTGTGCCATTGGTACTATTCCTCAAGTAGATGGATGGGGCATCTCTGCCAACCCCAACAATGCTGAGCTGGTGCAAAGGGAGAAGTAAACTAGAGCCAATCACGTGCTGCCCACATGGCAGCATAGAAAGAATACCCACTTTCCATTTTCTGCTCAGCCACAATGAAACAGCTTCAACAAGAGAGACAGAGGGATCCTCCCATCAGAATATTTGCTAACCCAGTGGCAAAGGTACCTCACCTAAGAGGTAGCAGATCCCTGTTCAAATCCCTTCTCTCCTTGCAGGTGGAGTGGGGACTTGAACCAAGGATCTTTCACTTCCCAGGCGAGTATACTAAGCTAAAAGTAATGAAGAAGCGGCCCCCTTCTTCTGGCTTCTTGCCAAAGCAGCGTAGGCACCTCACTCCAAGGGAGGGTTTCTGGTGGTGAATCGCTAGCAGAGATTAATGCCCCGCTGCAACCCAATCCTTGGTGCCTATTTCCATGAGAGGAATGAAGTGTAGAACACACCTCTCTGGTTGGCATCTCCCATTCACTAGCTTAGGCAACTCCCTGCCTAACATGCTGGCTTTTGGGGGTTGCATGCTAAGGCCCCTATCTTCTCCCCATGTCTTGCACCTAATTCAGGCTTTGAGAATTTCAGTGGTTTCCTAGACTCCTGAAAGCGAGGCATGGTGATGCTCAATATAACTCCTTTTGTGCATCCAGGGATATGTTCTTTCCCCTAAAGTCCCCTGCCCTTCTATTTGGGATTAGGTATGCAGCAGCCTCTCCTGGTTTCCCCCCTTTGAGACTGGAAGTTGGGAAGGGAAAGGCAGACACCCCTGAAGTCAGTGAGATGGTAGGAAAGAGGTCAGAAGGTCCCACTGAAGGCACCATTGGTAAGGCTTTGGACCTGGAATTAGGTGAGGTTCTTGGGAAAATAATAGCAAATTGAGGTAGTGGAACGCTTCATATGGGAGAGGGGACAGGAGTCAGCCTATGGGAGAATTGGGGCAGAAGCCCAATGGAAGATGGGGGTGGGGGTATACAGGGAGATAGGGTCAGGATATGAGTGAATGAGTGCATTGCATGGGGGAACACAAAGAGAGGACGCTGCATTAAGCAGACGGCTGGGAATTCCAGGAGCTTCACTCCCTGACTTGGACCTCACTGGCTACACAGAGCTCTCCAGTGAGGAGAGAGAGCATCTTCACTCCCTTCACTAGTCTAAGTAATGGGGAGCTGCTTCTCCATTTGGCTAGGAGCATATACTTACATCTAGAAATTTGTGGGGGTTGGGGGAGTTGGAGTTCTGCCTGCTACTCAGGCCAAGAGACTAGACTTTCCATCAGCATGTGCAGTAGCTCTTATTGGCCCTTCTCTAGCCCTAGCCCTTCCTTAGCAAGCATGGGAATGGAGAAAAGCAGCCAGTCAGGTAGAGTTATCTTCACAGTTCCATAGAAGAGTCTGAAAACCCATAATGTATAGGGACATGTCATAGAATTGTCAAGTCTGACAGTCACTATAGATACATACAGGATGGTTAGATACTTGGGGAAGGGATGGTGTGCAGAATAATAGGCTATGTGTATTTAGACGGGGAAGTTATGTGCATGCAGAATGAATGGGTAAATTTAGAATGAATTTGGAGAGTTGTGGTGTGAGTTATGCCTGGAGTGTATGTAAGCAGGTGTGGAAAGAATGGGAGTAGCGTGGAATGACTTGGTGTGAAATGAATGAGAGTTGTTATATAATTGTTAAATGCAAGGAGTGGGTATAAGTGGGACAAAGAGGAAATGTCTATACCATTTTATGCAAATCAGTGGATATTAATGTGGATTATGAAAATTTATGGTAACTGAATCTACTGGATTTTTGCTTCCAAATGTTTGCAGGTATGAATTTTTTATATCACACTATGAAAAGAAACTTAATCTGGGCATAACATAATGTAATAATTACCTAGATTTTTTACAAGAAACTGCTGCTTATTTAGAGATGAGTGCTTTGTTAGCTGCCTGTGAAGTGCCATTAATCTGAACCAGTAACTGGCCATATCTTCCAGTTGTAAGAATGATCAGGGAAGTGGAGGAGGTTGGTAATTGGTGAATTAAATAAATCATAGAGGAAACAAACTTAGCAATAAATGTACATTGAAATAATAGCTTTTTATGCTCCTGTGGTTCCCACCAATGGTATTTTCATAGTATACATCACAAACATTCACAGTTCAGGGAAACACATCAATGGTTTGTATTGTTTTTAGTATAAGCCAAATGGTGTTTGTCCCAGTGGGATACGACATTAAGTATTAGCAAACAATCTCTTACATGATTTTGGTCAATAGAAAGCTGAACAGTTCAATCTCCATTTTCAGAGTGTGACATATAAGTATTTAAAATTGCATTAAAGGACATTTAACCCATGCAGAGCTGAAGAGATGGCACATGGCAGATATCAACTGCTCTCATACCATTTGCAAATGTTAGTTGATTACAAAAATGTTAGCTGTGTAAAATCAACATGATCTAATCACTATGCTTCAGGAAAATTCTTATCTAGTTTTCTCCCTATGGATGACCAAAGTTGGCTCCAGAGATCAAAAAATTAAGCCTCTACAGTCTGAGAGAGCTTCTCAGAACTAACAACAGTTTTCTCTCCATTCCACAAACACACACAATTACAAAACTCAAGGAACATACAAAAGTCAAATATAATTATATTTTACATCCAGGTTTTTTTGTTTTTTTTAATGAACTAGGGGACATTCTATTTTGAACTCTATAGTCCTTGCCCGAAGACATACATGAATGATGATGCCAAAAATTTTGTGTGCACGGTTCACTGCTTTGCTAAGGCAAGAATCACCTAAGTCAGTAACATGTGCATTAACAATTTCATATTCTGTTCATAGAAAGCTAGGTGATCACATTAATGGCCTTTCATGAAGCCGAAGAAGTTGCTCTAGCAGACCACTGCACCAGTATTAGCTGTGCCCTTACCAATACAACTGGTAGTTTTCTTCAAGGAGAGTTCTGTACTTCTCTTGCTGCACTCATAACCCTGCCAGGTATAGTGTATCCCAAGAACTGTGTGGATTTTCTGTCTTTGCAGCATACTTGGAATGGCCACTGCCTCACTTCTTTTCAAACATCCAATAACCGTCCCTCTCTGCTGACACACTTTCTCTGTTTCACTAGGCAGAGCAGCCAATTGCCCGGTACTGTGATTGCAGCAACCAAGAACTACCTCTTCGTCCTAGAGATACATGGCACAGTTATGGATCTAATTGCACCTCTGATGCCACCAGGTCTCTTCAGGTGCACCCCCACTCAGGTCTTGAGCCTCATGTCATCATCTCTTTCTTGGGGTGGAATCACTCTCAGACCAGGCCCTGATCCACAGTCTCCTATGATCAACCATGATTACCTCAGTAGGTGTTATTTCAGTACCTGCAATTGTGTCCCCTCAGGGAGCAATGGCGGTCGTATCCAATGACCAAACATCTTTTTTAAAGCAAAGTATTATTTATTTAGAATAAAAGCATTATAGAGAGAAAGATCTTAAAACAACAAAACAGACTGTATGCATGTCTAGTTTACCAGAAAGTTCTCCATCTTCCACGTGGGGATCCCGGTAGGTCTAAGCTTTTTATAGACTTCGGAGATCATTACGGTGTGGGTGACAATCTCTTCCCTTAATTCACAAACCAATTCTTGTTTGCCCTGCTTTTGGGAACTGTCACTTCAAATCTTACCCAGTCCATTGCTCACTTCCCTTCTCAGCAAATGTCATTTTTAACTTCTTGTAGCCCTTTGATCTGTTAGTTTCTAGCACCAGCAAGCAAGATTTGCAATTTGTTGGAAACAGATACAGGATCCTGGAAGCTAATAGCTTTCCCCATTGTCTTTCAAGTGTGTGCCTGGCTGTTCTTATAAGGGAGCCACTATGTTGCCTTTCTGCTTGTTGCTTTCCAACAGTAGCTCCCTACTAAGCTAGATCAATACATTTATACAGGAAAGTCTAATAACCCCATATACAGTAACTTCACCTCCCTAACCAGGTCACATACAGTGTTCATAAAATTATTTATAAATCAGCATTCTTAGATTATTACGTAGCAGTTGCACATCTGCCACAGTATGCTTCCTTCATATCCTTCAGATCTGCATTAACTGTGTCTGAATCTGTCTCAGATAGGAATTCTCCAGCAAGTCTAGAATGTTCCAAGCAGTTGCAAATTAATGGTTTATGCTTGATCACAAAATCCATATGGTGCAGAAATGCATGATTCCCTGATTCATTTTCATTCTTGCCCAGGTTCCAGCAATGGGGTCTCTATTAGGCCTCCAAATCCATCTGGCCAGAAACAGTGACCATGCTAGGTCAGAGACTGTGACGGTTTGCTGCAGTGTAAGTCCTTCTTGATCTTTAGAATCAGTTGAGCATCCAGCTGGCACTAAATCATTCTCACCCAGGGAGATTGCCACCAAATACAGTACTGACCACCAATCATGTACCAGCATTAACAATATGTCAGAAAGGTATCCCCTGTTCTCTCATAAGAAATATCAGAAAGGGTCCAAAATGGCTGTCCTACTGAATAAACTATGGGCAAACCTGATCTGTTCTACCCAGAATATTATTAATATCTGCATATTTCTGCAAACAGTTCTCTTCCCTTTCTTGTGCCGTGACTCTAAAACAAACAAACTGAAAAAATGTTGACATGTCCATTTTAATAAATCATTCCTACCTTTATCTATTTTTTTAAACATAATTTAATTTTTCTCTGTTTTTCAAACCTTGACCTCTCAGCTTGCTTTTAATCAACATAAATACACTAGCTACTTTGCTGATTGCCATTTCTGATTTTTCTGGATGATCTGTTCAGATCCCAGGTAGCTTTTGCCATGATGACCCAAGGTCAGAAAGAATAAATTCCAAATACAAACCAGTCAAAACTGAAAATGTAATATTGTGTGCAATATAGCAGAACACTCATATGCTGTCATTGGACAACCATCCATATAGGAAATCAGAGTTCACCTCTATAGCATTCTTCTAAATACTGCCACAAGCAGTCAGAAAGCATACTTCCCAGTGTGAAACTTCATGATAACATTGCCGTCTCTTCTCTTGTATGTTTGCTCAACAGAATTTGAATACGGATCTTTCATTGCCTTGGAACAATCATCCTGAAATGGTACCTGCCTTTTACTATGAAGACTTTAGCTCTCAGAGGCTAATAGCCCTGAAGAATTCTTTAAGGCTATCCAAAATAACATCAAAGGGCAAGTAGCATACATCTGACAGTGATCAAAGCTGAGTCTTGACATCCTGATTCAGAAGTTGAATTCTCTTTCTTTCTTTCTTTCTTTTTTTTTTTAAGTTCAAATTATTTATGGGGTCAGAGAGACCCAAGATCTTTCTGTGGAATGCTGCTGCTGCCCATTGCATAGTAACACAGAATAAGCCAACCCCAACTTCACCAAATTCAATAAGCATTGCGACACTTTTTGTGGCAAAATAGACACAAATACAGACTCTAATCTATATTTAGTCAGACAGTGAAAATATTAGTTCCATGTGTGTTGTATGCATCATCTTCAAAGCCACTGGCTGCTCTAGTTACCCTGAGGTCTCCACCAACTGTCAGCTTATGTAAGAAAACCAACACTGGAATCCGTTTTTTTGTTCTGATGAGGATTTTGTTCCAGATTTAGATTTCAACTCTAAGGGTTATTTTGACTATACCAAGGTATTTACTGTTGTAAAGAACATAGATGTCCAGGTACCTCCATTGAAATACAAGTTAATAAAGCAATACATGCAAATGGAATCACGGGGCTGCAACCATTAAAATAGCTTACAAACCATATCAATCTCCTCTCTCAAAAATGCCCAGAGAAAGGGAGAAGGTAATTCAGAATCTGTCTGTTTTAACTCACAAGCATTCCACTGCATTCTACCCAGAGGGGAAGGGTTTGTGGTTAGATGGAGAAGGCAGGGTGGATATGGTCATGAGAATCCTTGATCATTTAGAGTCTAAAGCTTCTGTACAGTAGATTAGTCCTTCCCACGCTACTTCTCAATCTCCCCTTCCTCCTGACAGCCACTCACTCTCATTTTAGCACCATGCTGCTCTTGGCTTTCTCCTTCATGGCTCTGTACTGACCCGCACTTTGGGGAATCGGGGAGACCATGCAAAGTCACAAAAATTTAGTTAATGCTCAGTTGCGTTTTTCATTTATATATTTATTTATCTTTCTACCTGGAAATCTGTCAGGTTGCCCCTGCGGCATGGAGCAGCTACTCCCTGGCTCTGTTCCCCCTCTGGTGTGACATGCTGCCTCAAAATCACCAGATTAGGAACTTCCAGCGAGCTGCTCCCCTTCAGTAGGGTTCTAATCATTAGCTCTGGGATGTCCATATTCTTGCTCCTTGCCACATCACATTGTGTGGAACAGCACTTTGGAGCAAAGCAGTCATAGCACCGTGGAAGTGTGACAGCCTTTCTTTTGTGAAATGAGTTCTACTAATTCTGCCCTTAAAATCAGTTTTTCAGTTTAGGATTTCACATTTATCTTGAAATATGAGTGCAGTTTGATTCACTGATGTCTTTCCATCTTTTAGTTATATTGAATCTGTAGCTGTTAGCTATTCACACTGTATTTCTGTCTTTTGTGTGTGCATGTGGTCTTTTGCCTTTCTTTTCATCTGGTTTCTTTTCTCCACTTATAGAAAACTCTGAAATGCAGCACTTATCCACAACACTATTATTATCCTGTTTTAAATAGAACTATTTGTGGTGCATGTATTCTTTGAAGATGTTTTCACTGCTTCTCTATTTTATCTTTTCATTGAGAATCTCAAGTGATTTTACACAGAGAATAATGTGTGGTTATATACAGTGCAGTGAACAATGGCATTGGGAACAATTGCATAGTATACAGGACCCATATTCATTTAATTGGTCTCTTTTCGTACAATTTTGTTTTCTATTGCATTTTAACTTGTGGTGCCCTAGAAGTTCTTATTTTCTACACTGTATTATTCCTTTCAAACAGTTCCATTTTATTTTAGCAACACCCACTAGTACCATTATAGCTGAAATCAGAGTTTTATGAACCTTGTTTTTCTGAGCTCCATATTCAGCCATTTAATTTGCACAGTGTCCTGAAAAAGGGTTGGAGGAAGGGAGTATTACAGTAGAGAGAGGCCGATCCAAATTCTCTCCCAAGTGTGGGGTGTGGTTCATTCCTGAGATTCTGATTCAAGACATGACTAGTGTAAAACAATGACTTAAAGCAGTTTAATGTCAGTTGGTTACAAAAAAATTTGGGGAATGATTTCAGTCATACTTTTGACCTACCATGCTTAGATACAGTGATGGGAGGCCTGGTATTGGCAAGGATAGTAACACTAATGGAGAGTTTCAGAAATACCTTAGATACATAGGTTGTAAGATATGACTGTATTCTAAGAAATTTTTGCAGTAAGCTAAGGGATATTCTTGTGTTGTTACATATACTTAATACACAGTGAATAAAGTGTGGTTGTAACTATTTGATTGGAGTTGCACAAGGGCAGCAAAGGGAGGGTAGATTCTTTGAGTACTGACTCACAGTGGAACTAATCACATGCTTAAAATTAGTTATGTGGTTAAGTATCTTGAATTAGAGTCTTAGTCCTTAGTATGGAGCAGTATCTATATTTAACAAATGTATACTAAGGTATGCCTTTTCCAGTGGCCTAGAAAAAGGTTTCATTTTAGCTGTTGGTGGATGAGTATCCACTTAAAAAGACAGTCACTATGAGATGTTAGTATATAAAATATTTCTCTTATTGTTTACTGATCATATAACTGCAGTCTTTACTTTAATTTATGATGTCCAGGCCTAGAGGAAGAGTTAAAGTTACAGAGGGGACCTTAATTTGGCATTTCCTGTTACATTAATGTAGTTTTGGCATTAGATGTTTACATTTGTTTGAATATAGATTTCTGTTGTTCAATGCCCAAAGTCATCTGTGATTCCCACTGCCAAGCTGAAACTCATACTTGTAATAGAACTTCCTTTCATGCCTGTTCTTTTTGCTAATGTAGGAAGACTGTCCTTGGGGATTCATTACCCCCCCTGGGAGTAGGCCCTTTTTAGATATAATCTTTAGTAAATAGTCTCGGAATGATTTTTGCCCTCTGTACTGCTTCAGTTTTGCAAAGAGTTCAATATTGAAGAACAGTTAGAACTGAAAAGATGGATTATTTTATTTCTACGTTACTCTTTTATTTAGAAGCAACTTTTTAAAATAAATATAACACATTCTGGTGGCTTTGGGTTTGGTAGGAGTGGACAGATCAAGAGGACACAATTGTATCGTTGTGCAGTATCTCCACCTGGCACTTTTTAATTGTAGTTTCAGTAGCATCAGGACTTGTTACACACTATACAGTACTTGGTTGTGGACAAAGACATTCAGGTAAATGACCAATCTAGTTAGCTTCCTGTACGATTAAAGGAAAGTGATGGGAAAATGAATTTGTATCTCCATTCAGTATATTTGTTCTCTTGTTTCCGTGTATATCTGTCTATAAAGATAAACATAGAGGGAGGGATTAGAGCTGGACAGATATTTCCATTAAATGTTATTCACAGAAATTTAAAATTTCTGAAATATTCACAAAATTCGAGCAGTTTTGCAAAACTGAAATGTTTTGCTCATTGGGAATATTGTGAAGATTTTACAGCAAATTTTTGTATTTCTTTTTAAAATTTCAAGCTGGTTTTGACAGTTAAATGAGGCACTCAATATTTTGTCGGTTTCCCTGATTACTGAGTCTACCCCATGTGCTCAAGATAATAATCACAATCCATTTTGATTAATTTTCTCAGAGGGAGTGGCTTCCTTCTTTGTACTTTGTATCAGTCAGAAAAAGTGTGATAGCATCAGAAACAGAGAGTGCTCTGTGCTGCTTCCTCTTGTGGAGAGTGTTTGTGGTAAGCACCTTTGAACACTAATCAAGATTAAGGGAAGTGGTGATCATTCCTGGTGGCTCCTTGAAGACGCGGGATGGGAGAGATTTCTGTCCATTAGAAAAAATCCAAAAGCTGTAGCAAGCCACTGGTTAGTTTCCCAGACAATACCAAGAAGAGATGAAGAGCTCTCAGAAAACAGTCTGTTGTAGGGCATCCAAACTATGAACCTCTGGAGGTTTTTCCCATAACTTGATGTATATGTAGTTTTTTATGGTTTAAAAGATTGTTTAATATGTGGCTACCTATGTGAATTCTGTGGTTTGCATGGTTTTTATTTTATTCCCCTTGTAATCAGTGTGTTAGGTCATAAAAGTCGTTAATAGTTCATCTACAGTGTGGGATCCTGAACTGGCTGTCTCACCATAACAGTGTTCAGTGTTATATTGCTTGCCTCAAACATGTATTCCTTGCTTCAGTTACCCAAACTTCATTTTATACTTACAGACCTATTGAGGAGCCCTCCTTACTTCCTACTTGAAACACTGTTACGTTTTGATGAATGGTAGAGAAGGAGACGATGACTTGTCAGTGGCCAGGCTGTTCGCAGAGTCAGAAGAGCTGGCTCTTGGAATTGCAGCAGAAATGTCCATATTGCCTTCCCCTTCCTTGTGGGCTCCCTGGCCACTTGCTTCCTTGCTGGCTGCACAGGGGAAGAATAGGTTTGTCTCCTGCTGAGCAGTCCTCTGATGCCTTGTCATGTTGAATGAGAACAGTCTCAGGGCAACAGGAAACAATTGTCACCTTGGCCACTGTCTGCGATAAATCACGGGAAAAGCCTGATAGTTGCTGCCCCTACCATTACAGTGGCTAACACCTTGTCTTCTCAGCTTGACCCTCTGTGAAGGGTAGGAATGGTTGTGTAGTTGTTTCTTTGAAGGGCTAATTGTGGAACAGTAGATGTGATACCAGCTGTCCACATGCTCTTTGAATAGTGTTTGGGTCAGTTGCTCTAACCAGAAACCTTAGAGCAGGTCCATGTGGAGTGGGTGGAGGACTGCTAACTGCCCTCTCAGTCCTGATACTGGTATGAATCCATATGTTTTTTTCAGAAAATCCAGAATAATACACGTCAGTGTTTTTACTTTCCTCTTCAGGAAGTAAACTCCCTCAGTGACATCTTGTGACCCTCATCTGAAACCAAGGCCCTGATTCTGCACTGTCTTGTAGTGTCTATAGTCCGTTACACCTGTGCACAATGGATGTAAATGACTGCCCACGTTGCCAGGCAGTGGAGAGTCAGGCCTCTGATATGCAGTGCTTTGGGAACTGTATATGCTTAAACAGCAATGTAAATATAATATATTCGGAGATGAACTAATGGGGCTGGGTTTTGCTTCTGCATAACAAGGGTCAGTAACAATCCAAATTCCAGTTTGTTTGAAACACCATGGTTTAGAGGATTCTGTTAGAAGATCTCAGTTTTGAACCAATCCTAGAAATTTTTGTAAAATGAGCCAACTTATGTCTGTTTTTGGATTAGAATTCATTAAGAGAGAGGTTTATTACAGAACTAATAAATAATGAATTCTGCAAAGATATAAAGTTCAACACATGTGTGCAGCTATTTAAAAAAAAATCTTCCTATTGTAAGATGCATACCCAAAGTTTCTGTGTGCTTTGTAATGTGTAGCGCTACTTAGTTGTGTCAAAGCTGTCACTAGGAAAGTTACCTAGGTTCTCTTCTTTGAAATTTCCTTGCTCCAGAAAATGAAATGCCTGCCACTTAGTGTTATTCATATCTCTTCAATGTTTTCTATTTTTTCTGCAAACTTTGTTGCCGTTCTCTGCAGAAATGAAAGCCCTTTGAATTGAAACTGATGCTCTCAGACAGTACAATGCTGTTGTCATCTATGCATTTACATTTTCTTTTCTCCTTGGTCTGGCTATTTACTGGAAATACCAGCTTTCCATAGCCTTAAGACATCAAGAATGTCTTACGTTGTGTACTTCTAGAAGCTGTTGCAATGCCCTGTAGGGCATTCTAGCTGTTGTCCTAAATTGAGATGACAGTGTTGCTCATATTAAATTTCCTTCTTGCTTGGTTTGGCATGCTGAGATCCATATCTATTAATTCAGGAGTGTCCAAATGTCCTGCTAGTAAAGCAATTTGTTCCTCAGTAGGGTGCCAGAGAAGCAGCTGGTCTAAGAAGCCATCAGAGGTGATGTTAGGGGCAAGTTGTGTATTTTCTTGATTTAATGGAAATTTTTACTGATCTATCGCCTTGCTTGCCACCACCACTTGTCAACAAGGCAGTACATATCTATCTTCAGCCACCTCCTCTCCCTCCCAACAGGCCTGTCATATCTCTCTTGTGGTGAGACAGGCTTTCACACAGCCTGAGCCTCATAATAGACATTCCAACAATGACAAACATGTTATTAATGGATTTTTTAAAAATGGCCTAGGGAGACAGCACAATTTTGGAACACTTTTGCTAAATATCAGTTTTAAAACCTCCTCTTAGAGATAGAGAAAGCTCTTCCCTGAGCCAAAATTTGCTCTCACACAAACACCACAAAATACTTTTAACTCCTTCGGTAACATGTGGAGCAGACTGCTAGGAAGTCTTATCAGTTTGCTTTTTCTATCTAAATCTCAAGTTTCATTGTAAGCTATTTAATGACGGATGGAGATGCAATTATTGAATCTGGTTTGGTGATGTGCTAGTGTTTGTGCCCATTAGCTACTTTTCAACAAAATTGTCATGGGAAACCTTCATATACAGAGTTAGTACATGTATGTGGCAGAGGCTATTAGAGTTTCTGGCAATCTGCAAAGGTAAGCAATATACAAGAAGGTTTTCAGATAATAGACCTTTATGGCTATGGAGGTATCAATCTAATTTGTAAACTAGGGTACCAGAATGTGCATATTAAACAGCGTTTCTTGATTAGACCAGTATTTGTGTGTCTGAGGGCTCCAGATTTGTAGTACCAGATCATCATATTAATATATAAATTAAACTGTCGCTAATTCATTTTCCTGGCAAACCACAACCATTTAAAGTCCTGTCAATGATCCATGCATTAAGGCATGCCTAAGTACTAATTCAAAGGCAGCACCACACAAACATCCATTGGGACCCAAAAACTTTATTTTGGGTAAGGCACAAAAAAGTGTCGACATTCAAATGTAAGGAAGTTGAGGAAAGGCCAGAATCTTGGCCTTAACTCACTTCATTGTTCCTAGATATTTCTTAAGTCTCTAAAAGTTGCATTATCTTCCACAAGCTAAGTGCTAAGAGATACTATACCACTGTAAGATGGAGTTTCAGACTTCATTTTGAATCCCCATTTAGTGGATTTAAATATGATCTTTAATATTACTTTACTTTTCTTTTGGTGTTAATTTATATATGTATTAACTAAAGTATACTTTAGTATTGTATTCTCTGGTCTGAATTCAGGCCTGGTGAAAATGGGAGCAACTCCCACTGAAGTTAAGCGTTTCATCCCCCTTATACGAGGTCTGAGTTTAGTCCAATAGGAATTTTTCCCATTCACTTCAGGGCTGAAGTTGGTCCTCATGGACTACTAAACTGGTGTAAATTACTCTTGTTTGGCTCACCTACTGACTGCCATATTTCTACATGTTACATTGCTCCAATACTTGCACCTGTTTTATGATTAACTTATTTACCCCATCATTTGTCACTGCTGAATTTGTCCCTGGTAGTTCTATTTGTAAAGTCTTTTGGAACAACATTCTATTCTGTAATAAATTGCCTAACTTAAAGTTGCCTAAGGCACTTGTAAATTGAGTACCTGACATCAGAGCTACCAAGAGTTGGCTGTCCTTAAGAGTGAGATTTACAGTCCCAAAAAGTGAGATTCAAGGCCAAAGAGTGAGACCTTCCAGAGGTGTGTTATGTCATTGCTTAGGACGGGGACTTTCATCTTTGGTCCTTGACAACATCCAATAGTCCAGGTTTTTAATCCCACCCAAATTTAATAGTTTATTTTAAAGTGTACGCTGCCTAATTCTGAATATGAAACACTTAAATGTCCTAATTCATACTGAAGTAAAGGGTACGTTAGAATTCTGTATGCAATGCAAATCAGTGGATTTTAATAAAAACAATTATTTGCTAGTTGGAACAAAAACCTGGATGGCTGGAGATCCCTGAAGTCATGAATTTGTTCAATGTGGTTTATATTTTTAACTGAATTTTGCAGAACCTGCAAACTTTCAATCAAGTCCTTTTTGTTTTTTGGGTGAACTGATATTTTTGATCATCAAGTATTCACACACACAAAAATACTCATGTTAAATTCCTCTCTCCTCTTGCATACATGTACGATGCAGGCATGTAGTCTCCATTGTTACCACAGTTCACAAGCTTGGAAAGTGGCTTGAAGCCCCAGAGGTATTGTTGTCTCTTTCAGTGCCTGAGTAAAAATTATATATTTATAAACTTAGGAATGTGTGCAAGAGTGAGATAGCATGCTAATAAGTGCATTTCACACCCAGTGAGTGAGACTTGACCTGTCTGTCTGACATACTTTATTGACAATTGTATTGTGCACCCAAGATGTGGCCCTTCTTCACATGCAGTCAGTGACAAAACGTTGATTGACTTCACTTAGATCAGACACGAATTCTGTTTTGAAGTGTTATAAATCCGCAATGCATAACATAGGAAAAAATGTATTTTGGTGTAGCAGGCAACAGCTGAGATAGAAAATAGCAGAAACTGAATTTTGGTAAGGTAGATAGGAAAGTGCAACCTAGGTTTTAGACTCAATTTAGTAGGTTGATTCTCTTAAGGAGGCATCTCCAATCTTTTGTGCATTCTTCTTATGTTACCTCATTCTATTTTATTGTTAAAAAGGCATCTTTCTCAGTTTGTGATCTTTAAGTCAGTACTGCCCTGACTAATAGATGTTCTTCATGATTGTTTTTCATACTGCATTGTTTCTGAGTGAATCATTTTTTTTACCTTGCCGAAGCCTTCAGAACAGTTTACTCTGTGTGTGTGTGCATACATGCGCACATAAACCTTCACTTTCTGCTACCTTGTGTGAATGCATTATGGTAGTCTCTAATTACATAATCACATACAATTTCTGAAATATAATATATCACACAACGTTTTCTACATCCTTGTAAGTGCATCTTAGAAGTTGCACAATGAATCACACAAGGACTCCACAGGACACATTCTGTATAAATTACTTTCATTGTCTATATGTGCAGTATACACAAAGATGCTATACATGTATATCCAAGATTGCAGAAAAATAGTTGATATTATACTGTGTTATTTTAGAAATAGAATGCAATTAGACTGTTTCATAATTCATTTGCACAGCAAAGCAACCTTCACTCTGACATGTCTTGACTTCTGAGAGCTTAGCCAGGCAATCTTAACACTCATTTAATGTAGTTTATTTTTATAGGCAGCACTTGTAGCGATGCCTGTAGTTAAGGTTGCCTGCCACTTTCCATTATAAGCCCCTGTTTTCCGTTACTTATAATTTTGCCAACTTTACACCACTCAAGTTGAAATTTGTCATGCTCTGCAGGCCTCAGGCCGGCTTTTGTGTTGTTTTGTTTTTAAATTCAGTCAAAACAGTTTAGCCATTTCTGAGAATGGGGTTAGGAAAAATAAGTAGTTTTGCCCATGTTAAACTTTTTTCCTCAATTATTTCTTTGAAGAGCAATGGCACCTCCATGCTTTTGAGCCAGAACTAACAATTTGTTAGGGAGTGGTTCTGGAGGAGTAAGAGGTGCCATTTGCTTTGCACATGAAAATCTCTCCAGATTTGACTGAGTTGTAAGCTTCTGAAAATCACTATTTATACATGTTCAATAAAGCTTGTTCCAAACATGGGCAGATTATTTCTTTCTCTCTTTCTACACATATTCATTGAGAAACCCCCTCTCCCCCATTTTGTCTGTTTTATCCACCTGATGTGTCTTGTCATAATCTTAGATGGTAAACTATCTGGGTGGGAATTGTGTTTGTTTTACTGGATCCTTAACCATATAGGGGCCTTATCTCATAGGTTTGTCCCTATAACAACAACGTGAGTGTGGGTGAGTGAGAAAATATATAATATACCCACACATAAAAGTATCTAGCAAAGGCCACCAACAATAAATTTTCATACATTTTATAGAAAAAAATATTTTTTTCTTCCTTTTTGTGACAAAATCTTTGGAGGTTCTTGACCTTAGCTTGATAGGACATAGATGGTGTTCATTTAAAACCCAATTGATGTACCAAAATGAAACAGACAAAATAGTTTTGATATGGTTTAGTTCAAATATTATTGATTTTGTAAATTTTCTTTTCCCTGCCAAGGGTAGACTTTGAAATACTGAACCTCAAGTTGTGGAGCAAAGCTGCAGAGGTAGCATGGTATGTACATGAGAAATAACTGTCCTATACAATTTTCCAGCTCACGACTCCATCACAGGTGACAGCTACCATATTACATAATAAATGTGTGTGCACAGACTTCAGCACAGCCAAGCCTCACATTTTTGCTGTTTTTATTTGCACAATGTCAGCTTCAGTATATTCTGTTTTTTTAAGGATTATTCACATAGAAGATGTGGGTGCATAGTAATAACAAAATACTATAATAACCAACTGCCTTAAAAATAGCCCTTTTACTCATAAACAGCTTACTCGGTTCTTTATAAATTACTGGAATAAATCACAACCCACTGAGCTTTTGTACCACAAGATCCAGAGGGGTGGATGGATAGGAGGCATATTACCATCATTTCAAACATATTCTAATGAAAATGTTTGTTCTTTCTTTTTAAAGTGGTGTTCTGTCCATTTTACCTTAATAATGAAAATTGGAGACTTGTTTTGCTTGCATTGTTGTAGAAGGTCTGTTGTGTGGAGTGCTAGTGGAATTGTTTCAAGGCCTTTCAAGGTGACTCCTACCCAATCAGAAAGTCACTGGAGGAGGCAAGTCAGATACTACGGCTGAACGCAGCAGGCTTCAGGCACTGACTGTGTGCGTGTGCTTATTTATTCATTTTTATATTCAGAACAAAAACTCCAAAATCCAGAATATACATAAATTATCATCTCAGAGGACATGAATTTCAAGTTAGAAATCTGTATGTAAATGCCCTGTTCTACTTCAGGTTCTTATCCCTGCGTGTAGTGCATTTCAGGTTGTGCATGTGTCATGGGCTGGAGAATCTTCCTACCAGTATCTGCTCGGCCCGCGCCTGTGCCCCTGGTCACCTTGTGCTTCACACCAAGGGCACGGGACGGGAGGGGGCTGCCAGACCACTGCCATTTCAGTTTCTTTTCACCGTTCATGGTCTGGGATGGAGCCTCCATGTTCATTACGTTTCTTCAGCTTATCCGTAAATAGCTTTTTAAAAATAGTTAGGAATGTTAAAATTTAGTCATTAGTGTAGCATGGTTGGAGTCTGTTTCCTTCCTTGGGGGCCCATCTCCTGGATAGAGGAGGCAATTACCGCCCCATGTGTTCTTTCCTGGTGGCAAGAGAGCATGCTAAGTATTCCTAGCTTCAAGAGTTGTGTGGATTGCCTTGCTGCTAACAGACAGTCACAATGCCTGTTTGTACTGCCTGGGGGAAACCCACATCCTTTCCAGATGCAGTATTTGCTGTTTGTTTCTGAGGAGGATGAGGTACTCAATGGAGTTGCAGCTTAGAAGATTCCTCATGGAGAAGTCCTTGAGAGCAGGTCCGGACTCTGACCGGGAAGCCCCCCACCCCTGTAGGTTGGCAGAAAGAAGGTCAGACTGCCCCTCTGAGTGCAGCTTCGTCCAGTTCTAGGACCTCTGTCTCTTCTTTGGCTCTGAGAGATTTGGGTGAGCAGAGATGGGATAGAAAGGGGGAAGGAAAACACAAGCACTCCCATAATTTAAGAAGGAAAGTTCCTCATCCATGTCTGTGAAGAAGAAGTTGAAATGCTCCTCCCATTCCAAGTTGGGGGAAGCCTTGTGCTCCATCTTGGTACCATCCAGTGCCATGAAGGAGTGGCCCAGGACTTTACTGTGTGCCCTCCAGTACTGGGAGCAGTACCTTGGCACCTTCAGTAGCTGGACCAGCGCCCTCAGCACTGACGGCCCATGCTGCAGAGGAGAAAACAGCTTCATGAACTTTGGCGTACTTCTTGGTACCTGATGTTTTGCTGATCCACCTGGAACCAGAGTCACTGATGCTGTCTGAAGTCCTGCAGCCAGCACCAGAATGCCAGTCAGTACCAAAATTGCTGTGGTACCCTTTGCTGACCCCTTCATTGAGCTGGGTTAGAACCAGACTTTGACTGGTACTGTTGACAAGCAGAGGCAGGTCATCATCTTCTCTGGCACCAGGAGCTTCCTCATTGAACTTGGGCTCAGAATCACTGGACGTGGAAGGGTCAAGGAGATCTTTCCCTGGGCTATTTTCCGAGTGACCCCTCACATGGGGTTGAGCCCAGACAGAGCTTCAAAGAGGTCTAGGGTGTTGTTGTATTCCCTTCCAAGGGAGTACCCATCATCTTGAGGATCAGAAATGGTGGGGCCTGAAGTCCCACAGTGACAGCATTGGGACCAAGAAAATACATGACCCTATTACTCAGTGTACCTATGCTGTGGGGCTGGGGAGTCTCAGAAGTGTAAGGCTCCCAGAGGGAGAAAGAGTGCCTTCCCAAGGAGCTACAGCAGCACACAGGAGGGGAGGACCCACCTGAGCAGGTGTCCTGCACAGCTCGGGCCTAAGCACATCGGTGCTGCCAACTAATGAAACCATATTTGAGCTGTTCAAGACTTGTCCACAATCTTTTCTCTCACCTGATCCCCAACTTCCTGGGGATGATGGCACCAAATCAAGCCAAATTCCTTTTACAGAAGCCTAAATATATTATATCAACACTATTACCTTTATCAACCAAACTTGTAATTTTTTTTTTAAATATATCAGGTTAGTTTGACAAGATCTATTTTCCCTGGTGTGTAACCTTCCCACTTTGATTTCACAATGGTGTTAAGCTGGTGTAACTCTGTTGGCTTTAGAGGAGTTACTCCTGATTAAGTATGAGACCATACTAAATAGTGCAAAGAACAGAAAGGAAAGCACCTTAAATATAGTAGGTCAGATCAATGTGTTTATGCCACTTCAGCACCAAGCAGCAGTAAAGCTGGCTTACCCAGTGTGGAGGCTATTGACAGGCAGTGTAAATTAAAGCAGCTCTGATTTACACCTAGGACTGGCCTGGAGATGAACAGCGCTAGGAGTAGGGGAAGGAAAATCCACCTTTTCACCTATTGCGCAGCTCAGGATCTGAGCCATAATGAAAAGAGTGTTGTTTGTGCCTGTGTGTCTTACCTAAGGGTCTGATCCCTTTGGAGTCAGTGTGCTTCCTATTGTTATTGTCATTGGAAATCCTTAGACTGACTGATTTAGGACAGGGGACAAATTCTCATTCCTTATAAGCAGAGTAAATTTAAAATTCTATTTGAGAGATTTCACATAATACCATGACAAATAGGGAATGATGAAAGTAGGACACCTCATGGGCTTTGTCTCAGGACAACATCTTCTATACCTCTAAATTCCATGGGGGTGTGAGGAATAGGAAATGTCTCATAATCATTTGTCAGATAATGCTAATTCTTGGATTCTTTAGCTGTATTTTAAGGTGAAATGGTTGGGTAAATTCACCCAATATGACGACATATGCCTTCATGAATTCCAGAAGTCCACCAGAGTGGCAAGGATGAAGTATGCTTATTTCCTTTTATGAGGTTTTTTCTGTTTTTAAATAGTGACCTAGTTGTTGTCATTCTTTCTGTTAAAATTCACACGTGTTGTTTAGCAATGAACCCCACTGCTGTCTGTTGAAACTCACTGAGTATTTTTCATTCAGCCCTTGCATACCTCCCAATTTAAGCAGTTTTAGGAATAGAAATGACCACTGTCATTGCCACTGTCATGTGACTTTTTATTGGTTTCAGAAGCGTATATTGAATATTCTTTTGTAATCACTTCTTCCTGACCCCTTCTATCTTATGGTAGTAATTAATGCAGCTGCAGGATATATCTCCACCAAACTGAGATATTGTTCTCTCATTCTGGTAGATCCTTTACCAGTTGGCAATTTTATTTCAGAGAACAACCCGTATGCCACTTGAGCCGCATAGTAACTTTGCAACTTGCTGCTTTGCTGGTTTTTGTTTTTTGTTTTTAATCTTGACCTGTAACCAAAGGATGCTATGATTCAATCGCATTGTCCCTAAGCACAGTAAAATCGCATACCTTAAGCAAACCCAGGCCAGGCAATGTTTGTTTATTTATTTATTTATTATATAAGGCTATCCACTGTGCATAAGGATTTCTCCAGCTGGCCCAAACAGGCAGCTTTTTTTGGAGCAGGGTAAACTCCATGGATTTCAACGGGTGACGTGTCACTCATAAACCTCACGTAATTTTGTGGTGTTCCACAGATTAACCCCTCCCTGAGGAATTCGCTCTGTTAGCACTTCAGCCAAATGTTGATAACTCTTCGTCCTTTTTCTTAGTGTAATGGGTATTCAGATAATTGCTGTGAAATGTAAAAGCAGTAATGGTTAGAAACGGGAACTCTTTGTGATGGGAGAGCAGGTTGTTCTAGCTAACAAGCTGGGGTTCATTCACCTCTTTGTGCTATTATTTCTTGTGTGTTATGAACACTCAAGTGCCTAATTTTAGACTCATAGACTCATAGGTCAGAAGGGACCAATATGATCATCTAGTCTGACCTCCCGCACAAGGCAGGCCACAAAACCCTACCCATACCCTACCCATTTTATTTGGAGCTTTGAATGATTTGTGTGGATTCTCAAGGCCAAGTATGGTCCTTATAAGAGAATGCTTTTTAGTTTGCTTGCAAAAAGATTTTAATGCTGTCTTCGTAATCCTGACAGTGCAAATGGACAGTCCGTATATTCCTTATAGTCTTCTTACGCCTTCCCGTTTGGAAAGGCCATGGTTTTTCCTTTTGCATCAGGATAGTCAGTTTGTGTGTGAGAAATCAGATCAAACAAACTTGAAAACTAGTTCACTTCCTCCAAATGCCTATGATTGACTCACCTATCTAAAATGTAATTTGAGAGTGAAGAACACTAGTGCTTATCTCTCCTTCTCTTCTCTTGATTGCATCATTCAGCAGACAACAGAAAAGTTGAGCTCCTCTCACTGTCATTTTTAAATTCACAGAGTAAAACACAACAATATAACTACTCCTCCTGCTGCTCCACCAAGCACAAAAAATGGACTTTAAGGCATCTATATTGTGTCCAATGAATATCCTAAAGATGTGCAAGAAACTCAGAGCAGGGTAAAACGAGAGAGAACACACATTTGTTGAGTCCAGACAGATGGCATCAACAGAGAAAGATCTTATTCTCTCACTCAACTGTAATGTTCTCAGCAAGTGTCCTCATTGGAAGGACAGAATGAGAAGAAATAATAGTTTTAAGATAACTAGGAACCTATCAACAAAGCCAGTCTGGCAGAGTTACAAACAAAAAATGCCACTTATGTTATTCAGAGGCCCTCAGTGTATCAATCGGTATTGCTCTTTCCATTTTTGTTTGAATGAGGAATTCATTGCATTAAACAGAGGGTATATGTTACTGGATGAAATCTGTCCAGAAATAAAGCCCATTTGGTTCACATTAACCAGCTGCCTGGGAACTACTCTCAAATATTTTTGGAGCAATTTGGCACTAATGTTAATCACCCACATTTATTAAGCATACGGAGTGGTGTGACTGATAATCTAACTAATCATTAACAGATTTATGGGTCAAAGTGATAATAAACTGGGCCATATTCCTTGGATTTAAATTAAAATCTGTGAAAGGAAAAATAAAGAACATTAGTAAAGGTGATGAATAAAGTGAAAAAATGATTAAAATTAAATTCCATTACAAAAACTGCAAGTACAGTAGCCATCATAAACAAAAGAGGGTAGTTGGGTTTTTAAAAAATAGATCATGAAATTCCTTTGTTGATGCCTTACATGGAAATTGATGTTGCTTACTCATAATGTCCACAATGTATGCAAAAGATCTTCTGGCATCTCTTGTTAGGCAGGCATTAGCTTGCATTCCTGACAGAATTTAAAAAAGAAAAAGCCCAATGCATGTTTTAAAAAACCAAAAAAATCTAGATCTCTCATTGGTATTTAAAAAGTGATCAAGAAATAATTAAACTTAAAATATTTTTTATGTCAGCAGTATATGTTTGATCCAGATTGACACTGGCTATTCACAGAAATACCAGATCCTTTATCCCAAAGGAGCATTGTACCTCTATTCACCAGTTTTATCTTATACCTCTTATTCCTATTTTATTACCCAGAACGTGAAATAAAACAAAAGATTTATTTAAGAAAGGATAGAAGTTCTACTAGAAACAAGAGGGAGTGAAGGAAACAAATGGTTATTCTACCAACAAAATCATAAAACGCAATCCTGGGGTCTATACTGAAGAGTTATTTTTCCTACTTCATATAGTAGGTTCCCTACACCCCACCCCACCCCAAAGTCCTGTCAGTTGCAGAGCTGGCTGGCTTCACGGGAACCAGAATCCAATTTTCCTTGAGAACAAACCCACTCCTCAAGATGTCTACTGAGTAAAAGGATACAGAGAGCCTTTCCCCACTCATGCTATACTGAAACAGTCTTTTTTCTTTATTCATAGGCAGGGTGTGATTCTCTGTCTATTGTAGTGCTATTTTTTTAACCTCCAAGTGATTTTGATTGTTTCCAGTGGGTGATTTTTCATGGAAAGTCTTGGGATGGAGCAAGACTAGACAATTGAGCCTTGTGCTGTTACATCACTGGCAAACTAGGGCTCAGTGACAGCTCCCTCCTGCTTGAAAGGGCCATCACCAAGGCATATTATTCCCTGGTGACTAATTTTTACTCCACATCCACAAAATATACATTCAGTATAATTAAATTATTCTATAAATAATGCCTGTGCAAACATTTCACAATTATGACTCTTGATAAGCTTTTTGTAGACAGCTTACATTCTACTCTTTATGGGTAAATATCCTTCAAGACATGTATTTGATGTAGTGAGTTTGTCAGGTCTGAGATGAGAATTGTTTCCAAAGAACAGGGGAACTTTTACAAAGAAGCCTGTGTCACACCCTGGCTTTATTTATGAAGGGCCTCATTCATGGCTTTTGCCCAGTCCCATTCTGGGAGCACCTTCCATTCTGGAATCTCAGCATTGAAGATGCTCCCATTTTTTCTGGATAAAACATAGATGAGCAGGATGACCTGAGTACCATCAATACCCGAGGCTCCCTACAATCACTGAAGTGTTCATTGTGTAGGAGACAAACCTTAATTTCAGTGGATAATCGCAGCCCAGCAATCTAGAAGGCAAAATCAGTAACATCAACAGGGTACCTAGGCTTTTTTCTCCTTACCAAAACCTTTGTTGGGCAATACTTTTAACCCTGTGCACTCAAGCAAGAAAGATAATAACATGGCCCCTGACTACTATAACCATGACTTTTGATTTTCCTGTCTTTGTATTTTTTAACTAAGCAGCCTCAATGGTGCATTAATGTTTATTTTTATTCACCTAGTTAATTTTCTAATGCTCAGTGCTTAGCTGTACTGAGATGGAGGCAAAGGTGGCCCCAAGCCATGTTTTTGTATTCCCTGATCCTGTGTCTGTTCCAGGGCAAAACTGGCCTTTACTGCAAGTTAGAGCACTAACTTACGTAGGGGCATTATCCCAGGGAGGATCAGCCAAAATGTAGGGGAAGCCCCAATGGTCCCTCCAGAAAGTTTTCCAGATGTTTGGCATTGCCTGGGCAGTGCAAAGCAGTCAGAAGCTGAGGATTTGGCCCTCATTTATTTAAAAATGATCTCATAGCACATTTTGTAGGATAAAACAGTTAAAAAGCTTTCCAATATGCATTCTAAAAAGAAACACTTTCATATCATGTTCAATATAAATAAAATATACATGTCACCAATAAGGGAAAGAAATAAAAGAACCATTAAACAGGACGACTTTATACACTTATTATTGTAACCCCTTATCTATCTTCTCCCCCTTCCTTCCCTTTTGTTTAACAACCCCATTCAATGTCAGATCTAAAATATAGGTTGGAAAACCTTCAAGGCATGTTCTTTTATGCAGTGTGCTTTTGGCACAAATAAAATAATAGTCAGAACATAACAAGTTTACAGTTGTGCCCTTGAACGTATATGTCGTTATTACTGTGATGTACTAATACTAGCGCTCTGAAAGCAGCCGGCTACTTGGTAAACTGAGTACAATTGCAATACTGTGCAGTCAGACTAGAACCCTACAAGTCAAAAATAGCTCTTTACCTATGTAAATGTGGGCCAGATCAGATTATAAATGATTTAATAATAATCTATCTCTTGCCTCTCCGTTGTACTTTTTATCAGTCATCTTTTTTCTGATTAGGGTTTTATAATCTTTTTTTAATGAAGGAAGATAGTCCAATTCGACCAATGATATGAGATCTCTACCTGAATTATGTACATTCACTGAACAACAAATTAGTTCAATATAAACAAATATTTCCTTTATTTTGTTGTTTTATGTGAATGAAAGAAAGAATTACCACTATTCAATGTGAATGAATTAACTATTTCTTTTAAGTGAGACTAATTGGAAGTTGCTGTGAACAAACATAAACCTGCCCACAGCTTCACATTTTGTTCAAAGCTGCTAGTGGGACCTTGAAAAAATTTAACCTTGGGAAAGGAGGAAGCAATAATGGCTACTGTATATAAATTCTTGTTGCTCCTGTGCTGTTTGCCTCCCATCTAACCAACAAAAGACTGCCCCCCCCTGTTTTTTTGCATTTGATGCGACTGCTATCTGAAATGAAATAGGGTGAATAGGGTTGGCTGCAAATTGAAAGAGCAAGAACAGGGAACATCAGCAGCTAGAACCATGTAGGGCAAGTGCTATAGAAATGGCAGTACTCTACAAATAGTTTCTAAAAAACCTGGTAGTCGAATTACATAGAAAACACTCCACAATCGTGGAGTCATAAGAATTTTAGTCTCAAAACTGTTCTGTGGTGAATCCAGAGCTCCAGAGAAAACAGCATTTAATTATTACTTCTCAAAAAATATTTTATTTCCTAGCTTGTATCTGAGAACAATATATAAAGGATGATATTGTGAGCCATTAACTCAGTTTTCAAAAGGATAATGCATCGTTCTTCTTTGAGTGATGGTCCCCGTCTGTATTTCATGTGAGGGGGCGCACATGTGTGCCAGGCACCTGAGCCTGGAAGTGTTTCTTGCTCGTGTCTGTTGGCTCGCACATGCATAGCGTGTCCCCTCATGCGCACAGCTGAGGGTAAAAGAAGTCGTGCAGGTCAATGCTTCTCCAGTTCCCTTTTACATCTGAATGACCTGGGTCGGAATCACCTGTTACTTCATGCTGTTCGTTTTGACTATGAGGGTGACTTTGTCCATTCTAGTAGATAGTTATAGATAGTAGCAGTAGAGCAGATAGTTTAATTAGTTGTCGTTTTCTCCCGTTTGGGGACCATTCCCCCCGTCCCCAGGACTATTCCCTGCATTCTGGGGTTTAAAAACTGTGTCTCCGACAGCACTCATTCGCTGTGAGTGACGAGCACCACAGGTGTCTTCACTGCCTTGACGAGGCTCTCTTTGTGGCTTGTTGCTCTGTCTGCGAGTCATTCCTGCCCTGAACCTAGGAAGCACAGGAGCTCCACCACCATAAATTTGTAATGGAGGAAGCAACGAGACCACGTGCCCACCTGGATCTGGGACTGTTGGATCCCCCCTCCCCCCGGTATAGCGGCTGTCCCTGCCAGTGAGTGCCCTTCTGAGCGCTTTGCATGACCTGTACTGATGGTGAAGGACAAGCCCAGACATGGGAGTAAGAAGCACTCTCATGGGCACAAGAGCAGATCCCTGCACTGAACTGATCCCAAGCGCAGTGTTTCCTCCTTGCGCCAATGAGTGTGGGTTGGCTGGACCAGTGCTCAGGCTTCCCTGGGTGGAGGGTGGAGCTCAGCGCAAATGAGATCCGACGGCACTGATGGTAACCATGGTACCCACACATCCGGAGCGCTCACCGGCGTGGGTACCTCCCATCCCGCACCATCTCTGCACCACTCGGACAAACCAGCCTGGCAGAACTACTGGGGCCTCTGGCGTCTGCATGGGCACTCCAAGGACTCCCACCACTCAGAGTCCCTCATTTCAGTAGAGGAACTGATACTCCTGTAACAGCCCTCTCTGCTTCCTCTAGATCCCCCCACTCACCTGAGAGGTCCCCAGTCTGGTGGATGAATTTCTGCTGCTGCTGCCGGACAGGTTCCTATTGGCGCTACACCAGGGTCCACTGGTTTCCCCGCTGCTGGAACTGTCCTCAGGGTCGGAGGGATTTTCAGAGCCAGAAGCCTCATTCTCTCCCACGTCACACCGCACTTCGTACTCACGGCCCTGACTGCCTTATCCACTGGTGTACGATCCAGCAACGAGGGTCTGGTAATGGTATCTGTGGGGCCTACCACACCCTGGGACTCCTACTGCCAATGCCGCCTGCCCTCCCAGGTGTCCTATCAAGCCTCCCTGGCTCCTCCACGGGCACTGTCAGAGAAAGAGGCAGACATCAAACTGGAACCACAGGCTCTGCCAGTCCCCACAGCTGCTTCCTCCTCGCTGTATGGGGTGCTTATTCCTCTCTCCCTTTTTCCACTGGATGACCACTGGCAATATCAGAACATGCTTAGAGGGTAGCAGAGGACCCAGGCCAGCAAATGGGAGGTACATATCCTCCTCTCCTCCACACCTCCCTTTCCCCGGGACCCCCACCACTTGCACTGTCTACTCCTCCCCTGAGCCAAGCTTATTTATTATGCGTCATGCAGATTCCTGGGTGGCTGAGGAGGTGGTATCTACTACTCAGCTTCCTGGGTTCATCAGTGATCTCCATGGGGAGTCCAAGGGACCTGAGAAGGTGAGTAGAAGATACCGCAAAAACTTCTGGAGAAAGCCCACTCGGACCTCAGCCATCCCTTTCTAGGGAGGCCATTGACTGTTCTGCCCTGGAGCCCAGAATTGCTGTCAGTGGGCCTGAGTGGACCTGGTGATCCCATTGGAGGAGGTTCAGGACCAGCAACACGAACTCCTGGACATCCTCAAACCTCACCCGATGCTACCTGTGATGCTCTATGTTGTGTTTGGGGGCTGCCTTGCCCTATTCACCCACAATTCAGGCAAGATCACCATAGATACTCCATAGAATTTCTCTCTTTTGCCCTATATCAGCTCCTCTCGACTCATGGATGCCTCCAGAGGACCCTTCCTGTCAATGCATTTGCCAACAAAAAGTGGACGCTTTTCTCCTAAAGGGAGCCATAGAGGAGGTCCCACCTCCCTTCATGGGACAAGGCTTCTTCTCCCTATACTTCCTCATCCTCAAGAAGGGCAGGGGGCACTGCCACATTCTCAACCTTCAGCTGCTGAACCTCTTTATCAGAAAATCCAAATTCTGTATGGTGACTCTGGCATCAATTATCCCATCTCTCCCCCGGGAGGCCTGGTTCACAGCTCTGAACATGAAGGATGCCTGCTTCCACATGAACATTCACTCAAGACCACCAGAAGTTTCTACGTTTTCGGGTAGGACACCACCACTACCAATTCCAGGTTCTCCCTTTCAGCATAGCCATAGCTCTGTGAGTTTTCACAAAAGTTTTCAACACGTGCACCACCACGTATGGACTACAGATAGGGACCACACATCTCAAAGAACCTCCAGTTACAAGCAAGTAACCTCCTCTTACTTGAATACCAGCAGTTTCTCAGGATAATAAAAGATTCTGTGCTTTAATTAATTAATTAATTCTTGCAATTGAGGCTTTCCAAGTGCACTTTAATAATTAGTATGAATGTGGTAATGTGGTATGTACCATAACATTTACAGACTCTGCAATGTGACTGAGTTTGCAGTGCTGTTGGAACCTTAATTTTGAATTTCCAGGCTTTCTATTATTTTAATTGTGCAACCATAACATGGTAGCTTTTTGTGAATACACAAACATGCTACATATAGCACTTCATCTACTTGGATATCTGAACTATGAATTTTACTTGGGAACAGAAAACCAGCTGAAAACCTCATGGCAAAATCTGTGGTCTGTGAGTTTGACCGTACAGTGGAACCCCATTTATCCAATGTAGTTGGGACTGGAGTTAGATTGGATAATAAAAAATTCTGATAGTAAGGAGGGTGGGTGGGGCTCAGGCTGTCAGCGCTTGGAGTGGTGAGGCTTGCCGCCCAGTTTGGTTAATATGGAGAGCCAGATAATGGAGATTTGGATAAAAGGGGGTTTACTGTATATAGAAAGTTTTTGTTTATTCAGGGACCCAAGAATAATCCCACTGTGGTTTCTCTTCTCCTGTGGAGTGGATCGGTAACAATGTGGAGTTGTGTTTTTCAGCTGTTTAATATAGTATCACTCAGACACCAATCAACAAGAGACTGCTTGTCAAAGCCAGAGCACTTAAGCCAGGGTAAACGAGTAGCAGGTTATTAGTGTTACTGTGTTCCAGGGGAATCACTCGTCGTTTCTAAGGTGAAGAAGATTAATGAAACTCCAGGTGCTGATGGCTATTACCAGCTACCTTGACCTGAGTACAGTCTGAGTCTGACAGGAGCTTGTGGAGAGCAGCCATGGGCTATTTTGCTTTTGCTGAAATGACTCCCCTGTGAGTCTACCAACAAAGCATTACTCTTCAAGCTAACAGTCGAAAAATTTTATCAAGAGTGTACAGGCAAATTTTGTTTTCAATATCCATAAGCCCTTGACATTTTAAGGAAAATTTTTCTGCATGTGACCATTGTACATTGAACAAACTATTTTTTCCCTGTGTTAAAATAATATATAGCACTTACATGGCACTTTCTGAACAAATTTCTCTCCCCTGCTTTGGTCCCATTATGCCAAGTAAAAGGCTGCCTCTTTGGACCCTTCTCAAACCTTACTGTAGGGAGCATGTAGGGATAATTGAAGCATGTGGGGGGCAGAGCCATGGCCTGCAAGACTGCAGAGATTCCAGGTAGCATTGCAGCCCGTAGGGCAGCCCTAGGAAGCTGCTGTAAGTTCGACTACCTCTTGGGCTGTCTGAGTACTTATGTGGGGGGTCCTCTCCAACCATTCCTCCAGGGCTGCAAGTTCCATGTTGCACCTCTTAGAGGTGCACCTCATGCCTTGTGCTTACTGTGTAATGAACTAGTTAGTCAAATATACAGCTCGTGTAGTCAAATCACAAATTAATGTTAAGTCTATGATGTACTATGTACTGAGCCAGCACTGATTTTTTGGGGATTCCCGCCATGCTTGGTTCCCACACTCATCCACTCCAAGGAAGGAAATAGGTGTCTGTTACGTTTTGGGGATCACTCAGATCAATAAGAGGTTCTGTTACCACCTGCCATGAACCTTGGGTGCCTTAATGCTTTGCTGCTATCGCTCAGAACCCTGATACCAGTATCCAGTCCACAAGCATAAAGGTCTCAGTCTGGCTTCCACCAGCCTAGTTACTCCTTGCAGGGTAACCTCAGAAGCCTTTCTGGTCCTGATTGTCCCAACTCTATCTATCCCAAGTTCTTAACTACCAGACACTGGGACTTTTCCCCTCTGGTTTGTCACCCATGAATGAGTGAGGGTGAGGAACATGGACAGTGGAAGCATGTGACTAGGAGAACCAGGCAGAGGAAAAGACGGGCCAGCGAAGGAGAAATAGAACTCAGAAACAGGTTTTGTGCATTGGAAAATGAAGCTGGTGCTCACTGAAGGAGAGAGGGCAAGGAAAAAGAGGCGAGCGGCTAGTCCTGCAGGAGGAGGGGAGGAGTCAATGGAGGCGACAACCAGTATGAGCCCTAGGAGGATTGTGAGGGCAAAGATGAACCGAGAGGACTTGCGGCCGGCTGATGCCGGGGATGGACTGGAGAGTCATACTGTCGCCAGGAAAAGGCAAGTCTACGTGATAGGAGACTCTTTACTGAGAAGAATAGACAGGCCCGTAACTAGAGCTGATCGGGAGAACAGAAGGGTGTGCTGTCTGCCGGGGGCTAAGGTACAGGATGTGGACCTGAGGCTGAAAAGGATCCTAGCGGGAGCGGGAAAGAATCCGTTGATTGTCCTTCATGTGGGAACGAATGATACGGCTACTCACTCCCTGGACTGTATCAAGGAGGACTATGTCAGACTGGGGAAGACGCTCAAGGAAATCGAGGCTCAGGTGATCTTTAGTGGAATTTTGCCGGTTCCTAGAGCAGGGCAGCAAAGGAGCGACAAGATTATGATGGTTAACAGATGGCTCAGGCAGTGGTGTTATAAGGAGGGCTTCGGGATGTACGGTCATTGGGAAGCGTTTACGGACAGACAACTGTTCGCTCGGGATGGACTTCATCTAAGCAAGGAGGGAACTAGACTTCTAGGATGGAGGCTTGCCGACCTCATTAGGAGAGCTTTAAATTAGGAAGTTGGGGGAGATGGTTGGGAGATGTTCAGGTGATCTCCACGCCGGAATTTAACCTAGAGAGGGAAGCAAATAAAGTGAGAAGGGATATCCTTGTGGACCGAAGAATTGACCAAAGGAGGAAAAGCGGAGTTGAAACTAGCCTAACGGGTGATGCTGGTGGTAGAAGGTCTGTGCATGACGGGGGGAAGAACGTCACTGACGCCAAACGTCAAAAATTAAAATGTCTGTACACTAATGCGAGGAGCCTAGGTAACAAGATGGAGGAACTAGAGCTACTGGTGCAGGAAGTGAAACCGGATATTATAGGGATAACAGAAACCTGGTGGAATAATACTCATGACTGGAGTACGGGTATTGAAGGCTATGTGCTGTTTAGAAAAGGCAGGAAGAAAGGCAAAGGTGGTGGAGTAGCTTTGTATGTCAATGATGAGGTGAACTGTAATGAAATAAGAAGTGATGGAATGGCTAGGACAGAGTCTGTTTGGGTAAAAATCACACTGGGTAAAAAAGCTACTAGAGCTTCCCCTGAGATAGTGCTTGGGGTGTGCTACAGACCGCCAGGGTCTGATTTGGATATGGATAGAGACCTCTTTAATGTTTTTAATGAAGTAAACACTAAGGGGCAATGTGTGATTATGGGAGATTTCAACTTCCCGGATATAGACTGGAAGACGAGTGCTTGCAAGAATAATAGGGGTCAGATTTTTCTGGATGTGATAGCGGATGGATTTCTTCATCAAGTAGTTGAAGTACCTACGAGAGGGGATGCCATCTTAGATTTCGTTTTGGTGAGTAGTGAGGACCTTGTAGAAGAAATGGTGGTAGGGGACAACCTTGGTTCGAGTGATCATGAGCTGATTCAATTCAAATTAGATGGAAGAATAAACAAACGTAGATCTGGGATTAGGGTTTTCGCCTTCTCAAGGGCTAATATCAAAGAGTTAAGGAAATTAGTTAGGGAAGTGGATTGGACAGAGGAACTTGTGGGTTTAAATGTGGAGGAGGCCTGGAATTACTTTAAGTTGCAGCTGCGGAAACTGTCGGAAGCCTGCATCCCAAGAAAGGGGAAAAAAACTATGGGCGGGAGTAGTAGGCCAAGTTGGATGAGCAAGCAACTCAGAGAGGGGATTAGGAAAAAGCAGAAAGCTTACAGGGAGTGGAAAAAAGGCGGGATTAGTAAGGGAAGCTACCTTAGTGAGGTCAGAACGTGTAGGGATAAAGTGAGGAAGGCTAAAAGCCGCGTAGAACTGGACCTTACAAAGGGAATCAAAAACAATAGTAAAAGGTTCTACAGCCACATAAATAAGAAGAAAACAAAGAAAGAAGAAGTGGGGCCGCTATACGCTGAGGATGGAACGGAGGTTAAGGATAACCTGGGCATGGCTCAATATCTAAATAGGTACTTTGCCTCGGTCTTTAAAAAAGTCTAGTGAGGAGTTTAGGGATGATGGAGGGATGACGAACGGGAATCTGGATGTGGTGGTGGATATTACCGTATCTGAGGTAGAGGCCAAACTTGAACAGCTTGATGGGACAAAATCGGAGGGACCGGACAATCTCCACCCGAGGATATTAAAGGAATTGGTGCGTGAAATTGCGAGCCCGTTAGCGAGAATTTTTAAGCAATCGGTAAACTCGGGGGTTGTGCTGTACGACTGGAGAATTGCTAACGTAGTTCCTATTTTTAAGAAAGGGAATAAAAGTGATCCGGGTAATTATAGGCCTCTTAGCTTGACGTCTGTCGTGTGTAAGGTCTTGGAAAAAATTTTAAGGGAGAAAGTAGTTAAGGACATTGAGGTCAATGGTAATTGGGACAAATTGCAACATGGATTTACTAAAGGTAGATTGTGCCAAACCAACCTGATCTCCTTCTTTGAGAAGGTGACGGATTACTTAGACAGAGGCAATGCGGTAGATCTAATTTACCTCGATTTCAGTAAGGCGTTTGACACGGTTCCGCATGGGGAACTGTTAGTTAAATTGGAAAAGATGGGAATGAATGTGAAAGTTGTAAGGTGGATAAGGAACTGGTTAAAGGGGAGATTACAGCGGGTCGTGCTGAAGGGTGAACTGTCAGGCTGGAAGGAGGTTACTAGCGGAGTCCCTCAAGGATTGGTTCTTGGACCGACCTTATTTAATCTTTTTATAACTGACCTTGGCACAAAGAGCGGGAATGTGTTAATAAAGTTTGCGGATGACACGAAGCTGGGGGGAATTGCTAACACGGAGAAGGACCGGGATACTATTCAGGAAGATCTGGACCACCTTGTACACTGGAGTAATAGTAATAGGATGAAATATAATAGTGAAAAGTGCAAGGTCATGCACTTAGGGATTAATAATAAGAATTTTAAATATACGTTGGGGACGCATCAGAGGAGGAGAAGGACCTTGGGGTATTGGTTGATAGCAGGATGACTATGAGCCGCCAATGTGATATGGCTGTTAAAAAAGCAAATGCGGTTTTAGGTTGCATCAGACGAGGTATTTCCAGTAGGGAGAAGGAGGTGTTAGTTCCGTTATATACAGCGCTGGTGAGACCCCACCTGGAATATTGTGTGCAGTTCTGGTGTCCCATGTTTAAGAAGGATGAATTCAAACTGGAACAGGTTCAGAGACGGGCTACTAGGATGATTCGAGGAATGGAAAATCTGCCTTATGAAAGGAGACTCAAAGAACTTGGCTTGTTTAGCCTGGCCAAAAGAAGGCTCCGGGGGGATATGCTTGCTCTATATCAGTGGTTCTCAACCTTTCTAATGCTGTGACCCCGCAATACAGTTCCTCATATTGCGGTGACCCCAAACCAAAAAATAATTTTGGTGGCTACTTCAAAACTGTAATTTTGCTACAGTTATGATTCGGACATAACTGTAATTTTGCTACAGTTATGATTCGGACATAAGACTATATCTTATAGTGGTCTCTTATAGTATAAGACCGATGTAGTTCACACTGTGTAAATGTATGGTGCTTTGTGTAAGTGTAAGCTGCTTTGTGTACTGTATAATGATTACACACAAAGCACCTTACACTTACACAGTATTGTGTGTATGGTGTGTGTACTGTTTTTACATTATTAACCTTTTTTACACCAGCAGGCTGTCTCGCAGGCTCTCTTGGCTCTCCGCCTCTTGGCTCTCCGCCTCCTAGGCTTCTGTCCTCCGGCGCTTGCTGCGTCCGCCCACTGATGACGTCAGCAAGCGCCGGACACACGTAATGCGCTGCTATGGACTGTGGAGCGTTCCCCCCGCTTCCCCTGCCCCTTAGGCCCCGGACGGATGATGCAGTCACATCTGCGCATGCGTGCAGGCATTCAGTTTGGAACGCGCATCCATAACGGTGTGCGTTCCAGCTGAATAGCGCTGCTACAGATGGTAGCGCGACTTCTCAGCGGCTAAAGCCATCGGAAATATGTATTTTCCAATGGCTTTAGGCGACCCCTGTGTTTTGGTCGTTCGACCCCCGCCGGGGTCGCGACCCACAGGTTGAGAACCGCTGCTCTATATAAATATATCAGGGGGATTAACGTTAGGGAGGGAGAGGAATTGTTTAAGTTTAGTACTAATATAGGTACGAGGACGAATGGGTACAAATTGGATATTAGGAAATTTAGACTTGAAATTAGACGAAGGTTTCTAACCATTAGGGGAGTGAAGTTCTGGAACAGCCTTCCGAGGGAAGTAGTGGGGGCAAATGACTTATCTGGCTTTAAGACTAAGCTTGATAAGTATATGGAGGGGATGTTATGATGGGATAGTTTAATTTGAGCAATTGATTTTGGATTATCGGCAGATAAGTCTGCTCAATGGTCTGTGGGAATGTTGATGGGATGGGAACTGAGTTACTGCAGAGAATTCCTTTTTGGGTGCTGACTGGTGAGTCTTGCCCGCATGCTCGGGGTTTAGCTGATTGCCATATTTGGGGTCGGGAAGGAATTTTCCTCCGGGGCGGATTGGCAGAGGCCCCGGAGGTTTTTCGCCTTCCTCTGCAGCGTGGGGCATGGGTCGCTTGCTGATGGATTCCCTGCAGCTTGAGGTCTTCAAATCTCACTTTTGAGGATTTCAATAACTCAGTCATGGGTTCGGGGTTGTTATAAATGTGTATGGGTAGGGTTTTGTGGCCTGCCTTGTGCAGGAGGTCAGACTAGATGATCATATTGGTCCCTTCTGACCTATGAGTCTATGAGATCTGCACCCCAGTTATCAGCTCACTTTGGGACTCACTCCACATAGTTTGCACAAATGCCTCATTTGGGATAAAAATAAACAAAAGATTTATTTAATAGAAAAAATGCAAGATGAAATAATAAAGGGAAGCAAATACATAAAGTTACACAGAAAATAAAGACGTAGCCTCAGGTTTTATATTTATAAATTAGACAAAAATCCTTTTTGTGATACAAGTTACCTATTGTCTTTGCTCAGTGTCCCAGTGTGCCCTCTGTTGTAGAGGGGGTCCAACATTTCATGTATAGCAACCGACCTAGATGCTGCCCCACAGTTTCTGGATAGCTTTCACATCACACCCCTTTCCTTTTAACAGGGTTAGTCGGAGGTTCCGGGGGGGCTCGTCTCAGATCATGGTGATCCATGGTGAGGAAAGATCCCTCTTAGTTTTCCAAGACTGGGATTTTTTTTTCCGTTTCAAGTTGTTTCAGTGTTTTCCCATTAGCTTTATTGGCCTATCACTTGTCTTTTCCTAGGTTGTACAATGCTAGGTGCTTGGAGCTAGTTTTGTTTTTGTTTGAGGAGGCAACCCCTCTCTTCCTGGCTGACCACCTCCCTGTTATGAGGTGGAGTTAAATGTTGCCACACAAATTATGAGCACAATTTTATATCTACACAAATACATAAATTCATAATCAGAATCTGCATACATATCTCATAATGACCATCAAGTTCAGAACATTACAAACTTCCATAAAATACCTTACTTGAGATATTTTTATATAGAACACACTGTATACAATGAGTTGATTGAATTTCTTATTCTTTGAAGTGGTTCAGACCCCCTGTTCTTCCCCTTGGGGTATCTGGATCCTGATTGTCTCAGTAGCTGATGAGGAGAGTTCTTGTCAGCACAGCCCTGCTGGAGCCATCCTGCCATGACGTCAGGGACGAGCCATGGGACAAGGCGGCAGTGCCTCTGGGTTTTTCTATGGTTTGCACTTACCTCAGACAGATCTCAGATCTGTGGGTTCCAAGGGTGGCAAACCAACTGCCACTTCTGCAAGGAGAATGATCCTTGCTTCCCAAGCAAAGAAAAAAGAGAATTCCAAAGATGAGACCTTGTGTATCCCAGCATACACATGGGAGAAACCTTCTTTAGATGCTCCTTGGGATCCATAGCTTTTAGTTTTAAGATCTTAACCAGAATCCCTTATTCTCTGGTTCAGGAGAGAAGAATAGGGCCTGATCTATACTTACTTCCAAGATTCAGTGGCAGTCGATGGGAGGTACGCAAGCAACATAAAAAATTCACTGCTTCCGTTCTGCGCACCGTCCACACTGTGCTGTGCCGATGGGGACAGCATTCCCTTCAACACAGTGCTACGCCACTTTTGGATATGGTTTAACTAGGTCGATTTCTGGATTGACTGAGTGAGTCTTCACTGACTGCTCAGTCGATCCAGAGAAATCGATCTGATGGCGGTGAATTTGCCGCCGGCAGTATAGACCTAGCCTAGGTTAATTGAATTCCTTTTATAGAAGTAAAACTGCCTTTTCACTTTCAAGCAATCAGTTAAGTTCAATAACAAGAAGTGTCAATGGTCCCAGTGGGACCTACTCAGGTGGCTTTCTCAAGATATAGGGAAAACTGTCTACTCATTATTTTCCAGTTCTTTAAGAAGCTTCCAAAGATAATTAAAAGAAGTTCTTGCCTGCTGATAAAAGTTTTGTTATCTTGGATCTGACGTGGTACAATCTTCAGTAGTTAATTTATTTTTAATTGGTACGGTAGCATTATGCTGCCATATAGCCTGAAAGGATATCTTCTTCTTCGAGTGCTTATTCATGTCAATTCAGAATTAGGTGTGTGTGCACCACATGCACCAGTGCCAGAAACTTTCCCCTAGTGGTATCTGTAGGGCCGGCTCTAGTGCCCATATATAGGACACTGCTGGCCCCCCTGCCTCTCAGTTCCTTCTTACTGCTCATGACAGTGGTGGAACACTCTTGCTCCTGCAAGCTTTGCTATTCCTAGTGGTTCTTTGTTTCATATAGTACATAGTTGTTATTTCAGTATTTATTATTTAGTAGTTAGTAATTGATTAATTACTAGTTTACCCAGGGTCCAGGCATACCTCAGTCCCCGAGGTTTAAACCTTGTGCTTCATGCAAGAAGCCTATACCATTGAGCGACCCACACCAGAGCTGTTTGAAGTGCCTGGGAGAAGCACACATTTACGAGAAGTATAAGATCTGTAAAGGCTTTCACTCTCGAACCAAGAAGGAACAGGACATTAGGCTCAGGGTCCTTCTCATGGAATTGGCACTTAGATCAGTGTCAAAGCCACACTTGGACTCGGCGTCCAGTACGGCAGCATCAACTACAAGTGCTCCCCTGATGTTGGGGCCCGCATGGCACCATTCAACATCACCAGCACCAAAAAAGAGGAAGGTGCATGCCAAGAAAGAGCAGAAGTCAGCTAAGAAGAGCTCAGGCACTGTGGGGAAAGCTAATTCAACCCCGAGAACACCTCCACCCATGAGGGCATCAAGCCTGGATTCGGTACCACTGCCAACTTCTGGCAATGGTGGAGGCCCGCGATGTTTACTGGTCCCTTCTACACCTCCACTTTTCAGGCAGTGAAGGACCTGTTGTCCCTGCTGGTGCTGCCTACACCGCAGGAGGGCAGGACAGGACACTGAGGCTTGGATGCCCAGTCTGGAGGCCAGTCGAAGGGGAAGCCAGCGCTTGTTCCACCACAGCCTCTCCCTTCTTCGCTGGCTTCACAGCAGTCACCAGGATCTCAGTACCACTCCCCGGTAGCACATCAGCATGGGTTGGGGTCAAGTCTTTGGTCACCGGGGACCAGGCACTGATCACCAGAACATTGGTACCAATCCAAAGAGTGCCGGCATCAATCTCTGGAGTGCTGTTACTCCCCGGCACTGCTTTGCGAGCTTTCGTGAGGAATTTCCAGAGCTCCAGTACCGTGGAAGTCGCTAGAGGAAACATAAGGACAAGACGTGGTCAAGGCATGAACAGCATTCAGGCTCCCGGCACTGCTCCCCATTACCAGAGCCCAGATGCTCAAAAAGAGGTGCAGAGAAACATGTGGCGTCGGCGCCTCCATGGTTGCTAGCTTTTAGCTCTTCAGTCGGGAGAAGAGGTAGTCCTCTCCCTGAAAGGACAAGTTCCCAAGCAACCCGCTGGGTTTCCCATGCTGCCACAGATTGGAGGCTGGCCGCAGGGACAGTGGCCATCTCCCTGGCGCTTTTGGAACCTGTGGGGTTCCCTCAGGCTGTGATGCCATACACTCAGTCAACAGCGAGCACCTTGGTAATGTAGTCATCTAAGGACTGGGCTGCAGCACCGGAGGCAAGTATCGGGTTGGACTGGGAAGAGTCTCTGGAACTGAGAGGGAGGGGGGCCGGCAGCGCCTTATATATGAGTGCATACACCACTGCAGAGGGTGCTAGAGCCAGCCTTACAGATATCACTAGGGGAACATTTCTGACACCGGTGCATGCGGCGTGCACACACCTAATTCTGAATGGACATGAGCAACATATCTTGAAGAACAAGTTACAAGGTAAGTAACCATTCTTTCCGCTTTGCAGCACATTATTGGGTGGGTCTGTATAACAAATAATGACCAATCATGAACCATTCTGAACAAACTTATTTGTTCAAATTCAGCCCACGTGATAATGAATGAAATTTGTTTCCCTCTGACTGTTCAGTGAACTATGTGAAGTGAATTGATGAGCTTAAGTCCGTTTCCTAATGGACACATTTTTTGATGTGCTAGCTTTGTGTAGTATGTGTGTGTGGCTGATCCACAGAGGATTTAAGATATCTATTACTACTTCTGTTAGCTAATGGAGTTAGACTCATAGAACCATAGAGTTAGAAAGGACTGCAAGGGGCATCTAGTCTAACCCCTTGCCAAGATGCAGGATTTGTTCTGTCTTACTTGTGCTTCCTGTGAGACAGCAGGGCTAGGAGGCAGCCTACTCCCCGGGGTGATCAGAGTCTTGTTCATTGTGAACTGAGGGATGGTTAATTAGAGCACCTGAAGCCAATTAAGGCCTTGCCAGGGACCAGATAAAAAAAATCTCTGTTCCAGCAAGGCAGTGGGTGAGAGGAAGGAGAGCTGGTTTGCGTATCGGAGGAGTGTGGTGGCTGACAGCGAGACCCAAAAATACCCAAAAACCAGGTGAAGGGCAACGCTGGGAGACAGGCTTCCCTGCCAAACCCCAGAAGCACAAAGGTACAGAGACTTGAGGAAAAAGGACCCTGCTAAAAGGGGAGGATGGGGACTGAGAGACTCTCACAGGCAGGAGGATTAGAAGAGTCTCTACCCAAGAAGAGAGAAGGTGGGGAACCCAGAAGTTGAAAGGGCAGAGGGGGAAAGTAACTCAGGGGAAAATTGCAGCCGGAATACTGGCAACAGTGCATAGCTGCTACTGTTCAGGCCCCTGGGCAATTTGCCACATTATCGAGACTGTTGTGTCTCTCAAGGGTAAATAGAGGATTTTTATTCTCCAAGAATGTCAAGTCAATATCTTTAATCAACAGTATTGCCAACTCCAAGAACTAAAAATATATTTTGGGATATTTTTATTTGCAGTTTGTTTTTTGAGCTTTTCAGTCACCCACAGTTCACATTTTCAAGATTTTGTCCTCAGCCAAATGGAAAAAGTTCCATTTTTATATAAATGAAAGCTGTAATTCCCATGTAATCACCTCAGTCCAGGACTGGGGCTTTGAGAGAAATACTAAATATCGTAAGACTCACAATAAAATCGCAAGAGTTAACAACACTGAATAAAGTCACCTAGATTTTTAAATGTGTAGGGGATGAGCCCATTTGAGTATTCCCAAGCAGAAAGCTATCTGCTATGATAAACATTGCATAGTTTTTTTCTCTCTGTCTCCTCAACTCAACATCCATTAAGGGCTTGTCCTTCTGAAACAACCTGAACTACTACTTGGATGCCCATATTCAAACATCCTGGCTTGTCAGACACCTAAATCACGGAGTCTCTTTCGGCATTGATGATTCAAATGCCTCCTGTTTTTCTAATAAGCTAAAGATTTGCAGATCTACTTGTAGCAAACAAACTAAGGTACTTCAACAGAAGCACTAACCAACTCCCATACACTGAAGCTGTACTCTGAATGTGGCTTTATAAAAATGGCACTTTGCGATTCCTTCGTTATTGTTGCTCTGAGCAGTTTGGAGCAAAGGATTGCCTTTTTACTGCATATCTGTACAGTGCCTAGCACAATGGTCCTCTATTCATGGGTGCCCCTGGGAACTACTGCTGTAGAAATAACAACAAATTATGTCCATATCTGGTATGCTTGCTTTTCACATACAAAGATATTTCTGCACTGCAAACTATGCCTGAATTATGTCAATCTGAGTTCTCTCTTCTCACACCATTCCCAGTAATAAAGGTTCTGCAAAGACAGATCAGACCCTCTTATACACCAGTACAACCTCAGTGTCTTCAGATGGGGCCCTGAGTGACAGCTGTGGAACTCTGTTGCTGTAAATGCGAATGCACAGGTGTAACTAATAAGAACTCAGCAAACAATTCTGAAGAAACAGAATCAAGATAATTGTTGTTTAGCTGTGTTGGCCCATGCAGTGCTAACAGCAGTAAAAAGCAGTTTAAAACATATTTTTCCACTCAAGTCAGCAGATAGGACTGAATACAAGGAACAGGTCTGTTGAATAAGATGGTTACATTTTTACAGCATTACTCAGTAGAGTAGAACAGCACTTTAAATAGTACAATCAGAGAATTAGAGTTAAAGGGTTTATTTATATGATGTATAAAGCCAAAATATAAAACATAATAGAGGAAACATGTAACATAGAAGAGGATTATACTGAAAACACATTGCTGAAAATTAGCTTAGAATGCGGTAATGCAGCAAAAAGCTCACAAAGGAAGAGGTTTTACCTCTTTTTAAAGTGTTTTGCATTTTATGAGATCAAATTTTAACTTGGAGAAAGCCGGTGCAGTTTCTTCTTCCAATTTTCACCAGGTCTGAATTTGGTCTGTTGTTGTTGAGGTCTTAACTAGATTTCTATTTCACTGATGAGCCTGCTATCTGGAACCTAGGAGTAAGAGCTATGCAAACTGTATTATTAATGCAATTTTAGGACTGTTCCTTCCTGAGAGTAATGGTTGGTCACACATCCCTTCTGCTAATACATGTGGTTGACTTAAAATTACCTCAACTACTTAGGTTAAGTGATTGGCGATAACTGACTCACCAGCTATTTGTTGGCATGTCCATGAAAAATTAAATCTTCATGATCAGAAGGCCTGATTTTCATTTACACTTAGTGTCCTTTACCTTCCTTTTGTGAGGAAAAAGCTCTGTTAGATAATATAGTTATCCAGTAAATTAAGAACCTAAGTGAGTTGCTCACAGTGTATGTGCTTGCGTGTTATGCAGGAATGATTGTTTGTACTCTAATCCAGAAAAGTTTGAGATGTGGGGTACAGAAATGTAAACTAAAAATAAATTCTGCCACCCCCAGACCACCTGTGAACAAAGGAGATGCAGTAGCATGTCCATATAGTGCTGTATTGAAATTCTTGTATAAAAAAAAAAACTGGAAAATGTGATCAGACATTGGTGTCCAGGCAGAGCTGCAGTTTAGATATTCATGATAAATAGAGCAGGCCAAAAATTATTTCTGGTTTGCAAGAAATTTCAGTATTTCAGACCTTGGTTTCATTCTGATTTAGAACAAAACCATTTTTTCCCCTAATTTGTTGTGAACTAGAAATTCTGAAATAAATTTGTTTAGGAAACACTGCACACATGGTGTTCTTTAACTTGTTTTTCAGCTGTTGACTGAAATTCACATTCTTGTCAGCTTCACTGGTATTAACAGTAGTGAAACTGACCAGACTGTTAATTTCAGTCATTAGCTGGTGGCACTAACAGGTTTGCATTTCTGATACAACCCCACTATGCAGACTGCCCCTGGACAGAGGACCCCAAAGCTTCCAGACTCCCAGCCCATTCTGGAGCTGAGCATCCTGAAGAGCCAGCTGATCGGGGAGTCTTGAAGCCCTGGCATCCGCAGCCTAGGACAGTCTGCAAATCAGGGCTCCCTGGAGCTGCAGACCCTGGAAGCCCATCTCAGTACTTCTAGGCTCCCAGCTCCACAGCAAGGAGCTGAAAGTCCTGAGAGCCCTGGCTCCAGGTGAGATTCCCAGGGTTCCTAAGCTCACTGCTGTGGAGCTATCAGCCTAGACTCTGAGGACCCCAGCTAGAGCTAAGGCTTCCAGTCTCTCAGCTCCACAGCTGGGAGTCTGTAAGCCTTGAGATCCCCCAGGGTATCCAGACTACCAACTCCAGGGCAGGAAGTCTGGAAGCCCTTAGAGCCTAGTTAAACTGGTTTTGTCCCTGGAAACTCACATGAGAAACTCATGTGTTCCACTTTTTCAATGTTGAAGGGACATATGAAATCATATGTTGCACCATCAGCAAATTCAGAGACTGTTCACTTAGCTTCATAAACTTAATGGAACCACCCTTTGATCCAGATGTTCAAAATATAATACTGAGCTCTATTGAATTCAGATTAGTTTTGTAAGTACAACAAAACGATTCCCAAACTTTCTTATTGTCTAGTTTTAAACATTTCATTATGAATCTTGTAATTTTGGAGGAAGAAAATAAGGGCAAGAAACTGAAGTCATCAGATAATCTTTGTGCTACTCATTGCTAAAGCAGAGGACTACAACCTTGAATTATAGAGGCAAGACTCTAAACAGAAAGGAGGGTGCTTCATTGTTCCCTGATGAGTTAGTTGGTGATGAACAAAATTGGGTATTTGGTCCCTTTTGCACCAGCCTTAGAGGCAATTTTGTAGTAGAGAGTAGAGTCCTCAAGGAATTGAACTAGGACTGATAGCATGTTTTTCTGTACTAGAAAGTAGGTGTGCTTATATAATAATGGCATTTTTTCACAGCAGAGAACATATTGAATCATCTCTGAAAAGTTGCTTTTAAAATCATGTTATTTGGTTCCTCAGAAGTTCTAGCCCCCCTTTGAGCACCTTGTTCAAAAGTAATGCGTTATCATCTCTTCAAATTTGTTTTCCTGTGATACGTTGAATACAGTGGTGGTGAGAGATGTCCAGATGATAGATGTGGAAAGCACAGTCCTCTGCTGTTTACCCACAGAACAGCAGTCTTCTCCCACAACACCCTGCCAAGGTGTGTCTTCTCTGACCTGAAGGGCCATATCTAGGGTGAGAAGGTAGTTCAGTCTCCACACTTATGTTTTTTTGTCTGCTGAGTACTAAAGAGGGTGCTTGTGATGTGAACTCTGATCTTCTAGGAGCCAAACTGAGACTACCAACTCATTTCATGTAGTCTACTTAGCAGCCATCAGATGGCAATGACTAGGCTGGATTTGAACCATTGACCTGATGGGCACAGACTCCATTATCAATTCCCTGAATCATCTAACCCCCACACTTATATGCTGCATTTTACTGAAGTTAAAAATGGTTTCTTTGTAAAGCAAGGGTCAAAAAGTTTACAAAGACTTACTTCTCTTTACTTCTAAATATAGATGGTTGAGCTGTATGGTGTTCAAATGAAAGAAGGCATATTTTTTTCTTTACCAGTAGAAACACAGGAAAAAAATGTTTGTCAAAAGAAAATATTACCACACAAAGATGCTTGTAAGCATCCAAGACACTGCTGGAAATAATGGATAATGATAGCAAATCTAACTAATAATACAGGAGTAACCATTACAATTCAGAGATGGCTAGGACTCCTTTAGTGCTCGTAGACTTTCCTTCCTTTACAGCACCATCATCTAATAAGCAGCAGTTGGCTTCTGAATACAATAACCGTAAATCTTAAAACTGTTATTTGTATTACAGTAATTATCAAACTAAGGCCCATTGTTTGCTGTTGGCTATGTACACACACACAATAAGGGACAGTCCTTGCCACACAGAGCTCACAGTCTAAGTTAAAAAAAGTTTCAACAAATGGGTATAACATTAGGAAGGAGACAATGAGGATGAATCTAATTGTGCTACAAAGTGGTTGAGATACTTAATTTTCATATTATCAGATGGATTTTTGCTTCCTTTTCTTTAAAAGATCAATCATCTTTTTGTCTCCATTTAGCCAGGAAGTTGTTATTTCTCGGTTTATCAAGATTATTCTTGAAATACTAATTAGTGATAGCACTGAAATTAAAAGTTGTGCCTGCCGACTTTAATTGATACTCTCCTGCAGCGGCTGATGCAGGTATTTTAGATATGGAGCTAAATTACTAACTACACCTTTTGCCGTAGAAACTTTTTTGCCGAAAGAAACATTGTCTTTAATGAACAAAGTTTTCACTCATTTTCTGTCAATTATCAGGCTTTCTGTTAGGGTCTTGTCATCATTTCAAAACCTTCAGACCTGGAGAGCTATCAAAAGCAGTTCTATGTGAAACTTACTTAAACTTGGAGGTTTGTCAGGAGTCAAATAAGCTTTGGTTAATTTACCACTTAGAGTGGAACCTTTTGAAAGTGGGCGATTGTGACGCAGCCATGAAAAACTGGTAAGGTTCAGTGGATTTTCTCTTTTTGATTTTGGTATAGTTCTCTTTAGGAAAAGTGCACCCAACTTATGATGTTCTTTAGGTACTGAATAAAGCTATTTAAGGAAGACAGTGTTCATTGTTGGATACAACAGCTGACAAAAGGAAATTGACATTCTCTTTTTGGACAATTTTGTGATAAACATTGACCCTGCAGAGTGCAGAAAAGACCTATCTGTTTGCTTCTTCAGGTAGAACAAACTGATTTGTTGTCACATGCAGCATATGATTGATGGAACTTTCTTATTGGTCCATATGTTTCTAGTCACCCAGGGAGAGAAGAAAACCCATTAATATGGATGGTAGAACTGAAAGATCAGAAACTCAAAATGAAACAGGTGGTGGGTTTCGGAATAAAAGTAGTGATTTTTGCACAGTTCAGCTCCAAACCACTAGTGTTGACTGTCTGATCATAATGGAAGGAAAGCATATTTGTACTGTATTTTGAAAATGATTTAACTTTGTTGGTCTTCGTTTTTAATATTTTTAAAACAGAAAATAAATAAGATTCTCCTTCATGAAGTGGCCTGATCTCATCTCCAGTTTAGAATTTGTGTTGTGATCCCAGAATTGTTTTAAAGGAAATTAAATCATTAGAGGGCACATTCTAATCCAAACAGGATTATATTAGGCCCAGCCACCTGGTTTTGTAATTGTGCTCTTCATTCCTCTCTCTGCTACTGCAAGCAGTGTTGGAACCCCACTACCTCATCTTTAATTGTGTGGCTAGCTTAGCATTGAACTAAATTTCCTACGATTAATATTTAGTTGAATCTTAAATAATTTTGAGTATGATTTTCATACTACTACATTTGAACTCTTCCAGGGGATTTGTAAAGGATCTAAAATGGTGCTTCTAATGGCAAAACTTCCATTGACTTCATTGGGTTCAAGAGTTCATCCTTGTTCGCAGCAAAGTGACAGAAATAGAAGAGGGCCCAAACCAAAACCATTAATCCAAAATTCAAATCTATATCCGAACTTATCTTATGGGCAGAACCATGACCCTAGATCTCAACTCTCCTACTCTTACAGATTCTAAATTCAAATTTTCCCAAAGTTCAGGCAATTCAGATTCAGTCCATTACAAACAGGCTGTACATTGTAATACAAACCCAGTTTAGCTCAAACACTATCAAAAATACACTGAGAGGGGCTATTCTCATGATATTACCTGATGGAAATAGAAATGCTGGAAATTTTCAGGTAAAAGCTATCTCTTGAGATTTCCAGACCATTTCTGCTAAATCAAGAGGTTTGGTTACCACAGATAAGCTTTATTTGAACCAAACCTAAACTCTTACTGCACCAGGTCTTGTTTATGTTAGCAAAATTCAGACCTGTAATTTATTGCACTTCCATTAGTGGTGCCATTGGTGGAGTTACATAGGGTGACCAGATAGCAAATGTGAAAAATCAGGATGGGGTGAAGAGTAATAGGTGCCTATACAGGAAAAAACCCCAAATATCGGGACTGTCCCTATAAAATCAGGACATGTGGTCACACTAGAGTTATACTGGTTTTTTAATCCACTTTTTCCTCATGTTGACATTCACATGTCAACAACAGTATAGTGTAGAGCCCTGCCAGTGAGCTGATTGTATACCCTTCTCCATTTTCTTTCCATTCTTTCTAAAATACAGATTGCCTATGGCATTATTTGTACAAGAGTTCAGTATATGAATTCATTCCCACATCTGTTTGCTCACAATCACCTAGTAGCTTATACTAATGCTGTTGAGGTGAGGGTGCTTCCTGCAATGTGGAGCACTTTCTCAACAGAGGATGTTAACCTATAAAGATAGGCACCAGCCATGAATGATTTTAGGCTCCTCATAAGATTGTTTTTGTAAGTTATTTGACATGTATGCTGTACTTCTCTATTGTCTGATGTATGCAAAACAAACATCCTTTAGCACTGGATTCTCAGCATGCAATAAGGCATTCAGCAAGCACTGTTCTTAAAAACTACTCACTACAAAGCAGGTAGACTATGATGCTAATGATGGGGCTCCAGCTTCAATGAGTAAAAAATTCAGATTCATGAATGCAAACTAGATATTTTTTCTGAAAAGTTGCCTGCACAAGTCAAAGCACTCTGACTCTGGCAGCCTTTACAGAGCTAATAGTTTCACAAGGATAAGATGTTCTTGAAAATCCTCTTCAGTATATCAGACACACACATTCTTCTTCAACACAAAGCACGCATGTCATTTTATTCTGTGTATATTATTTATTGTTCAAACAGTTTATTCAAGGCTCATCTCTTTGTTTTACATTTGAATTCTCCTATGTCCCTTTTAGCGCTCCCCAGAGTGTTGAGGTAGTCTGAAATTTTCTTCCACATTTACAGCCTGTCTTATAGCATAGGAGCTCCTCTATAATCTTATTCTAGTGCCACAGAACAGCCATTAAACTTTAGTGAACACCTTACCCAGTAATCTCTTCTTTGGGGGATTTGAAGAAACCAAGCATGACCCTTTGAATTCACCAGCAGAATCCTAAAGACGGAGTGCCAGCAATGGGCTCTTTTATTTATTTTTAATTTAATTTTATTTTATTCTTGGCTGCATCAGTATTTTATTTAAAAAAGGGAACAAAAAGGATGTGGGGAATTATAGACCAGTCAGCCTAACTTCAATATCTGAAAAGACACTGGAACAAATTATTAAACAATCAGTTGGTAAGCACCTAGATAATAGTGGTGTTACAGTAGAACCTCACAGCTACAAACCAGAGTTCTCAACTGATCAGCCAACCACACACCTCTTTTGGAACCAGAAATATGCAATCAGCAGCAACAGACACACACACACACACACACAAAACAGCAAATACTATACAATACTGTGTTAAACGTAAACTACTAAAAAAATAGAGAGAGCAGCATTTTTCTTCTCCATATTAAAGTTTCAAAGCAATATTAAGTCAATGTTCTGTTGAAAACTTTTGAAAGAACAACCGTAATGTTTTATTCAGAGTTATGAACATTTCAGCATTATGAACAACCTCCATTCCTCAGGTGTTTGTAACTCTCAGGTTCTACTATATAAGGAATAGCCACCATAGATTTGTCAAGAACAAATCATGCCAAACCAACATAACTTTCTTTGACAGGATTACTGGCCTAGTGGATAGGAGGGATGTAGTAGACTTGATACATCTTGACTTTTGTAAGCCTTTTAATGCAATCCCACATGACATTCTCATAAGCAAACTAGGGAGATGTAGTTTAGGTGAAATTACTATAACGTGGGTGCATCAATAGTTGGAAGACATCTAGTGGGATCTTGCAGGAGCCAGTCTTGGTTCCAGTACTCGTACCATTCAATATTTTAATAAATGAATTAGATAATACAATGGAGAGTATGCTTATAAAATTTGAAGATGATGCCAAACAGGAAAAGGTTGCAAGCACTTTGGAGGAGAAGATTAGAATTCAAAACAATCTTAACTAATTGGAGAATTGGTGTGAAATGTACAAGATGAAATTCAACAAAGACAGCTGCAAAGTACTTCACTGAGGTAGGAAAAGTCAAATGCACAACTTCAAAATGGGAAATAACTGGCCAGGTGGAAGTACTGTTGAAAAAGATCTCTGGATTATAGTGCATTACAAATTGAATGTGATGCACTTGCAAAAAAGGCTAATTTGGGGATGTATTGACAGGAGTGTCATATGTAAGACATAGAAGGTAATTGTTCTGCTCTACTTGGCACTGGTAATGCCTCAGCTGGAGGACTGTGTCCAGTTCTGGGAGCTACACTTTAGGAAGGACGGGAACATATTGGAGAGAGTCCAGAGGAGAACAACAATTATAAAAGATTTAGAAAACCTGGCCTATGAGAAAAGGTTTTAAAAAAGCTAGGCATGATTGTTCTTGAGAAAAGAAGAGATGGATCGAATGACCTGATAAATATTCCTATATGTTAAGGGCTTTTATAAAGAGGATGGTGATCAATTGTTCTCCACGTCCAATGAAGGGTACTTAAGTTCTGAAATAGGCTTCCAAAAGAAGTTGTGGAATCCCTGTCACTGGAGGCTTTTAAGAACAGGTTGGACAAACACCTGTCAGGGATGGTGTAAGTTTACTTAGTTCTGCCTCAGAGGCAATATGATATTTTTGGTCTTATTATCTATCCTTTTCCTAATGGTTCTCAGCATTCTGTTAGCTTTTTTGGCTGCTGTTGTACACTGAGTGGATGTTTTCAGAGAACTATCCACAGTGACTCCAAGATCTCTTTCCTGAGTGATAACATCTTATTTAGATTTTAGATGTATAGTTAGTATTAAGTTTTCCAATGTGCCTTCCTTTTTATTTATCAACATTGAATTTCATCTGCCATTTTGTTGCCCATTTTGTGAAATCCCGTGGTAAGTCTTCGCAGTCTGCTTTGAACTTAACTATTTTGAGTAGTTTTGTATCATCTGCAAATTTTGACACTTCACTGTTTACTCCTTTTTCCAGATCATTTATGAATATGTTGGACAATACTGGTCCCAGTACACAACCAAGGGGGACACCACTATTTACCTATCTCCATTCTGAAAACTGACAGGAAACAAAAAATAGGAATAAACTATCTTTTAATTAATTACTAACCCAGGAGAGGATCTTCCCTCTTATCCTAAGATCGCTTAATAGCCTTTGGTGTTGGATCTTGTCAAAGGCTTTCTGAAAATCTAAGTACACTATATCCACTGGATCACTCTTGTCCATATGCTTGTTGACGCCCTCAAAGAATTCTAATAGATTGGTGAGGCATGATTTCTCTTTACAAAAGCCATCTTGTCTTTTCCCCAACAAACCATATTAATCTGTGTCTGATAATTCTGTTCTTTACTATAGTTTCAACCAATTTGCCTGGTACTGAAGTTAGGCTTACTGGCCTGTAATTGCCAGCATCACTCATCTCTGGAGCCTTTTTTAAAAATTGGCATCACATTAACTATCCTCTAGTCATCTGGTACAGAAGCTGGTTTAAATAATAGGTTACATACCATAGTTAGGAGTTCTGCAATTTCACATGTGAGTTTCTTCAGAACTGTTGGGTAAATATGATCCAGTCCTGGTAACTTTTTACTGTTTAATTCATCGTTTTTTTCCAAAACCTCCAATGACACCTCAGTCTGGGACAGTTCCTCAGATTGTCACCTGAAAACAATGACTCAGGTTGGGAATCTCCCTCATATCATCAGCCGTGAAGACTTCTGCAAGGATTCTTTAGTTTCTCCTCAATAGCCTTATCTTCCTTGAATGGACCTTTAGCATCTCGATTGTTCAGTGGCCCCAGTGGTTGTTTTGCAGGCTTCCTGCTTCTGATGTAATTTAAAAAAATTTTGCTGTTACTTTTTGAGTCTTTCGCTAGCTGTTCTTCAAATTCTTTTTTTGGCTTGCCTAATTGTCCTTTTACACTTGATTTGCCAAATTTTATGCTCCTTTCTCTTTTCCTCAATAGGATTTAACTTCCACTTTTTATAGGCCTTTTCCTCCTCTAACTGCTTCTTTTAACTTTGTTGTTTAGCCATGGTGGCACTCTTTTGTCCTCTTATTATGTTTTTTAGTTTAGGGTATACATTTAAATTGAGCCTCTATTGTGTTTTTAAAACGTTTCCATGCAGATTGCAGAGATTTCATTTTTGGCAGTGTACCTTTTAATTTCTGTTTAATTAACTTCCTCATTTTTGTGTAGTTCCCGTTTCTGAAATGTAATGCTACCATGATGGGCTGCTTTGGTGTTCTCCTCATCTCCTCTCTCTCCTCCCCCTCCAAGGATGTTAAATTTTATTATGTTAAGGTTTCTATTAACGAGTGGTTCACTTATATTCACCTCTTGGACCAGGTATTCCAAGTATTCCATTTAGGACTAAATTAAGAATTGCCTTTGCTCTTGTGGGTTCCAGGACTAGTTGCTCCAAGAAGCAGTCCAAGAAACTTAATCTCTGCATCCCTTTCTGACGTGACATGTATGCAGTCAATATGGGGATAGTTGAAATTCCTCATTATTACCGAGTTTTTATTTTTATAGCCTCTCTAATCCTGAGCATTTCACAGTCATTATCACCATCCTGGTCAGGTGGTCAGTAGTGTATCCCTACTGCCACATTCTTATTATTGAAGCATGGGATTACTGTAGATAGAGATTCTATGGCACAGTTTGGTTCATTTAATATTTTTATTTCATTTAACTCTATGCTTTCTTTCACATACAGTGCCACTCCCTCACCAGTATGACCTATTCTGTCCTTCCGATAGATTTTGTACCCTGGTATTACTGTGTCCCATTGATAAGTTTCTGTGATGCCTCATTTAATATGAGGCACTTAAGTTCACCCATCTCAGTATTTAGACTTCTAGCATTTGTATATATCTAAGCACCTAAACAAAATGGTTACTTTTTAGTTGTCTGCCTTTATGTGATGTAATTGAATGGGACTCCTTTTAATTTGACTGTTTCTCATCAGATCCTACCCATATATATGTATATATACACCACCCCCATATACACCCTATACCCAGTATGGATGTTCCCTTGACTAAATATTGTGCTACCCTGACCACATACATTGGACCCTTGTGTGAGTGCCAAGTGAGCTTTTCAATCCCAAGTACAAGGAAGCATCACAATAGCAGTCTAGGGAGCAGATCACCTGGAGAGAAGGGACCACAGGCCAGAACCAGAGCACTGAGAAGAGCAGTCTGTTCCATCCTAATGGATAATGCAGAGTGCATATGCACCAGGAGAGACTGTACCAGTCTTGAGGCACAATGTCTCCCGGTATTCCTCCTGGAGCGGTGCAGCTCCACATTGCCCCCCTGTATGTAAAAGACACAGGCTAGCCTATCAGAAATAGTGTGAACTTCAGGGGGGGGCTGTTTCCTGTGTACCTGGCCACTGTGCAGTGGAGTTGAAAACCAGCTTCACAGCAGTCACAGCAGAGCATTGTGGGACACCTCCTGGAGGCCAATTCAGTCGACTTACAGAACGCTGCCTCTACACTGCCTCTCTGTCAACCCATCAACATCGATTGAAGTGCTATGTCTCGCGTGGGAGAAGTAATTAAGTCAACGTTACAGGCAAGTTAGGTCAGCAGAAGGATCTGGTAATGTAGATGAGGCACTCGTTATTACATTGACGGAAGCCTCTTTATGTTTGTAGTATAGACCAAGGCTTAACATCACATTAATTGAAATCCAGACCTTCCAATCAGTACGGAACAAAGTTGATGTTGTCTTTGTATGCTAGCAAATGTTCAGGCAGTTGTTTAAACAAACATTACATACTGTGGATTTGATTCTTCTCTCACCTTTGCTGGTTTTAAACAAGTATAAACTTCTTTGAATTCCTCATGGTTTGCACCCGCATAAATGAAAAGACTGTTTTCTCTCTCATTCAGCCCATGCTTCACAGTCATTAATGTAGTTATCCTCACAAGAACTCTGTGAAGCAGGGAGAGCTATTACCTCATTTTTACAGGTGGAGAACTGAGGCTCAGAGAGACAGATTTTGGATGGTGTTCAGGTACCTTCTGATGTAGATCAGTGCCAATTGGGATTTTCAGAAGCACATAGGCACCTAACTCCCATTTGAAAGTTACTCTAGGTGCCTTGCTGCATCTCTAGGAACCTAAATAGCTTTGAAATTCTGACTGTGAGTGACTTGCCCAAGAGCACATAGGTTAGCAAGTCAACAAAAGACCCATCCTTCTTCTCACTGTGACTTCCAGAACCAATTGTTTGTATTTCTGCATTACTCCAATGTCCTGTTGTTAAACATGGATTAGATGATGCACTCCAGTAATAACTTGTATGTTGTATTGTTTCTTTTTTTAATGGGGTCGGGGGGGCAGGAGGGAGCTAAATAAGAAATTGAAATCCTCTTGTGCTGGGTTTTTTTTCACAGAAATCTTAGTAGCTACACGTGCACTTTCATGGAAATCTTACGCACGATGAATATCAGTGTGTTGGGAGGTTTGTAGCTGATTGCTCCTGACTGCAAATAATTGCCATTAACTAAAGCCACTCTGATATATCTGTTCAGTTGATTCAGGTATGATATATTGCAGTACTCTAGGGCAAATATTACAAATAGTGTTCAGCTGAAGTGGTATGGTAGGTTATTACACTTTAATGGTAGATGAACTCTGCTTGATTTCAAGGATTATTTCATTTGCTGCATATCCAGTTTAATATAGGCTTCTTGGCATTATTATCATTAAAGTGTTCTGAAATGAAACCTGACTGATTGATTTAAAATGAAAGGGAGACCCTTAATAGGATTTTGGGACAACAATGAGTTTAATAAGTAGCACAGTGGTGACTCACTGATCTAGTGTTGGTTTTAGAATTGCAAGATGAGCTGACAGAGCTGCCAAAGAAAACAAGCTTCTTCTGGTGCTAGAGAGAGTTCATGCTGGTGTTTCTGCTCCCACTTCATTGCTTTGTTTGTAACTAAACATTGAACATTCTTCTATTTTTAAATACTAATCTCAGGAATAGAAGAGTTTCAAAATATCTCTAATTTCAAGCATTGCTCCTTCCCTTCATCTTCTGCTTTGGTAAGAACCCCTCAAGTTTGTTACTGAGATGTCAAATTTCATCTCTTTCTCTTTGGAGGAAAAAATTACAGAGAAGGAAAATTGGGTGGTCTACATACACGCTCCATACATCCATTGGTAACAAGAGTTACTTGTCAGGAGTTCCTCCTGTCACAGTTGAGGGCAACAGCACCTGTATTCCCCCTCTGTGGTCCCTCAAGGACACCCACTCTAGGTTCCTGGCTCCTCATCCATCACCTCTCTTGGGCGGAGACCCATATCTGTCTCTCCCCGAGTGGGTTTTTTCCAGGTTGTCTGGTTCTCTGTCTACATGGGATATTTCCCAGCAAACCAGACTGCCTAAAAAGATAGCATCTGTGTTTTGCTTTCTCTTCAAAGGCTATGATGAGCTAGTTGCCAGCAGTTAGATGTTACCACACAGCTCTTTATAAACAAACACATTTATCCTTAAGGTGAAAGCATTAAAGGAAAAAATATATAAAAAACACACATGCTAACAATCTCCAACTTGGGCTTTGGTGGGTAGCCATCATTCATATCCCATCTGTCCGTACGAGGTCATCAAAACCTCAGCTCAGAACAAGCACCCCAGGCATAGTTTAGTCTTTCCTTTATATGCCTTCAGATTCCAGGAACAGATAATCAGTAGACAATGGTTCTTACTCAGTGTGAAGCTTCAAAAAGTTATTTTTTTAAATAACTAGTGGAAGAGGAATTTGCATTCACCTCTCCCTAGATATTTCCCAGGAAATCCACTTCACAGATATTGTCCCAAAAAACCATTCTAATCTGCCACATTGTTAAAACATAAGGTTTTACATCTCTGCCCGTCATGGCTAATAGCCACTGATGAACCTATCCTCCATGAACTTATCCAGTTCTGTTTTGAACCCTGTTGTAGTCTTGGCCTTCACAACATCCTCTGGCAAGGAGTTCCACAGGTTGACTGTGCATCGTGTGAAAACAGTTTCCTTTTGTTCATTTTAAATCTGTTGCCTTTTAATTTCATTTGGTGACCTCTAGCTCATGTGTTATGAGAAGAGGTAAATGATACTTCCTTATTTACTTTCTCCACACCAGTCGTGATTTTATAGACCTCTATCATATCCCCTCCCCTTAGTTGTCTCCTTTCCAAGATGAAAAGTCCCAGTCTTATTAATCTCTCCTCATATGGAAGCTTTTCCGTATCCTTAATAATTTTTCTTGCCTTTTTCTGTACCTTTTCCAATTCCGATAGATCTTTTTTGAGATGTGGCGATCAGATCTGCACCCAGTATTCAAGATGTGGACGTACCATGGATTTGTAAAGAAGCAATATTATATTTTCTGTCTAATTATCTATCCCTTTCCTAGTGATTTCCAACGTTCTGTTAGCCTTTTTGACTGCCGCTATACACTGAGTGGATATTTTCAGAGAACAATCCACAATAACTCCATGATCTCTTTCTCGAGTGGAACAGATAATTTAGACCCCATCATTTTATATGTGTAGTTGGGATTATGTTTTCCAATGTGCATTACTTTGCATTTATCAACATTGAATTTCATCTGCCATTTTGTTGCCCAGTCACCAGTTTTGTCAGATCCCTTTGTAACTCTTCACAATCTGCTTTGGACTTAGCTACCTTGAGTAGTTTTGGATCATCTAAAAATTTTGCCATTTCATTGTTTACCTCTTTTTCCAGATAATTTATTAATGTATTGAATAATACTGCTCCCAATACAGACCCCTGAGGGACACCACTATTTACCTCTCTCCATTCAGTATACTCCTTTGATCATCCAAGCTACAATAATAGATTTCCTTTGCATTTAATGCAATGGACCCCAAAGTTGCTTAAACTTAATTCAGTAAAGTTTTTCAAGGATATTTCAGGACATTACGACATCTGTCACACCGGTTATTGAAAAACATTGAAGTGCTTTGTGATGATGGCATTTTTATTTGATGGCACTGTTCCACTCCCTCTGAAGCCAAACTAGATTTAACTCTTTGACATTGGCAAGGCTCCTGTTTTCTGCTGCAAATGGATACTGAATTTGTGACAGACAGAAATTCTATAGCAACTTCAAATGCTGAAAAGTGTTCCAAATATATAAGGTTTTATTAGGCTAAATATTCAAACAAATAATACACTCTCCACTGTAATATTTAATAAGTATGTGAATGAAATGCACTGTGATGCACTCATGATGGTAAGGGATTTCCAGCATGCCACAGATTAATGTGCTGGCACACAGTGGAAATCAGGTGGCTTTGCAGCAGAATTTAAGTCAATCGTGTAGTAGAATACATGGTTCTTTGCTGCTTCCTCCTTGCAAAAGTGGAACTGCCACTACACTCCTCTTTCTCTCTTGGCTGCTGAGAGGAGATGGTTGGGTAAAGCTTAAATTCTTCCCTTCTTTGTGGTGCTGTAGAGAGTTTGAAAAGAGACTTTATTTATCCTAAGAGATCCCATCAGGTTTCTTTTAGAGAGAGTGTCTATGGTTCAGGCAGGGGTCGGCAACCCGCGGCTCCGGAGCCGCATGCGGCTCTTCAGCCGTGGTAAGCTATGTTTTGCGGCTCCAGGCAAAATGGCTCTTTTGAGAGTAAAGGTTGCCGACCCCTGGTTCAGCCTCTGTTGGTAGCGGGTGAAGGGAGATTGGAAGGAGAGCCATACAGTCCTTTTCCCTCCAAATCCTCAGCTCTCTGTCAGCCGCTACTGAGTTAATGATTCCTTCGCTGCCACCAAGATTCGCATCTTGTGTCAGGCTCTGCTGATTGTGCCTAAATAGATCCCGATCTTATTAATACATCAAGCAGGCAGAGATGGGGAGATGTAAAGCCAGGCAGTCATGTCTTTGTCTGTGTGTAGCAGGGAAGGTGGTTTCTGTGTGGGTCCATGTAGGACATGAATTTGAAGCCAGTTTCATGATTTCAACATCCTAGAGAACACAAAATCCTGCACCATGTTAAATGCAAGTAAATATATTGTTTGTCACTGTTACACACAACACTGACACACCCTGCAGCTACCAGGGTGTGACTTAGTAGAAAAACAAAGAACAGCCATAACTTTGTTTTTAAAATCTTGGAATACAATCTCACTGTTAAAAGTTGGATATAATAGCAAAAATAACCAGTAGTCAATTTAATAATAATGCTTAGAATTTACATAGCACTTCTCATGTCCAGAGCAATCTAAAGGCATTTCCTCATTAATCCTTAAAGTGGCCTTGTGTAGTACACGGGAGTGCTGGTAAGACATTGCTTTTTATTTCCTGGCTCCAGTCAGTTCGCATAGTTGAGGGTTACATCTCCCTTTCCTGGCAGGAGTCGGCATGTACTAACAGCAGTGGCTACTGCTATCACAGGTAAGTATTATTCCCGTTCTTACAGATGAGGAAATTGAAGCAGCAAGATTGAGTCTTGCCCAGGGCCTTTGAGGAAATCACCATCAGGGCCAGGATTAAAACTCAGGTGTTCCTCATTTCTAATCCTTTGATAAAACTTCATTCACCCACTAGAAAACATGGAGCTTTTCTCTCATTTAGTATCAAAGGGCTTGATATGTCTCTCATTTACACCAGTACAATCAGTGGATTACATGGGTGTATATGAGAGAATCAGGCTGACAATGTAGGAGGAGATTTAGGGATGTGAGGGATTTAGGATCATAAATACCACTTAATTCAATAGATTCACAGATTCCGGGGCCAGAAGGGCCATTGTGATCATCTAGTCTGAACTCCTGTATAACACAGAAGAACTTGTGCTCCTAAATCCTGTAGGTGCTATTGAAACTCTCTTCTGCAGTTTCTAAATATCATATTGTCTATTGCTAGATGATGAGGAAATTAGCATGGTGATCATCATAAAGCCCAAAGCTTAAACATATGCATCATTCACAGTCACAAGGCACAGTAATAGCTGTTCAGTGTGTATTAAGTTCTTCTTTGCAGCGTATGACAGAAACTTATTGTACTAAAGTGGTAAATTAAAAGTGCTTGAAGTGTCCTGTTAAAGGGAAAGTTTCAAAGAAGCCTAACTTTCTCTGTTATATAATAGAGTAGGTTAGCCCCCCCCCCCCATTTGCCCCTTTTAAAATCCTTTTTCGAGCATCTCATCCCCCAGCTGCACTTGTTGAGCTAAATTGAGACCCAGGGTAAACGGAAGTCTCTCTATTGACATCAGTAGAGTTGTACCTGCTTACCATGTATTTAGACTTGGTCTCATTTCTGTAAACTTCAGTTGGTCTCCATGCGTGAGGCCTCAAGGTTCCTGGATTCTGTGACATTTTGCTTTCAATTCCATAGTGCATCAGCTAAATTAAAAAATTGAGGTTTGAATTAAATATGATTATTAATAATACAGTGAGTACAGTGTCCCTTCTGTTGTTTATTTTGAAATTTAAATTCAATCCACTTTATGCTGGCCACACAGTTCCAATATGCTGCATATTTTGTATTGACAACACATAATTACATAGTGGAGGACATCAGAGGGGAAGCTAGAGGTTTCTGCCTCTCAGTAGAGGACACTTTGGGGCTTCTCCCACCTGGAGCTCAATCCAAAGCATAGTGTAGTCAATGGGAATCTTTCCATTGTCTTCACTGTGCTTTTGATCAGGTCTCTGTGGAGGCATAAGAGATGGTTTGGTAATTTGGGATCAGTGTATTATCTGGCTATTTCTGCTAAAATGATCAGCAGGAAAATAGTTAACAATATTGAGCCTTAAATTGGCTTGATTAGAGTTCACAGATAACACCCTTTTGACATGGATAGGGCAATTCATACTTGTCCAAATGATTGTTTTAGGCTACTTGCAGCCTTAGGAAAACAACACAGTTGTTTACATTTAGCTCATGTTTCGAGAAACCTAGCAACATCCTGGGCCACATCTTTAACTGGTGTCAAGAAACAATGCAACACATTTAACACCATGATGCTGAGAGTAATGCAGAGATACAGAAAATTGGTTATGGTAGTTGCAGTGAAAAGAAGGATGGTTCAGTTGTTAGTTTGCTTGTCTATGTGCCCTTGATTTACATGAACTGAGAATCTGGATTCAGATCCTCAAAGGTATTTTGGCACCTAAATGGAGTTAGGTGCCTAAATACCGATGAGAAACTGGGCCCTGGTCTATTTATTTTTAAAAAAATTGAAGTTTATTCTGGGACACAGTTCTGCAGGTAGGGGTGAATTCATTGGATGTGGAATCACTGGTTTGCAGGGCTCTACCAATAGGTGACATCCACAAAAGGAAAAAACTAGAGTTTTAATAAAAGAATACCTTTCTTTGTGCGCGTGTGTGTGTGTGTGAGAGAGAGAGAGAGATGCTGCAATTGAATCTACGTAGACAGGCAAGTCAAATTGGTTAGTGTTAAGTGTCTTAACCACTCAGTAGCAGAGGGAAGAGCATTGTGGAGGTATTGCCAATGGGTGCAGCCTGGAATTATGTGGCCTACATCTTCTAGCTGGCCACAGGAGCAAAAGGAGAAATCACATAGGCTCCACTTACAGTTAGAGCCTCACAAATCCACAGATATCAGCTTTATACTGACAGATCTTTTTTATAGCTTGCCGATTGGGTGCGGATACAAATTTTGTATCTGCACAAGGCTCTACTTACGGTCATAAGCAGCACATCTGATCGTTCCACATCTGAAACAATTGAGCTTCACCCTAGGATGTCATGGAAGGTCAAAACTAGGGGGCTGGACAGTCACAAGATAGGCTATGTTTGAAGCTTGTTCTTGGCACATGAAGGTGATCTAGAGGTTTCCATAGGGTCCAAATGGGGTCCCTTGAGCTTAGATGGTTCATTGAATTAAACACGTCTTTAAACAGGGATAGGTGTGGCATATTTTGCAACATAAGGAACAAATTCTGTGAGATAACTTGTCACCTCATTACAGAAGGGACAATGCTTGATTGGACTGGTTGCCAGGCCAGGTTGCCCAGTCTCCAGATACCTGTTGTTATACACATGGTTTCGTTCAGCTGAGTGTCTACTACTCCTGTATGAAAAGAGTTAAGGTACATGGAGGGGGCAATACTCTGCTAGAGAATAGCACAAGGCAAGCCTGGAATATTTCCTCTCTGCACACTGGCTCCCTGGGGAGAACTAGCTAGTTTACTGATCAGGTTGTTTCTTGTCTTTCTTTTCAGCTAGGTCTCGGGTGTTCCTTGCAAGTCAAGGTATGATCCAGTGTAATGCAGGCATTAGGTCATGGTCCAGTCTGTGTCCGTTCAGGAAGATGTTGAGCTGTTTATTGGCCATTGAGTGATATGGATGGAAGCAGCTGGAAACTGTCTTTTTGGTACTAGCTTTAGGACTGCATCTTTTTCAAGTGTGGGCCATCTCTTTCATTTCAACATTCAGGATTTCTTCTAGATGACAGAAATGCTCGTCCTGTCTTGCTGGACAGATGTCGTCTGTGTAAATAAAACACCTGGCAGTGGTGTTGGGAAAGTCATTTGCAAAGAGATTGAAGAGTTTTGTTGCTAGAACTGAGCCCTCAGGTTAGACTGTTTTGAGACCTCCAGGAGCTGTTTTTTTGTAAGAGTGAAACTTGAAAATGGCAGCCTCTTAGCAGCAGTTCCACAGCCATGACAATCCACTTCTGTAGACCCAATGACTATTTGTACAATAGTTCTATATGCTGGATTGTGTCATATGCAGCAGAAAGATCGAGGAACACTGCGTCTGTCTTGTGCATGATCTGGAAGATGTTTTCCATGTAGGTGGTGGGTGGTACTGTGGTTTAGCCTGAAATCTCCTTGATCTAACACTGAAGACATCATCAATGGTGGGGACAATTCTTTGAAGGATGGCCCTTTCAGTAATTTGTACATGCAGCTTAGCAAAGAGATGGGGTGGTAACTTGTTGCAATTTGGTGATCTTTCTCAGGTTTTGGCCAGGCTATTACTTCTGCTTTGCACCATATCTTAGGTATTTGTTCTCCTGGTTGACACAAGATAGAAAGATGGCTAGCCATTGTTTGCTAGTTTTTCCCAGGTTCTTCAGGAATTCGGTAGATGTTATCAAGCTCACAAGTTTTATCTATTTTCAGTGTTTTGATTGCCCTTTCTATTTTATCTGCAGTGAAAATATGCACTGTTTGTATTGCCACTATTTCCTCTTCACATTTCCTTCAAACTTTTTGTTCTTATCCACTTTTGTAACATATCAGGTGGGTAGCAATGCTATTTGGAGAGACAGGATAGTGGTGCCACATTAGGGACTTCAGAGCAGCAAGTTTTCTGATTAGTGTCCAAGCTTTGCAACTGAATCATGACATCTTTAATTTGGTGGTAGCCTGCTCCCATCTTGCTCTTTTAGAAGCTTCAAGCTGTCTAAAAGATGTGTGGTGATGTCTAGACCGCAACTTTCTTCATATTACTTGAGGACTTTTGCACATTCCTCATTAACGCAGGGAACGTACGTCTTATCACCTCTTGGAATTGGCTTTGTAAATGGGTTTTGTGAACCACATGTAAGCTTCTTCAGTAGAGGCGTTATGTGCGATACAAATGATAAAGCAGTTGGTGGATTGTGTAAAGCTGGGCCAGTTTGCTTTTTCGTGCAAGCTCCCTCCTCCACAATGGAAATATTGTAGGGGCTGATCTATGTTTCCACCCCACTCATCACGTGTTGGGGGGGTGGAAGTGAGAGCTGGACTGAGAGGGGCTGGAGTGGTTGCTGCAGCACCTGGGATAGGGTTTGGAATTAGGAACCGGGGTGACCTGTGCTCTGATGCCAGCAGAGATGGTGAAAGCTAACTTTGAATGGAGAGGAAGCTGAGGTACATGCTGCGGGGGATAGTAATAGCTCCACATAGATAGCAGGATGTAGTAGTTTAGGAAGCATATTTGAGGTAGGCTCGGTTGGTTAAAGGGCTTGTAAACTTGTGCTACTCTGAAATGACCAACTCACAATATCACAGAGGACTGAATTTCGAGGGAATGGATCCATGTCAACAAGATTTGTGTTAATATAAGTAGCATGGCTATATTTGCTATACAAAAACCTTTGATGAAAAGGCAGCTGTCAGAAGGGGAGTCAATGTGTCTTCTGTAGACGAATTACATCTGTGTTATGTTTGGAGGCTGGGGAACGGAGAACGGAGCATTTAGCAGCTAAGAGACAGGGCCGGATTAACTCTCCTCTGGACCCGGGGCTCTTGCATTTTCTGGTGCCCCTGTATACAAGGCTTTTTCCTAATTTAAAACAAAATGGTCACAATTATTGCATCGAGGCTATTAAAGCTGTACTAAACTTGCCTTTTAATTAACATAAAGCCATTCTGTGGTTATATTCCAGTCTTAAAACATGTATAACAAGGATCGGCAACCTATGCACGCATGTCAAATGTGGCATGTGAGATGATTTTGAGCTGCACTCACACTGGGTCCACATCATGTGGGAGAGGATGGGGGGTAAGGGGTGTGACCGGGAGGGGGGAGCGGCCACTATGTGGCACTGCTTGGGGCCAGGAGCGGCTCCTAGCCATGGCACTGGGCCCATGTCATGGGGAAAGGGGTGGGGAGCAAGGGGTAGGCCTGTGACGGGGGAGTGGCTGCCACATGGCGCTGCTTGGGGCTGGGAGCGGCTCCTGGCCAGCGTGTTGGGCTCACGTTGCGGGGCCCCCCTTTAGTCCAAGGCCCTGGGCTGCAGCCCTAAAATGGTAATCTGGCCCTGCTGAGAGACCTTCAGTGTTTAGCTAAAGGATATTCAGCGATGAGCCAATGTCCAAGGTTTCTTGATCAATCCTAAGATGTCTTTCATATTGCTTGAGAATACATGCTGGCCAGTATCTGAATGATTTGGCCTGCCAGTTGCAGCTTTGGTTTCCCCTGCTGAAACAGGGTACTTCTGGGGTATATGACAGGAATGCAGCTGTATTATACCCCTTTTTGCCTCTATTGAATCCAACCACTAAGGTACAGTATTTTAAGGAGAACATTAGCAAAGAATTATATGGTATTTTTACAGTACAGGTCTCATTGACTTTACTAGCACTGCCTAAAATTCTATTGTTATGCTTTGAAAAAAATACCCTTAAGTGTATTAATAATAAAATTCTGTCAACGTGTAGAAAATAAACTCTGTGAAAATTTTAAATGGATAATTGGATAATGGATGTTCAGTGCCTGACAGACTTTGTCTTGTGATGGATGGCTCCCAAAACAATGTTGTTGCCTCCTGATGTAAACCATCAATACAGTGAACAACAAGTGTGATTTAAAATCTTCCATAACAAAACAAAACAAATATACCTTTTTCCTCTGTAGTTAATCATTGTACTCAGTGCTAGCTAAAACACACTAAGGGAGTGTTGCTCTTTAATCATTAACCTGCACTGGTATATTGAGTGCCCTTGGCTTTTCCTCAGGATTCTTAGCTCTCTAACATCGTCCAAGTTAATTAACAGGCCTAATGCTTGCTTCCTTGTATGTCTTACTGCTTAATTAGAGTTACATGAGCAGCTTTGTATTAAAGTCTGTTCACCTCAGCTCACCCAAGAGTTTCTCTTTTAGTAACTCCTTTAAGCTGACTCTTGATTTTGGTCATCTTATTCATTTTTAGTAGTATTTATTATTATTTTATTAATTATTTTGCTAGATACTATCTACACAGATGATGTGAAACTGTGCAGCATGATTTCATTTCATTGTTATTACAGAACGTCCCACTAAAAGCCAGGAAAAAGTGCAGAGAATTCAGACCAATTCTCGTTTATCTGTAGCGTACTCAAAATTGATCAGTGAGTACCAGTGACAGTTCAATAGGTCTTCAGCCAATGTTTCATACACAGTAACAGATCCATTTCTTCTCGTAGCTATTTTAATCACTTTTGTCAGCAGTGCAAAAACTATAGGGGATTTTCTTTAGCTATTTAAATGTTATGAATACTACAGTGGATTTAAAGTCATAGAGCTTTTTGTTTCCTCTTCACTGTCATTTTCCTAGGGAAACAAGCATCTGTAAATAGGCTTTCACTAATTGGAAGCAAGCTCATGTGTGAGGGAATAGGCAAGACTTACATTAAGTCAAGGGAATGGCAACAGAAACTGCAAGGTTGCAGTCACTCTCCCTGAGAGAAGGAGGGATAGGAATCCCTGAGACCTCGTAGACCCTAGGAGAGAAGAGTCTGACTAGAATGAGTGGAAGCAAGGTAGGAAGTAGTCCAGTGGTAAAAGCAATAAGATTAGGGAAGCTGCAGACCTTGATTGTTTGGTAAAGGGCCCTGGACTATCCTCTGGGTTCCCAGAGTGGTACAGCTTGGGGCAGTGAACTAGAAGACAGTTTGTGTCACTGCAAGAGTGTGTGCATTGAGTGTGAGCACTTCCTTACTCCTCTTGTGCAGAAAGACTCTGAAGGACTCTACCCTGGAAGGGGAAATCACTCAGTGAACTGGCCTGAGGCCTGAGTCATGAAGAGGAAGCTGCAGCACTTGGAGTAAGGAAGGGGCCACAGACTGAGAGACAGCTGGAGAGTGATGGAATGCACCCACAGGAAGGGGTGTCAGCCTGGCAGAGCTAATCCCCAGAACAGCCAGGAGGAGGTGCAGTAGAACACCCCATCACAGTCCGACTCCAGAGGTTTAATTTTACATTGGTTTATTTACAATATTTACAGGGTACAGGCCCTAGGTTATCTTGAGTAGTTTCTTTAAACAAACAAAAAATGCATTTCCTAACTCCCACTGGAGTACTGTCTTTTCTTATGCTGGCAACCAATCACCAGCCATCCTCTCTAACTACTTCGTGCCCAGCTAATTTGGGAACAAAGGCCCTCCCCAAACAGAAGTAAACAGAAGTTTTCCTTTATAGAGAAGAACGTTTCTTTACATAGGAAAGGCCTTTTGCCTTTGCTGTACACAACCCTTCAGCAGCTTCTTTCTCCTCCTGCCTTTCCCCTCTGTCCCACTGTAAGAGGATTTTAAAGGTCACGGGCTGTCTTTAATTGGACTCATGGGTCAGAAAGGCTAAGGCACAAAATGAATTACACCTAGCAATGACATAAAAGGAAATTCGAAGGGGTTCTTTAAATACATTAGGAGCAAGAGAAAGACAAAGGAACGTGTAGGTTCTCTACCGAGTAGGGAAGGAGAGCTAATAACAGATGACATCAAGAAAGCTGAGGTATTTAATGCCCATTTTGCTTTTGTCTTCACTAAAAAAGATTAACGACAATCATATACTCAACACAATTAATATTAACAACAAGGGGGAAAGAATAAAAAGCAAAATAGTGCTAGATCAGGTTAAAGAATATTTAGATAAATTAGATGTATTCCAGTCAGCTCTTCTACCTGTACTCTTATGCCTCAGAAGTAATGCAAAACCCCAAACAAGTTTTCTTTGCATTTCCAAGACACATGCAGAAATGCAGTCTTCCTAATCTGTCACCAGGCATTTCTTGCTGGGAATTATTAGGGATTCTGGGGAGGGTGGGAGGGTGTTCATTTCTTTTGCCATATATGTGCCAACAGGTGCAATCATACGTCGGAAGGCATGCATAGCCAATTTTTCAGCATTGTCAGGGAGGACAGGCTGTCTAGAGAGGAGCCATCATTTGCAATTTTATGAATGCCGCCTGTCTAAATCTTTATGGTCACTTGGCACCTAACTCCCAGTGATGCTGGCCAAGTAATTTAGAAGGCACATGTGTTCAGATGGCACAGCTCCACTGAAACTCATGCTCAGAGGCAGCCAAGAGATCATCTATGAGCATCAAGTGTGGCTGTGGACAGTAGGATTTCAAGCTGAGGAAAGCATCCAAAGAGCTGCCCATCTCTATGTTATATACCTTTGTTTAAAATGGTGTGTGATTGTTAATCCTGCTTTTACCTGGATTAAATTTCACAATAAAAATAGCTTCCCTGGCTACATAAGAAGATGCTTTGGCCCTGTAGGACAGAGCTGGTGTTTCTGGGGCACAGAGAGAGAAATTCTAATCTCTGCTGTCTTTTGTCATTCAAATAGGAAGGAACAGAATCAGAATCCCTGTCCTCTAACTCATTTTCTAGCTTTTGTGACATACAAGGTTTCTGCTGAAAAAATCCCCACTGTTTTCTACCAAAAGCAATTAGGGAAGAATGCAGATGTCTGAAGCAAGATCAGGGCCCCAGTAGCAAAGTTCTTCCAGAACTTAAAGTTTCAGAATTGTTTAGTCATCTTTTATGTACAGTAGCAAGAGTTATTTATTTCATCAATCACATGGATGCCTTGTAAACCAGCACATGCACAAGAGAAAGGAAAACTGTTACCATGGGACACTCCCATCTAACTTCTGAGAAATCAGCGTACGATTCTGTGGATTGCTTAGCTGTGCAATACAGAGTTCTTCCTCTGTGTGCTGGGCTGAGGGAGGGATTTTGAGCCCGATCCACAAATGATGTAAATCACTGTGGCTCCATGAATTTCAAAAAAATTGTGACAATTTATATCAGGTAATATTTTTCCAATAAATCCCAAAAAAGCAATAAATGAAGAAACAGAGTAGGATCTGTCCTGAACTAACAATTCTATACATTCTATATGCTAAATAAAGAATGGTGATAGAACACTGGAAATACATTAAGGCAGTTGGCATTTAGGTAGTAGTCAGCTCAAGGTCACAGGGACCTCGACCGTTTTTTTACAACGAACTATTATGTCATGGTGAACAGAGCTATATGAAGAACATTGCACACCATGAAAAAGCAGCAAATATTCCTTTTTTAACAAAAATAATAATAATAATTCAATAAACTGTGTCAGTATATTTAGTGAAGTATAAAACCAGAGAGACAATAGCCGTCCCAAAGATTTTGCAAACCCTTTCAGACAACTTCTGTGTGTGTCTACATCACAATGCTTCACCTCCTTGCTTTTCTCTGAAGAGAAGTATCATAGGGGGAACCAATTAACTTCCAGTATCTGAAAAGTCTTCTCTATAGTAACTGTGAAAGGCTGAAAGAAAGAACAAGAGACGGAATCTGGAGTAATATGCATGTTACTTGTTGTATGTTGTTGTGCTACCGAGGGCCTCATCATTTCAAAAGGACAGAAAGGAGCATCTGCAACTCTTACCACTTCAGAAAGCCAAACCTCTTTGTTGCTAAATCATTCTGTTCACACCAATGCAAGAAGAATAATGAGAGCCACTATCAGCAAAATTAGTGGCTTTTGAAAGGTGAAATGGATATTTGAAGTTGAGTTTTGGTGTGAGTCACTGAGAGAGTGAAATTCACCAAGTGCAGGGGCGCATGACTTTTTAAATAAAAAAAAAAAATGTCAAAACATGAGGTTCCTCCCTTTAACTCCTCTTTTTAACATCCTGGGATAGTAAGCCAAGAGAAGTGAAAGGAGGCCATGGAGAAAGAGAAAGAGAATTGAACTAAAATAAAACCTGAAAACATAAAGAAAACAGGTGGAACCAACAGGGACTGAAAACAAGAGACCCAACTGAGAGGTTGTAGTAACATTAGGGGGAGAGAGTAGGTAGGTGCCATCATAATAAGGTGCATTGTGGGAGGTTTATGTGTTCTGAAACATACTGCATTGGCTACTGTTGGAGACACAATGCTGGAATAGATAGAACACTGCTGTAAAGCTGTATTCCTGTGCAACTTATGTCACACGCTACATGCAGTGAGAATGGGGGTTCCCGTGCAGTCCATCTTGCTTTACAAGAGCTGTAGTAAAAACATAATGTACCCCACCACTAGGGAAACAGAGTGGGAATCTGACCCCATAAAGCTTAATGAGTCTGTCTGTTTTGTCATTAATCACAGTGTGAGCAAGAATAGGGAAGCCATGCATGCATACTGCAGTAAATGTTTTACTAGTTTTGAAATGTTACTCATTTGGGAGCTTTGGGCTGGTAAACTGAACCTGAAAAGGGCTGGAACAGCAAAAGGGCTCTAAATGCCCTGGAGCCAGTCAGAGGAGAATTCTTCCAGGTTAGAAACTGAGGAAGACAGCCTTACTTGTCCTTCTGAATGTTGTCAGGCAAACCCAGGTATAGGGAGCATGCCAGGCATGAGAGGGACAAGGTATTTGAGGTAATATCTTTGATTGGACCAACTTCTGTTGTTGAGAGAGACAAGCTTTCAAGCTTACACAGAGGTGGCAGGGGCATGCTATGAAATGATAAACTGTATTATATTGTTCAGCCAGTAGATGGCACTGTGTGTAAAATAGCTTATTTAAGCTAAATTTAGCCAGACATGGCAGCGCATCAAAGGATCTTATGATGAATACAAATGGTGTGTAATTTGTCAAGAAGGAAGCTCTATAGCCACTCCATGTCTGGTATAGGAACATGACATGATGTTCATAGTGGGATTAGGGCCAGAGTATAACAGGAACAGCAACAAAGGTTGCAGGATCTCATCCACATGCCACTCTTCAGTGTCCCAGACAACTTCAGCTTTGATAAACCTTCCTACTGGACAGACTGGAGGTGGCATTTTGCATAGTTCTGTATTGCAAACAAGCTCCACAAGGAAATGGGAGATGTACAGGTATCATCTTTAATTTATGATGTGGGGAAGCAGGCAGAGCATATCTTTAAAGCCTTTGACTTTGCTGAAGACAGTCACAAGGATGACTATGAAAAGCTTCTGGCTACATTTTATGCATACTTTATACCTCAGAGAAATATGGTTTATGAAAGAGCATGTTTTAACAAAAGACTTTAAGAACCATGGGAAAATCTTGAATGCTCTATAAGAGCTTGCATACATTGGCTGAAAATTGTGATTTCTGGGAATGCAAATCATGAAACTATGAGAGACAGGATGGCGATTGGGTTAAAAGATAAAAATCTTATGCAGCAGCTACAATTGAAGACAGACTTAATCCTAGCCACAGCTATCAGAAAGGAAAGTTGTCTGAAATAGTCAAACAAGAGTATAAAATGCAGGAGCAACTTGAAAAACCTGAAACTAGCTTAGAAGCGATAAACTGACAATTGAGTGTTAAAAGTCATTATCATAAAACCCCTTAAGCAAGGAGAGAGAACTCCCAGGCTAAGAGGAACAAATTGCCTACATGCTGAAGGTGTGGAAAAAGTCATATCCCAAGATATGATGCATGTCCAGCTAGAGGAACAAGGTGTAATAAATGTACAGAATATGGACACTTTGCAATTGTTTGCTGCCCCAAAGCAGTCAGGGAGTTGACCTATATTACAGGCAATCTAGTGCCATTGTTTCTGGGATCTGTCACTTGTGGTGACACAAAGCTTGCCTGGAAAGTGAAAATGAATATTCCTGGCAAGAGTATTGACTTTAAAATTGACTCAGGAGCAGACATCACAGTCATCTCAGAAGTCATCCCCTTCAACCTTTCCCAGAGCTGAAGTCACCTGGCACAGCTCTGACTAGCTCGGGAAGTATTCTGAACTGCATGGGCCAGTTCACCACAGAAACAACAGACAAAGACAAAAGCTATTCATTCAGAGTACATGTGATCAAAGATCAACAACCTTCTTGGCCACAGTATGGCAGCCATGTGAGATGGTTGGAAGAACTCGATGGAGGATTTGATGATATTGGGCTTTTGAAAGGAGATCTAGTACAAATCCACTTAAGAAATAATGTAAACCATACAGTGTATAAAAACCCCTACAGAGGAAGAGACTAGGTGTAGATTGATGTGGAATCAGAGGGCATCATTACCTATTGTCATGTTGTTTCAATAGGGCAAAAAGCTATTTTCTCCATTAAACTATGCCGCTTGTGAAAAATTAGGTAAACTTGTCCTGGATTAAATTCAGGGCAGGAAGTGCTGCTGTAAGTATCTAGGTTTCATCATTTGTTGTAGGAGAAATGCAGAATCCTTCACTTGGACCTTGATAGGAAAGTTAGAGGAATTAATTATTTTAAACTTATATTACTGATTTAGAATCATAAGTATTTTTTAATTTATTTAATTCATTTAATTTATTGCAGAGTGTTGCAGTTTACCTTTAAAGAAAATTAAACTGTCTTTTTTTTTTTAACTACAAATTCCATTGCTGCAATGACCAAGGAGCAGAGCTTGGATTTCAGTATCTTTTTCTGATGACAATGTATAAAGAAACAAAAGTCTGATTTCCCTCCTGCCTCTGCCCCCCACCCCCTCAAACCGTTTTATAGGATTACCATAGAGGTAGGCATTGCAAAAAAAACCAAACCCGTGTTTGATAAGAGTTAGATATATTGCTGATGTAACATCACAGTGTCATTTTGGTTAAGAGGCTTTTTTTCCAGCAAGAGATACTTTAATGAGTGGTCAGACATGTAAACCACCCTATCATTGCCTTGAGCTTACTAACTACTTTAGGAAGTCATTAACCACTCAGAAATGGAGGAGCGTATGTTACATTATCCACTTAATATAAAATCAGATAGAAACTTCTACTGTAACTGCAAAAAGTGTCTAAATCTGCTTATAAACCTAAAGGGAAGGCAAGTCAAGCCTCGGGATCTCTGGTTATGAGGTTACAGCATCTGTGATAAAGATTAAGATCACAACCGTATCCGTTTTGGTTCATGTATTTAATTTGAATGTGAAAGATGTTCAGACATGCTGATGATTTGATCTCTTCAGCTAAAATACACTTTCACTGCACTAGAGGCATTCTGATATATCAGAGAATCTCAATATACTTCTCGTGCTTTCTTACTTATGCTATTTATTGAAAGGTGTGAAAAATGCAGTTGTACTTGGGTCCTAACCATGACAAGTTCATATCCAACCCCCTAACTAGCCCCTTTTGCTGGTATTTAAAAACCTGTTTGTAGATGTAGCTCAAATTTTGCTTTTCCATGCTGTGTCACTAGGATTTTCCTATGACTTTAATGAGAACTGATGCTATGAGATCTTATTTAATTTTGAAAGTCTGCATATTCCCTTTTTGAGTTCACCAGACCTCGGGAAATTATCCTAACTACATGAGTTTATGTCAGCTGAAGATCTGGTTTTGTATACATATATCAGCACTGAGATCTTTGTAGCAAAGAGTTGCAGCCTGCAGACAAAGGGCACCATAGGCCTGGTCTACACTCTCTGCAAAATTCAGCAACGAATTCGGCTATGTAGAGTAGCTTGCATATCTCCTGTCCACTTCCAAAATTCTAATTTGTGTGGTGTCCCCATTACGCTGTGCCGATGGGAAACGCCTTCCTATCAATACAGTGTTAATCTTTATGCGTAGGTAGATTTATTTAATCAACTTCCTGATCCATTGAGAAGGTCTCCATTGCTGCTCAATCGATCCCGCAAAACCGATCTGGCGGTGCCAACAGTACTGCTGTCACTGTGTTCATACCCTGACTTTTTATTAAAAGTAGCAAAAGCCCCAGGCAAGGCCTTGATTTCTAAGCTCTTCACTGAAACACGCACACACAGCAAGGTGCCTGGAAGTCATTTATCTGTTGTACATTAGAAAGATGAAGGACTGAGTGAATGCTGCTGAAATTTGAATTGGTACTGAGCTCACTAAACCTTTCACCTTGTTATGAACAGGATCTCTTTAAAAGTTATTAGTAATCCAGCATGGTCATTGTCCCAGTATGTGGCTGGTCTGTGTGCAAAAACCTCATGCCATCCAGAGGATTCACAAGAAGAACTGATACTCCATCAACATGTAGTGCAATAAATAATGATAGGAAGTAGACCACATAATGGGCTGTGCGCAGAACATTTCACAGGAGTTGGGGGGTAGAATCTTGTGTGTCTATCACATTTGTTATACTTCCACTTGTACAGTCATTCCCCTGCAACAAGCTTCCCACGGCTGTTGAATCCCCCACTTTGAAGGAGTAGTTAAGGGTGTTTAGACAGATAAAGATTCACCAACTTTATTATCCAATGCCTGCATCCCACCCCTTACATACTGAGGCAGAGGGAGTCATTGTTGAGCCACAAGCTCTTCATGTACACTTTCCCAATTTCCACTCAGTAGAGGCCCATCAGATCTGCTATATTCAGGACCTTCTGGACCCATGATGGGCATAAGGACAAGATTTGCTTCTTTAGATGATTCTGCATTTGTAAGTTTTCTCAGTATTAGCAGCACATCTGTAGTCTGCCGTTAGGGATCACAGTGTTAAGTGAGTCGTTAGTGTCAGATGTAGAAGGCGAGCTAGCAGGTGAATGTTATTCAGTGACATCTTAAAGATTCTGCTGTTATTTTCTTTGTAATTTCTTGGGGTGATTGATTCTTCCTGAATGGGATCATGTTGATTTGGGAACAGGTTTGGCAGGCAGCGGATTTAGAGAAACATCTAAAACAGAGGTATCAAAATGCTACTATCTGGCTCCTGTGACAGATTCAAATTCAACAGAACACAAACTTCGGATTAATGTTAAATAAAAAAACACAAAGTACGTTTCTTGCCCATTCAGTTGTGGAGGAAGCTTTCCAAATGTGAAGTGACAGAGAGCTGTCTTACACAGACATAAGCATTAGCTCCAAGCTCTGAATTGACCCCATTCATTTCAAGTGATGAGCTATACTGAAGCTTAATGATGACATCTTATGGGCCATTTTTTCTAAAAATTTAGTTAGGCAACTGCTTATGTAAAATGTAGATGCAGTTGCATGACGAATTTGCATGTGCATTTACCACAAATGCATGCACGAGTGGCCAAATCAAGAAGAGAGAGAAATAGTTCTGTATAATTTTTCCCCACTTAATGAATCTGAATGCAAAATGCAACAGTAGCTTTAGTTTAGTAACTATAGCAGGAGTCTTACTATTCCCTTTATCCCTCCTACTTTCATCAGTGAAAGGTGTACTGTGGATTATGAGTAGTATATGATCCTAAATTTGTAAGCCCAGCCTCTGATTTATTTAAAATGTAATTGAGCTCTCTGCATAGAAGAGTTTGACATTCCTATTCCACATTACACCTTCTTCCAAGGATGGAAGAGGAAGCTGGGCTGTAAGTGATGTTTCAAAGGTTATCAAATGGAAACAAAAGAAGATTTAAAGAATTCTTAGCGACATATTGCTATTTTTTCTCCGTAAGTGTAAAAGCTCATTACTAAGTCCTTGTAGAACTGTGACAAGTGCAACATCATCGTTTGTGTGTTTGTGTGTGTGTGCATGTGCATACGCATGATAGATCAATTTCCATGACTCCATGGAGCATTTTAGAATATACCTCAAAAATTCAACATCTGTGAACCAATTGCAAAATGATACCAAAGCTGCCATGAGTTACTAAGTGTTAGTAATGACAATTTGGCATCCCTTTTAATAAGAATCCAAAGCTTGGTTATGATGGGAAAAACAAATAATTAAAAATGTACTATACAAAACATCATTTGCCTTAGGTTCCCTTTCTGTTAAATGTATGATAGTATGACTTAAATTGAGTGTGGAAAAGGGGGGTCGGAAAAACTCTTTGCATGCACAGTATGTTTGACTGAAGTGTCATGAAGTGCAATAACAAATTTGCTGATCAGGCACATGTCATTTTCAGACAGAGACTCTGGATAACAGGTAGGCTACTGTTTCTTGACTGGTAAGGGTCATAGTGCCCTGATAGCTTCACAGCACCTCAAAGATTGTGTTAAAGTGCAGTGATATAATATCACACCATCTAGTGCTTTTGATGAACTTATTGAATGTTTTGCATTACTTTCTAACAATTAAAATTTCAATCCTATTCTCCATAAAATAATATTTTTTTAAAAACACACTTTTCTAAACTCTGTAAACACATTGTCAACTGTTTCTGACAGTTATTAGACTCACGTTTATTTTGTGCTGCCTGTTTGTCTCTCTGACTGTATTTTTTCACTTGCTTATCACCATGGTATCTAAGTGCCTTGCATACCAAAGAGCTAAGTGCTTCTGTTCTCTCTAGTAGAGTAATGTGGTATTTATAAAAATGTCTTTTGAAAGCTTACTAATAGGAATAAAATGCTTCCTATTTTTCTATAATGCATTCCAAGCTTTCCTGGTAATGCAGAAGGTATTCTTTTCCCATGTAATAGTTCAGCCTGTGTCAAATAATGATTTTACAGGCTTTGTAATCTTGACTCAATATTGCTGCATGTGTTTTTATCATCATTTTTCCAAAAAGCTTTACAAAGGAAGGACAAGATGAGCACGCTTTTTTTTATTTTGTGGATGTGTGGTGGTCTCTGAATAATAGATCTCCTGGTGCTTTTGGTTATAATAGTGTAATATTGCACATCTAGGACTCAGGATTTCCAAACTCCGTTTTCAATAGCAATAATAGCCTTTTGTGCAGAAAAGGATTTGCATCTAATCATGGAGTTGTGAGGGCCTCGCCGTTCTGCTGCTCTGGCTAGTTGGGATATTGGGCATCTCATCTCTGGCTTTGAGGTCAAAGGACCATTCATGCCAATATGTTCTTGAATGTTTTTGACTTTTGTAAGTATCCAGTTGCAGATTTTAAGGTCTTCTAGGGGTTTGACAATTGCTAAGGCAACGCTATTGGAGCGATCCCTGGTGGGTAATTGTAGATGTTCCATTGGTATTTTTGGTAGGATTTTTTTTCCTTTGTCAGATACCTGAAGGGGTGTCTCTCTAAAAAGATGAACTTTAACATATAGAATGAAGTGTTATTAATGTGTGGACCCTGTTCCCACAAAGTCCATAATAAATTAAACTTGTCCTGCAGCAGTTTCTGTGTCAGCTCATGTATTAAATGCACTAAAATCCTTGCTGCAGTGAAGCAGATTGCTGTTAAAGGAAAAAACCCTGCTGACATATCCAAATGCACATACAGGGCTTGATTCTCTACCAGTACTCCATTGATGTATTTATATTCTGTCTCAGTGTTAACTATGGAGATGCTACTAGCATGTGCCTGAGTGCATAATGTACATGTGTGCAATGTCTGTGTCAGACAAAATGTGAGTATGTAATGAACTGTGAGATTATTTTTATGTATTTAAAACACGCTTTTACGTTAGGTGCCTGCACCCAGCCATGTATTTTTTATTTTCCCTATTCCTATTTTTGACCTTGCTAATTCACATTACAAAAATAGTGGTCCCCTGAATTTGCCTGTGTGATATCTTTCCAGTTTTTAGCAGTATGTTAAGGACCATTTACTGCTCTTCTTTGATTTTGTGCATGGTCTTTATATATTTTTCCTTTTCTCATATGTTGCATATTTACTATTTCTAGGGGTACCTAACTTTTAATTACAATTTGTTATTAGTGCTTTGCAATGGTATACTGTCTTATCTGAGTTGTAATGATTGGGATTCTTAGCTGTTGATTTATTATTATATTGAATAATCATTATGAATATAAAATAAAGTAAATATGTGGCATACGTATATCACACTGAGTTTAAATATACATACTGTTGGTTGGCATCAGTATCTACATAGCAGTACAAAGACTGTGATACTGTCCTATTGTGCTCTGTAGTAAGGATTAGTATTCTTTATTTCCTCATCTCATTAGACAGAAAATCAGATCCTAATCCCAACTGTGTTCATATACTCAGCTATTAGGGTTTCTTTTTTTAGATTGGTTGAATGTCGATCAGTGTTAATACCACAAAGAAAAGCTGCTCATGCAACCAGCCAAGTCTCATTATTTAAAACATACAAAATATGATGTGACCTTCCCTTCCCCTCAGCTCACCTTCCCTTCCACCTTCCTCAATCAGCAACTCTCTCCTCTTTCTCTCTCACACATGCAGATGTTTCTCATTTTCTCCCTTTTTCTAACCCCTTCTATTTGCCCCAGTTATTTTATCCAATCCCTCCTCCTGTTATTTCTCATGCCCTCCCTTACTCCCCTCTTTAACCTCTCATTCTCCTCTGGCTCTTCCCCTCACAGGCTTTAGTCTCTCCCATCTTAGAAAACCTACCTTTGACCTCCCCCTTGCCTTGCTAACGACTGTCCTGTCTAACTCCCATCTGTAAACTCATTGAACATGCTTTCTGCAGCCACTGTGGAGTTCCTGGCCTCTCAATCAGTCAGACCTGCTCTGGTCCTGCCTCTACCTCTGCACTTCAATGAAACTGCTCTTGACAGTCTCCGATGACTTCTTCCCAGCTAAAATTCAAGAACCAGCATTCCATCCTCATTCTCTCTTCCGTGTCAGCCACCTTACACGCTGTTGACCATGCACTTCTTCTTGAAATCCTGTTCTCCCTTGGCTTCCATGACTCTCTTCTCTCCTGGTTTTCCACCTCCCTCTCTAATCTCTCCTTCAGCAGGTCTTTCAGCTGATCCTCCTCACTGCTTCTACAGCTTTCTGTCCTTTTTGGTCACCTCCTCTTCTTCCCCTAAACCTTACCTCTGTTTAATCTCATCTGCAAACACAAATTCAGCTACCATCTGTACACGGATGACTCACAGATCTACCTCTCCACTCTAGACCTGTCTCCTTCTGTCTAAACAAAAAATCTCTGCCTGACATCTCCTCATAAAATAAAATAAAAAAATCTCTGTCTGACATCTCCTCATAAATGTCTAGCTGTCAGCTCCAGCTCAACATAGTTAAAAACAGAGATTTTAATCTTTCTTCCCAAACCCTGCCTCCATCTGCTTTCTCAATCACTGTTGACAACGCTGTCATCCTGCCTGTTACTTATACCTGTAACCTTGGTGTCATCTTCCACTAGCTCCTCACATTCAGACTATGTCTAAGTCCAGCATATTCTTTCTGCATAAAATCTCTAAGGTACGGCTTTTCCTATTCATTCACACAGCTAAAATTCTTGTCTAGGCTCTTATCACCTCACATCTCGATTACTGCAACGTTCTTCTGTCTGGCTTTGTCAAATGCAGTCTTGCCTTGCTTGTATCCATTCCAAATGCTGCTGCAAAGGTCATTTTTCTAGAATGTCACTTTTACCATGTCATCCCCTCTCTTTGTATCTTTCCACTGATTCCCTCTTCTATTGCATGAAACATAAGCTGTTGTATTCACTTTCAAGATTCTTTATGGCCTGTCGACCCTATTTATTATCTCTAATTCACTATCAAGATGTTGACTCTCATTTCCAATCAGCCAATGATCCCAGTTTCCATCACTCACTTGTAACATTTTCAAACAAACACCTTAGTGCTTTCTCCCATGTTGACCCTCATACTTGGGAGGAGCTCCTCATTAGCATCTTCAAAACTAACTTATTTTTGTCTACGTCTACACCGATGGCAGCAAATTCGCCACCATCAGATCAATGTCTCTGGATCGACTGAGTGGTCTGTGTAGACCTGCTCAGTCAATCCAGAAATCAATGTAGGAAAACCACCTCCGTAAGTGGCATAGTGATGTGTCGACAGGAACGCTGTTCCCATCGGCGCAGTGCAGTGTGGATGGCACGCAGAACAGATGCAGCAAAGTCGACGGGAGATACGGAGATGTTTTATGTCACTTGCGTATCTCCCATCGACTGCTGCCAAATCCAGAAGGTAAGGGTAGACCAGGCCTTCCTTTCGATCCCTTCTTAAAACTCTTTTTGGCTCTGATGCTTCCAGAAACTTGGAGGCAGCTTGTGTGCTTATACAGCACTGGTTATCGTGCTGACTGATGTACATTGTTTCCTTGTGCTTCCCTGTCTCTCTATCCAGCTCTTGTCCTATACTTAGAAAGTAAGCTCTTTGGGCCAAAGGCTATCTTTTGTTCTGCGTTTGTGCAGCACCTAGCACAATGGGCCCCATGACTAGGGCTACTCGGCACTGTAGTAATGCAAATAAAAATAAAATAATGATACATGCTGGAGAAATAACATGACATTCAGTCTAAAGGTTAATGTGTATTACATTATTCCGATGTATTTTATTCACGTATTCCTTGTAATTCTCCTTGGATGAAATTAACCTCTGTGTAGAGGAGCAGCCCCTTAGGTTTTATTTTAAGGACTTAAATGAAACTTAAGTAGCTCATGGGACTTGTGCTGGCCCCATTCACAAGTGGTAAATTTAATCTCTTTTAACCTTCTTAATAAACAGATTTTTTTTAAAAGATTTTTATGGGGAGGAGTGTTCTGCCATAGCGATCTATTCCCAGCCTTGGTGATATATCTGAACGATATTTTTGGTAGAGTGTGCCTTGGCCTCAGGTTTCCTGAACACAAGTGAAGTTTTGACAAGATGTATATGGATGGTAAAAGTTCAGCACTAGCATGTTAAGATTGCTTTAGGGCTTTCTTTTGGGTTTGGATAGCACACACAGTGTCATTATTTGATGTGATAGACCTTAGTGTTTCTTGAACAAACATCGCTAGGTGACCTTGTTGTTTCAGGAACATTTTTCTTTTGGGGTTTGTGAGATCAATTTTCTTTTTCACTGTTGACCTGTAATGACAAATGTGTCTGAGCTTATGTGATAAATATTTCTGTATCTCATGTGAGTTTGCAGCAATAATTGTTGCTTTTTATTACCTTCTCCCCAAACCAAAAAGAAGATGACCTGCAGCTGTAATAGGTTTTAACATAAATGCTTAGGATTACTAGATACTTATGACAGTGTTTTTTACTAAATATTATCATACATGATTTCTTTTTCATAGCACTCTTAAAGATGCTTGGAGACATACTATGAAAACCTTGTTCTCAAGCTGCATGGATATATTCTATTTTTGAACATTAGTAATCTCACCAAATGAATGAGAGTAAAATTGTATATTTTCTATCCTTTTATTGCTTCAATGTGTATAGATAATGTATTGCAATTTTTGAGCCATTGTTCATTTTAAATGGCTAAAATTAAGTAAAGAAGATGTAATTATTATAAAAGGAGTGGTTCATGACAATAACCCCCACTGTTTCTGTGATAGTACACACTGCCAAATCCTGTGTTTGCAGAATGAGAGCACCACAGTATTTCAGAGGAAATGTCGTCTACTGTTTAAAGCAATGGCCAACGAGCGAAGACTTTTGAATACTGTTCCTAGCTTTTGTCACTGACTCAGAGTATAAATTTAGCAAATAACTAGAATATATTTTCTGTTGTGGGTCTCTAAAATTAGACACCAAAATCTATCGTAGGCACCAAAATAACAGACCAAATCTGCAGAGGTGCTCAGTATTTATTTTGTTAGTAAAATAAGTAAATATTTCCCAATAGACTTTTCAGTGGTACTCATCACTGTGATACATTGACACATCACATACATTAATTGACTTACTTACAAACACACCTGCGAGGGGAAGTAGTAATATCCTCATTTTACAGATTGGAAACTTAAGCACAGCAAAATTAATGGAATAGATGCCAGATCTCCCAAGTTCCAGTTCAATACCTTAACCACAAGAACTTCCTTCCTCTAGGAAAGGCTTCTCTTCACTGTTCATCTCTGAAAATCTAAGCATGATTTTGGTGCCTAACTTCAGGTACTCAACATTTAAAACTTCTCACTTAACTTCTCTTTATTTCATTGTATCCATCTTTAAATTGAGATCATAATACTTACCCATCAGTAGACTATCGTGTTAATGTTTATAAAGCTTTTTGCACTTGCTTAACAACTTTTATCATAAGGGTCTCTAAACATTATTCTAATTAAAATACAGATACAAGATATAGTCAGGAAAGCGACTTACCTAGTGAATCTTGTCCCCATATGCATTCAGATTTTATTTTTTATTTTAATTTTAAAAACAAATGGTTTACTATTTTGTAATTCAGTTAGATTGATGGAACTAATTTGGGTGTTTAATGTAAAATGAATTCCATTCTAACTTGCTAATTTTCAGCAGATTTGTGAAGTAAGGCTCTGATTCAGCAACATGCTTAAAGACATGCCTAACTTTAAGCCCATAAGTAGTCCTGTTGACTTCAGTGGTATGTGCTTAGATACCCTGATGAATTAAGACCTCGATTCCAGTTACAGACATTATATATATATATATATATATATATATATATATATTATGTAGAAGCTATATTATTAATGTTAACATGTGAGCAAGAAGGGATCCATCTTGATCCTTCAACTTGAGTTAACAGTCACATTTGTAAATGCTAGTCTAAACACTCAACAAATACTTATTCCAGGAGAGATGGGAATTTCTTCAAGGTGTATTGGTGCCATTCATTAATTGCCCTAAGGAGATGCTTTTGAGTAGTATGAGGAATCTCTGCTTCCCTCTTCCTTCGATGTTCTCTGTTCATCTCTCTCAGCCTCTGTGGGCCTTCCCCAAACTTTCAGAAGTTTCTTGTAAGGGAGGAGAGCCTCTTCTGACCAGCCTCCTAAAGATCACTTATAGTGGGAAGGCTATGAAGAAGGGATCTATAAGTCACAGTGACAGAATCAGGGTCTTGTATTATTGGAAAGAGTTGTGGAGCAGTAGAAAAGTGGTCAAAAAGTAGCCTCAAGAAATTCAAGCTGAGATAAGCTTTTAGTTAACCTTCAAAATTTTAGGTGCTTAATCAAAACGTTTAAGGTTTGCCCATACCGAGTGATCAGTAATGCAGACTTGAAAAAAGTACAAGCTGTTTGGAAAAGTCATTGTCCAAAATAAGCAACAGGGAGACTGTTTTAACCCAATGTGGCCTGGGAAGGATAAAAGATATCAGTGAACAATCTTTAAATTCGCTTTGGATATGAGACAAGATTCTGTCAGAAACAGGCCTGATATTATTAATAGATCAAAATTGTAACCTTTAGTTTGAGTGGAGAAACTTGACGTATTGCATCAAACTTAAGGTGAGTAAGTGAGGGGAAAGTGATATGTTGAGAATTTAGATTAGAAATCCAAACAGACATTACAGAAACTTTGTATTAAAAGTTTAAACTGAGCAGCAAGTAAAAAGAGAGGAAGTTCAGGATTTGTATCAGAAAAGGATTTTTTTTGTGTTAGTGATTTGGTAAATTAGAAGTATATACAGTTGAAATGCTTAAGGTATTGATGATAATCGTGCCTTTGAGTCTTGAACGTTGTCCAGCAGAATGAGTTAAATATTTTTCATACTTAACTCCTCACATCTTGTTCTCTTGTTTGATGAACTGGTGGTAGAGAAAAACCAAAACCAAGAGGACAACACTAAAAACACAAGTCTTTCAGAATAGGCTCCTTTTCTTTTTGTTTTCCTCTGACGTGCCATGCAGCTTTTGTCTTTACATGAAAAATAACTAACGTTTGTTTGTGTTTAGGCAGTTTTTAGATGTACTGGGAAAGTCAATCTAATTATTCAGAGTCTTGGATTAGTAATGCCTCCTTTCCACAATGCAGATGGTGTTGATCAAGACAGGGGTGGTGGAAGAACACTTCAAATGGGGGTGTCGACGGTGCATACTGAAATCTAAATTGTACTAAATACCATACCAAGCATGGGGAATAAGAAGAATCAGGGCAGAGGGGAGAAGTCTGGGTATCAGGGGAAGTTGGGGTGGGTGCTTTGCATGGGCAGTGAGGAGAATTACTGACACTCAGCCAGGACAGAGGGGCAGGCACCCAGCTCCAGGCTGGTAAGGTGGATCCAGTGATTTATGCCTTTCTGACCAGGGGTAGCTCCAGTGATGATATCCCAAATTTCCAAGAACCGGTTCTATAAAGGCAGGTGATATTTAAGAACTTATTCTGTTTATTTTTCTGACCTTAGTAAATGGCACAGAATCGGCAAACAACTCAGGTGGCATTGCAATCCCATCACCTGCGGCATGTTTTTAAAATTTCAGAGTTTGGGATTTAATCTTAATCCTGAAATATGGAGTTAGGGACAGGAGTGAAAGAAATCAAGTTTAACAGTAATGGGAGGGACAGATTCTGATCTAAATTATGCCAGTGTAAATCCTAAATTACTCCGTCATCTTGAATTAGAGTTACACCAGTGAAATAGACATGTCTCCCAACTCTTCCCAGCCCCTCACTCATGAAGTCTCAGCCCAGGGAGACTGCAGGGCTGGGGGAAGGGAGGGTCACTCAGCCAGCCCCGGGGGACAGCAGAGCCAGGCTCCCACTAATCTTCGCCGCTGGGTGGGGAGGGGACTAGGAGCCAGGTGTCCGGCCCAGGCCGTGCCCAACAGCTCTCCCAGGAAATCAGCTATCCCGGACGGCCCTGGCACCCGGGGCGGGGGCTGCCGAGGCCGAGGATGTTTTGCTGTCAGGCGGCTCCGTCCAGGCCGGGCCGGGCCGGTGCCGTGTTGGTACCGCCCGGCGCCCGCCTCTTGACGCCCTTGGTGGGCGGCGGGGTGGGCTGGGGGTGGGTCTGCTGGAGGGGGCGGCCCGGCCTGGCCCGGGCTCCCCGCGCCCCCAGCAGGCAGGGGCCCATCCGAGGGGCCGGGCTGGGGGCCGGGCCAGCCGAGATCCCTTCCCCCGCCGGCCCAGCCCGGCCCTGCTCTGCTGTGCCCGGCGGGAGCGGACGGGACACAGAGCCAGGCGCCGCCCCAACCGCAAGCCCGCGTCGCTGAGCTGCCAGCCAGCGCGGGACGGAGCGGACAGGGCTGGAGCGGAGCGGCAAGGTGAGGCGCGGACGGGGCCGGAGCGGAGCGGCGAGGTGAGAGGCGGCGCCGCCAGCCCCGGCCGGTGAGCGCGGGCGGGCGCGTGTGGCCATGGGCCGGGCCAGGCGCTCTCGGCTCCCACCAGGCTGCGAGGACAACCGGTTCGCTAAATTTTTTTAATTTTAAGAACCGGTTCATGCAAACTGGTGCGAACCGGTTTGATATCATCACTGAGTAGCTCCTCCTGGCCTTGTAACCCAGGTTCTTGCCTGCTCCCCGGCCTGACCTTGGGCTTCACAGCAGCCACTCAAACCCTTAAAGATCCCGCTTTTGCCTCCACTCGCAGCACCCACAGAGCTCCAGCAGCCTGAGTGGCCTGAGCATGCCTGGTATATAGAAGTTTGCCATGTGTGCATTCAGTTTACAGGGAACATTGCTTCCCAGAATGTGTAGTGAAACACTCAAGAACAATGCCCATGAGCAGAAACATAGATTAGCTTCCACCATATTTCCATTGCAAGAGCGCTAGCTCTGCCCTCCTACCCCGCACCCTACCTGACTCCACTGCTCCTGGATCAAGGGAATTGTGCTTGAAGATGAGGAATGAGCAGATGTGGGTATGAGTGACACTAGAAAGAGATCATGTGTGTACAGGAGTTTGGTTGTATCGAGAATGTGATTCCTAGTTGGGAATGGCTAAATAGATGTCTGTCCTGATTTTAATATTTTTAATATTTCTTTAATAAGCATTTGGTGATAAAACATGACAAACCAAGTACACCGATTATACAAAAACATGGTTATAAAAAATAATCAACCACACGGTGAGCTTTTTATGGGTAGGGGCCATGCCTTTACATATATCTCTATAGCATCTTACATAATGCACCCCTAATCCTGAATTAAGTCTCTGAACACTTCTGCAATTAATATGTCAGATAATAATAATGCCAGAAACAAAACGCAAAGTTGAATCTACTAAATTTAAAGTTGTCAAAATGGTAAACACTTTCTGTGAAATTTTACACTATATTTGTCACCATTTTATTTTGGTTGATTTTGCAATCCTCCCATTCTGATTTTCCGTGACAATCAATAAAATAGCTATTAGTATATCAAAAACTGTATCTTTGGTTTGATCCCCACTGATTTTCCATATACCAAGGACAGCCACCATGGTCATCAATGGAATAGAGGAAATCATACAGCAGTTCCAACCAGTTTTGGAAGAAAATATCTATAGCTGCCACTTTTTCGGCTGTTTTCCTTGGTATAAATATAGATCTTCATCTTGTGAGATAGGAATTTAGTAGTATTATTAATTTATTGTTTTAGCTGACTGATTACAGGCTATATAATGGCTTTCTAAGCTCCATGGTGAGCTATTGAACACTGGGATTTGGTGGCCACTATCCAGGATACAATTCCTTTCTGCTTAGCCTTTTCACTGTTACATTTAATGACCCATTAAGTGAACTGCCTTGATGGGTTACAAGTGACAAATTCTCTCATAATGAAATAATATTTCCTTCTCTTTTGTATAACCTTATCTGGCTTGCACCATTTTATCTCCTGATGGGTTGTTGTACAATACTAAATGTTTTATTTCTCTATGTAGTACCCAGAGAAGTCAGATTACATCTGTTTAGATCCCAGTAGTGGAAAAAGTTTAATTTATCTGCTATAATATAGTGAGTACAATAGGTCATACTAGATAAAATAACATTTTTTTCTTGACACAACAGTGTGATTGTATCAGAAGCAGGCATTAGCTGCAAGCAAAAATTGAGTCGCCCAAAAAGGGACTTCTCTTACTACGCTATTTTGAGATGTCATAATCTTTTTTTAAAGATGCTTTTATGATAAAGTGAGTCAAAGAAAAAGAGCTTTGTACTTGGACATGCCAAACAACTCAAAATTATTGTGGATATTTTCATGTTTGGCTCACAGTGCCACAATGAGTTTGAATTAAATACTCGGGACCCAAATGATGATTCAAGCTGCCTCAAAAATGTTTTATAAAAAAGTTCTATGGCATTTTTTCAGCCCAGATCACATTTCTATGTGTAGCTTAAGTTAATTTATATTGGTATAGCAGAACTTCACTAATTCTCATTTAATCTGACAGAGCTAAGATCATTGACATTCAAGGGCCCTATCAGGTTTTTTAGGCTTTTTCTCTTAAGGGTGCTTTAAAAGACAAGGGTTGGAATTGGAGATGTTTTGTTCTTCCGGGAACTTCTTATTCTTCTTAGTTGATGTTGATTCAGTAGGTGTATGAATATGATTTTATTGTTGTTCCATGTACCCCAGTGTTCCAGTATCACAATGATGGGTGCTCTAGAAATTAAAGACTGGTATACTTTTGTGCCACATATTTTTATACACTGAATAAATAAAAACATTCACACAATAAAGTGGTCAACCCATTGAGGATCACAGAATCGTATCAATTCAGGTTACTGCATCACAAAAAATACTTTGTTCAAATGTTTTGCCATTTGCTAGACATTAATCCAGAGTCAATACATTTCTGAAATGAAACTTGGTAGCTTCATTATTGTAAACTGGTACTTCTACTTGTATTAGACCACACTGATCCACTAAAGAAATATCGTCCATTTTCCACTATTTGACTGGAAAGACAGACAGCAACTTGGCAGCAACTTGCTTTTGAGTATGAAGGATGTAGTGAACACTTTTGTGCCACAGCATATCTACGAAAGAGAGTTCATTTATGGGTGACAGATATCTGAATTATTCTTCTGAGAGAGAAAATTATAACACTATTAATAAAACATTGCCAGTTACATCTCAGGAGAAAGAGGGTCATCTTGGTAAGTGCTGTTGGGCAGAATGGTACTAGTGGGAAGAGAGGAAGAGATCACTCTATTATACCATTGGTGAGGGTCAGAGAAGAGGATTTCATGGGCTGCAACCCACTTTGTCAAAACTTTGAAAGCTTATGCCCACAGAAATTTGTTAGTCTTTAAGGTGCTGCAGGACTCTCATTGTTTTTGCTGTATACAGACTAACACGGCTACCCCACTGGAACTTTTCACTTAGTTTTGAGTCATTTCAACATTATATTGCATTTCCCCACTGTGGCACATTGCCTTATGGGAGCTGTAGTTCAGGACACGGGTGCTCCCATTTTCCCTTTTGGGGCAGGCTACCTGGCCAGACTACGTTTCCCATGAGGTGCCCAGAGTCCTGTGACCCATGATGCATCATGGAGAGCTTGGCCAGAGAGAAATCCACATTATATCATGAGAGAGGTAGTCCTCCAGGGAGCTTGGCTCATATGAGAGACTAGAGGCCTGAACTACAACTCACATAAGGCAATTATGTTTTAACGTTTTATCCAACTGATTCTAAATTAAGCGGCTTGTGTCAGTTCAACAAAATGAAACATTCCAGTTTGGGTCACATGGTCCTGAAATAAAATATTTAATTTCAGTTTTCCAGATGGAAAATTAGAATTGTTCTGCAAAACTGAAATATTCCTGTGGACATTTTGGATTTTGCAGAAACCTCATTTTCCATCAGAAAACCCCTGACCAGCTGTACTGGGGAAGCAGAGCAAGAGTGCCAGCAGTTCCGCAACCCAGCCTCCGTTACTTTGCCTGGGCCCATACGCAGGTTCTTGACTTGTTGCCTGTTCCCATAGCATGTCTCCCAGGAGATTGCTGCCAGGCCATGGCGGCACGTACCAGCCCGTTTCTTCCCCTCTCCCAAATGCTGCGCCAGAACTTTGCCAGGAGGGATGGTGGTTTCAGTCCAACTCATCTTTGTGAGCTGTGGGAGCTGGAGGGTACATCTCACCCCAGCTTTGTGGACTAATTAGTGGCCAAACCACTGATTACACATTCATTAACACACTGTGGGTCAGCCCTAACAACAGCAGCTTTCCACACACCACAGTATATGCATAGGCAGATTTGAGGAGCGCATCGTTGTCAATAATAAGTGCAGAAACCACATGCTGTCACAGATGAGAACCTGATACCCTTCTTTCTCTTCCATGGATTCTTTGTATCAGGCAACAGTCTTGTTGTAAGTCAGTGGGTTTGATTCCTGGCTGATGCTCCTCAGGCCAATGGATACTGGAACTGCCATGCTCTCAGCTCATCCCCTTCTAATGGGGCAGAGAGTGCCTTGCATTTCTGGATAGTGACCTTTGTGGCTGATTAAAGAGCAATACTGATGGTCCCCCAAGAGAGTCTCTTCTTCTTTCTTTAATTAGAAGGGCACTGATTGCGGTATGAGGCGATGATGGTTGAAATGTAAAGCGAGGGGTGGGTAATTTGTGGTATTTTAGGATTTTGGGGGAGTTGCAGTTGTCCCATTTATTTTCCGGAATTTTCAGGGAATTACTTTTATTATTTGAGAGCATTGTTGGCTTTTTGCTAGGAAAACAACCATTGCAAGGAAGTTATTGCTTTTCAGATAAATGGAAAGAAAAAATCCTTACACAATAAAATCTAGCTGCAGTTCAACACACTTAGAAGCACTTGGCAGATTAAAGACCTTCAAGCCTGCATTACAGAACACATTTGTTCAGAATCACTGTTGAACAATAGGAACATCTACAGATCCAGAGCCCCATCTAGTCTGTGTTAAAGTGAGTCACAATCATAAAGGGTCTATCTGGTCCATCCAGCACTTGCAGCTATTCTGTCTCTCTCGCAGGCACACATGAGAAATTGTGAGGCCTTTATAAGTTTTTCACCTTTTTGACATGTCAGACACTAACAACTGAGCACACGGTTTGGGAAGAAATAGCTACATCACTTTGAGAAAGTTTTAGTTGCTTTTAATATACAACTCAGAAGAAGGGAGAACAAGAAAGTGTTTGAGCTGGATAGTGCTGGAGCCAAAGTTTCTGACATTTAGGAAACACTGCCTAAATCATCTTTGCAAGACTGTGTTGATTGCAAAGCCTCACTCCTGTTTTTACCTTATGCCACTACATGGAATTTTATAGAGATGAATTCAGAGGTGCCCAACTGATGTTTTTCTTCTCTCTGAGACATGTCAAGCCAAAGTGAAATTGCCAGTCCTAACATCGAAAATCCAAACCTCAGTTTATAGTAACCAGCACTTCTAAATGAAGATGATAAACACTGAAGGAAAAAAATCATTGACATCAAATAATTCCGTTACCTGAATTATTTAGATTAATAAAAAAACATTTAATAGAAGCACCCATCCCAAGCTGTGTACACCCCTCACACAATTTAAAAATCATATCAGAAATCGCAATCAGAAAGAACTGAGCCACAACAAATGCAAACCTGCAAAATGAGAATGAAAAGAAGTGGGGTTAAGATATCTAATAACCAATTCTGGCATGACACCTCTTAAATAATGACAGTACAGAAAGCAGTGTCACCTGTAAATCACATCATCCTGCAAAAAGATGTAAAGTGGCAAGTGAAACCATTTTTGCCAGAAGATGTAGATTATCAGTCAGCACTTCACCAGCGCTTTTCTGTTTTTCATTTTTATTTAGCTGTTTTTATGTATTTAACAAATACACCAACAGCATGACCACATAGGAGCACACAATAATATAACAGACCATATAAGTACACTTTTAAATGGTTAATGCTGTACAGACAAAGTTCAAACTTCTTGCAAGTCTCCTCAAGGCTGTGTCACAGCTCCAGCCTGCAACTCTCCCTGGTTTCCTTTTTCCCCTTGTCGCCTCTTCCAGTGATAATTGCGTCTGCACCTCTTCATTTAGATACCTCTGTGCTTTATTTCATGCTGACCCTACACCTTGAACTCTCTCCCCAAACCTCTCTCTCAATCTACTGCTTTCCTCACATTCAGATCCCTCCTAAAAATTAATCTCTTTGGCAAAGCCTAAAAGATGGAAAATAATTCAGTCCTTCATCTTACAGAGAGGTCCTTATTAGCAGAATCCTTTGTAATGTCAGGTCCTAAAATATTATTCTAAAACTTAGAAGGGGACAAAAATGTGTTCATTGAGAATTGTACACAAACTGAGCCTCCATGTGATCTTATTTATGTAACCTTCTCATACCCTAACCTGTCTCCCGCTTGTTTTTGATCGCCCTTACTTGTTATGGTACTTTTAGAGGCACCTTTGTAAGCACCTGGGAGCAGGGTTCTGCCTATCTGCTCTTCTAAACACCTACAACACTTTTGGGGACAATGCAAGTAACAGAGTAATACTAATTAACAAATGATGTGACATCATCTGCATGACTTTGATGCCAAGGAGAGTATAGTCCACATATAAGACATTAGAAGTATGCAGGAGAGCACAAAGGTCTCCATCAGTTCTCTTTAAAAAATTTTTTCCCATTTTTTTGTGAATACATGTAGTGATAGTAAAAGATACCAAGCTAAGCACTCTTGAAATTGAATTCCTGTATCCACTGAACAGGTACACTGTGATACCAGTAGGAAAGGAAGATTTCCCTGACAATGAGTCTCAACTCTGACCTAAAAGAACCTGCCTTGAGAAGAGAGAGAGAATAGTTTTGTTTCCATGGCCATTCAGTATTTGGTGTGTCTTCTGTATATTCCAACAAGATTGCGAATTGTATTGGTGTTTTTAATTATATGAATAGACAATGCATTTTAGCAACGAAGCTGTAACCGATTAATTTAGCATGGTCCTCCATTTACCAGATGCTATCAACTTTAGGTAGCTACTAACATTGGCCAGAAATTATGAGCCCCTTTTCAGAGAAAGGCCCCATATGATGATGTGCATAATATAAATACATATAACCCAAAATTTGATCTTGGCTCTGATTTTTCTGATAGCCCATTTTTATCACATAAATCTTCTTGCCAGACTCTACGACATCTTTTATGATACAGTTGCAATATCCATTTGTCCTTATTATATATGACGGGTATATTTTATAAACCCTGCTGATAATGCACCTAAACCATAAAGTGCTTAGCCATATACTTTACTTTTAGCCCTTTGTGAAACCCTATCACCTCTCAATGGAAAACGTGACTCGGTGTTGAATTTCATCCTTGTGTAGCCAGATACACTTTCAGAATTTTAAAAAGTTGATAAGGAAGATGAAACTGCACGTGATTAATGTATATGATCTTTCAAGTAAATGAAAACCAAAGAAAAAGTAAATTCTGGATTTTCTTTTCTATTCAAATGATTGGGACACAGAAAACATCTTGAAGTGGCCTCAGTTGCTGATACAAATGTAAAATCAACCAGTGAACTTCACCACGGGCCACATTTTTCATTTAAAGAAACTGGTGGAAGCCAAGATTCAAACTCCAACAAAATGTACTACCGTGTTTCCCCAAAAATAAGACCTACCCCGAAAATAAGCCCTAGCATGATTTTTCAGGATTTTTGGAGTATGCTTGAAATATAAGCCCTTCTCCAAAAATAAGCCCTAGTTACAGTTTACAAGCGGTTCACAAGTAAAGGTCCCCATACACTTTACACTCATGTCGGCCGAACCCGCCGCGAGCGGCGGGTTCGGCCGTCAGTGTAAAGTGTATGGGGCTTATCCCTCCCCTCCCCATAGAGAACACAGGAACGCTCGGCTCTGCCGAACATTCCTGTGTATGGGGAGGACGGGAGAGATAAATGTCGGCCGAACGATCATTCGGCCGACAGTTATTGAAGGTGTATGGCCACCTTAAGGTTTGGCTAGTGTCAGGCTCTCACTCACTCACAGATCGGGTACCGTAGTCCCGCTGGCATCACTCCACTCCCGAGCCCGAGCGTTGTGGCTGCTTCCAGTCACCAGGTGGAGCTGCAGTGGAACGCAGCTGAAACAGCAAGGGACCTGACAGTGACGTGCCTTTGACGGGAGTGACGTAGATCTGTGTGTGAGAGCCCGTCCACCATCGGCATTTGCCAACTTTAATTGTTTTGGGTCTGAGGGGGTCTGGTGAGTGTGATTCTTTTCCTAGTGAAGGGTGCCTGTTTTTCTTGGTGAATAGACATCCACCATTTACTGCAGTACAGAAAAAGAAATACTGTATACTGTACTGGTACATTTTGACCCTCATACAACATGAGTTAAAAAAGAAAAAGCTATTCCATTGAGTACAAGAAAGGAATTGTGGAGGACTCCCAGGGCAAAAATCTTACTGCTTTCTGCAAAGAGAAGATGTTGGATATCTGAATGGTCCGAAAATGGCAAGCAGAGTATGATAACCTCAGTCAACAGGTGTGCAAGGGAAATGCTAAGAAGCACAAATGTGGATCAGGTCAGCATCCATTATTTCCTGAGCTGGAAGACATGATCTGTGAATGGGTTGCTGACAGGAGAGCAAAGGCTTTGGTTGTGCGCAGAGCTGATATTCAAGAATTTGCCCTCGCAATGGCACCACAATTAGAAATATCCCCAGAAGATTTCAAAGCATCACATCACTGGCTGGATGGCTTCCTTCAGCGATGTGAACTGTCTCTAAGAAGATCCACAACACTGTTTAAGTTGGAAGATGCTGAAGTTCTTAAACGTGCACTTGCATTCAAGTCCTTTGTTGATGGCATCGACTTTTCTAAATACCAACTTTCCAACATGATTGCTATGGATGAAACTGCAGTGTTTATGGGCCAAGGATCACAAATGACAATTGATCAGTGGGGTGCCTCCTCAGTCTACGTTCCCTCCACTGGTTATGAAAGTGCACATATTACCTGTATTTTGGCAATTCATCTGGATGGAACTAAAGCCCCACCTCTAATAATTGCTAAGGGCAAGAAGGATAAGATTGAACATGTTATATTCTTGAAACCGAAAAAGCCTGGTGCACACAAGCAGTTATAAGGAAGTGGGTCAATTTAATGCTGCCGCTTGTTTTGCAAGGTGGCCAAAGAGGCCTGCTAGTCTGGGATTCAGCCAGAATACACCGCGCTAAAGACATGAAGAACTTCCTTCATGAGAGAAAAATAGATCAAATAATGATTCCCGCAGGAATGACTGCCTATCTCCAGACTCTTGATATTGCAATAAACAAGCCATTCAAAGACCATTTGCGTATGGAAATTAATGACTACATTGAAAATAGAATGGAGAGAAATCAGCGTGGCAACTTTGTGAAGCCTAGACTGCAAGAGGTTGTGACTTGGGTGAAGAATTCATGGGAGAAAATCACTGACAGTTGTGTTGCCAATGCGCTACGAGCAGGCTACATGGACAAGAGGTGCTCATTTAAGGAAAGCGCTGTTGCTAGACATGAGAAATTGGGGCCAATGATTCTAAAGACAATAGAGTCACAAGAAATTCACAATGGAATTCAGGGTGTGGAGAGTTATGATGATGTTCCAGAATGTGATGACATGATTATATTTGAATAAATGTTGATTTTTTGTTCAAGAATAAATGTGGATTGTTGTTCATGGAAAAAAATAAGACATCCCCTGAAAATAAGGCCTAACTCATCTTTCAGAGCAAAAAATAATATAAGACCCTGTCTTATTTTCAGAGAAACACGGTATGTTGGGAACAGTATATAAGAGCATCAGAGGTCTAGAACTCAGATTTCATTGTTATTACTTTACCATAAACTAAACAAGTTCTGGAATACCAAACCTCTTCCCAAGATTTTGTAGCTTTGTAGCACTATATCAGAGACAATAGGGCACACATCTTAAATGGATCAGCAGTTTTACTCAGGCTGAACTTTGCACACATTTCGTGATACCATACTGGGCACTACTTGCTTATGTAAGCAGAGACTTACCCATCATATCCCAAATGCTATCAGTTTCAATACTGACATGTTAGTATATGGGAAAGCATAGCAAGAACAAGATAATACTTTTAGACAGTTGTTCAAGAGTCTTAAAAGATCTCAACTTGACAGTGAACAAGGAAAGCTGTGAATTTAATAAAGCAGTGCTCCAATTTGGGGGGCACATTTTCTTAGCTGAGGGCATAAAACCAAACTTATGCAAGGTGGCTGTAAATTAAAGATGCTCAAATTCCCCATGATCGTTAATGCTGTCAACTCCTTTCTGAGCATGCTGCTACTCTTGATGTATCAAGGACTTCCCAGCTGTCAGTGCACCTTGCAGAAACATACCTTAATAAGAGCTAAATTTGAATGCATTCATAGGGCAGAATCATACAGTTTAAATAGCTGAGGGGAGGCATTCAACAGTGTTGTGCCTACCAAATTTTAATTCCTTCCTGGAGAAATAATGACAGTGGATACAAGTCTAAGTGAATTTGTATTTTGGCTTAATACTCATGCTGGTCAAAAATATTACAGGGTGATTGTATAGGATATAGGAGGCTTTTTCCTCCACAAGTCATATGGTGGGAACCTTGTGTTGGTTTTTGTCTTTCTCTGGAGCAATTAGCCACTTACGTATTTTGATGTGAAACTTGATCCCCGTTCAAACAAAATTCAACCTTTAAAATTTTGAGATTTGGGGATTATGCCTGGAAAATGGGACATTTTCAGTCAAAAATTGATCTGCTTTCCAGCCAAACCTGCAATATTTCACAGTCTTTTCATGCAATTGGAACATTTTTTTCAAAATTGAAATGAAATGTGAAGCCTTCAGATTTTGAGGCTTTGTAATTTTGGTTTGGATACTTGGCACATCAGTATCCCTTAGGATCAGATGAGTATATTTTATGATTGCAGGGATTGTGGGTTCCTGAAACTCAGTTCTCATCTTCTGTTTCTCTGAGCTATAGTATAACCTACAGTGAAATTCATATATGCAGCATACTGGATGGCTTTCAATTTGTGCTACTCTAGGAGAGGTGGGATGGCAGGAAACAATTTTCATTTTTAGACTAAAAGCATATTGCTAGAGCACACTTTGTGCAGTCAGTTTCAACCACAGCTTGCCTTCATTTTTGAATTTCGTTAAGAACAAAGGTAGATTATTTTACTATACTCACATTTAGTGTTGGACATGGATAATTATATATACTCATCAATGACATTTCAAGAGTTGTAATTTGATTCAGCTGCCAACAAATTTTGAGAAGTTTTCTTTAAATTAGAGTCTAGAGCTAGATTGCAGTCTGCCCTGTGAGCCTCACACATGAGTAAGGGAGATAAGGAGCCATTTACTCCCCTGTGCCCGCTACCCAGATCATGGGTAGCAGTGGGAAGGGCAGAGCAGAGTCTCTGAGTCGTAGTCCGTTCCTGAAGCAGCACAGCTCTGTGCTATTCCATATGTGGGGCTTATTAATACAATGTATTTAATTGTATGCAATGTATTTAATCTCAGGCTCCAGGCATTCTTGATGCTTTATTTTATTTTATATGATCATATACTTTAACAAACACTCCTTCCAGTTTCTCATTGTACACCGTACCTCAAGCAACAAACATTTAAACAAAACTAAATCAGATACGTTCTCAAACTATACAGGTTTAAACCTGTGGTTCTCAACCAGGGGTATGCATACCCCTCCAGGTACGCAGAGGTCTTCCAGGGGGTACCCCAAATCAAGTAGATATTTGCTTAGTTTTACAACAGGCTACATAAAAATTGTTCCTTACAGAACACACCCCAGTGCTTTGTGCATCATACATTTGAATAGCTCCTGAGACAATGATTATTTTTCTTGTTTGATTATTCTGTAGTCCAGTTTGAGGGTCTCAGAATAGGGGACATGAAAGGATTTTGTTGGGAATTTGCAGTACTTCCGCTGAGTTCATTGCAGCTATGGAGGGCTGAAGAGATGACCATAGCAACCTGTACTGAGGCCTCCAAGCCACCTCCAGTGCATGCAGGAAGGAGAAACAGAGTGGCTGGTTCTGAAATCCTGATAGCCCTCTAGTAATAGTGGTAATGGTAGTAAACAATTATATTATGGCAGTGTCCAAAGACCCCAGCCTTGTGCTGGATGCTGTAGAAACACAGAAAAGATACAAATCCTGCCCTGAAGGGCTTACCTAGTGCCACTCTTCATTCCCTAATGATAGTGGAAAGATAGACGTGTTGAAGCAGAAGATCATGCTCTCTGTTCTCAGCACAGGGAGCTGGGAGCAGCCATGTTTCCTATTCTTAGTGGCAGTATTAAAGTACAACCCCAGGAGCACTGAATGTACTGTGTGAAAGGGGAGAGGCATATCTGAGGTGCTAAGTCTGGAGAAAAAGGACCAGGGATAGTGAGAGGGGGCATATGGTTCAGATGGAATTGAAGAGAGGGATCTAGAAGTAAATTGCACACACTAGTAGTCTGGGCGCAAAGTATCAGTCAGACCATTCAACATATGTCACGCCCGTCCTGACAATAGCTCACGCAGGGTTTAAGTTCTTCACAGCAACCCCAGCAAGGCTGAAGTAGGAGGGCACATGGGGGGACGCATTGTAGTTAAAAATCAGTAAAAGCTGTTGGTCATGGGTGGTTGCCTTGTGAATTCTGTAAAATGGCGGCACGTGGTTATATGTCAGTAAATATGAGAATCCTATGTTGTCCAAAAACACAAGGCTTGTTCCTGTCCTCAAAGGGACAGTATGCATTGGTACTGTACCTACCCTGTAAGATTTGCAAATGCGTGTATGCTTGTATAAATAGTAGATGATTGTACATCATAGAGAGCGAAAGAGCCTGTAAAATGTATTTGCCAGATTTGAAAATATATGTATTATAGGTATTTTCAATATATTTATGAATGTTACATATGAATATAATTGAATATTATATAAATGTACTTGTAATAAAAGTACACAATTAGAGCAGCTTTAATATTAATTCCTGATTATTGTACATGAAATATAATTCTATGTTGATGGTAATAGGCACTGGATGTTGTGTTGTATCAAAGTAAAAGGAAAAAATTCATATAATGTTTCTGTATTTATAAGTACAGTAAAGCTCCAACAAGTTGGCTTCTTAATTGTTAGCCAACTTTGAAGGGTAATTTTAGTGTTACAGTTGAAATTTTAAATTAAAACTGATGAATTCTACAAAACGTTTTCCACAAATTTTGGCTGAACTTTAAAAAGAATCTGCTTTGGCTGTGTTTGCCATTTTACTTGCACAGATGTTCAGGAAAATGAATTTTGAGTCATGCGCCTGAGTATTTTATAGAAACTGAATTTTAAACACATATGAGTGAGGGAGTATTCATTGCTAGAAATGCTTGAACATTCATCCAGTCAAGGAACAGAAACAATACAATGTGACTTATCTGACCAATCACAGCCAACAAGGACAAAAAGTAAATGGTGCATAAAGAATACCTGACAGGAGCTAGTAGCTCTCAATTAAAAAAGTAGAAATAATTGCAAAAAATATGTTGTATAATCTTGGACAAAGAATACCTATGGTCTACTCATGGATATTCCTTAAGGCTAAATAATTCACATAAAATTATTGGGAATTATTTACTTTAATTATTGTGGAAAACTTTCTGTTGTTAAGCTCTGAGTGTGCATAATAACTGTTCCACATTCTGTATTAAATGGAAGAGCACCATAATACAAAATTCATCATTTACCAGTGCTTACTGGTTATTTTAGTTCCAGAGAACATATTTTTTGTTATATAACAGGTAATGTTTCTTCCTTCCCTCTCCCCTCAATTATTATATACTACAACTGAAAAACAGCACCTTCTGGTAGAGACTATAACATTATTCAGCTCCTGGGACTGAAAAATGCTGCTTTTTTTTCGTGTGCCTTGATTGAAAATGGAAGCACACAAGATGTTTTAGCTGGAGAAGGACGTTGAGCTTGCAGTTGCCTTTTTGAGCAGGAAAAGAATCTGTAAAAAAACAAACCCTGAAAAGCTAAATTACATATAAAAACCCAAACAACGCTTTGCGTGTCAGAACGATTGTGGTTTTCATCTATAAAAAGATGCTTCTGGGTGGTGACTCAAGACCCTTACATTTCCTATTCCGGATGTAATTTCCCTCATTCTCTTCTTCTGTGGTGTCAAAATTATAAAGAGAGACAAAGAGGGCAGGTCTATATTACTGCTTAAATTGATCTAACTTGTCACTCAGGGGTGTGAAAAAGAGACCCTCCTGAGCAACGGAAGTTAGAGCTACTTAAGTGCTGTCCACACAGCGCTGTCTCCCACCACATAGCTTCCACTTCCCACAGAGGTGGAGTAATTATGCCCACTCTCCTGTTGGTGTAGAGCGTCTTCACCAGATGCGCTAGAGCGGTGCAGCTGCGTTGGTACAGCTGTGCCAATATAGCGCTTCTAGTGTAGACATGCCCACATATTGCACAGTGCATCAGGAAAGATCCTTTGAACCAACACAACCTTTTCAGAATTCCTTTTTCTAATTGCTTCGTATTTTGGAGTGAATATATGTGGTTGTGTTGGTTAGGGGCTTTTCCTGCATGGGAAGGTTTGTGTATGCCGCAAATTGATCCAGGGCATCTAATGTGGCAGTTCTTTCAAAAATCTCTGCCAGTTGGAGCTAACTGAACCGCCTCTTTTCTTTACTTTCAAAGCACTTGCTGGACTCGATGCCATATTTTACTCATCAACTTAATGAGCTAAGTTTCAGGTTAGAACCTTTAGTGCTTCACTGGTATATAAGAGAAGCTTTGCGGAATGGAATCCTCCATTAAAAGGGCAGTGATTTCAGTTATCTTCTTTCCTTGCTTAAATAAAATATTTTCATCTAGTGGTCCAAACTCATCCCTGAGTGAACTCTGTGCAAGTCAGTGGACTTCCACCAGAGATTCATTTAGCTGGTACCTTTTCTTCATCATGCTAAGATCCACAAATCTGCTACAGTGACTACTTCAGCCAGCTTGCAGCTTGGGGCACAACCAGACCTGTTACCCACAGGCAGCAGGAGAATATCCTAGCCACTGAAGCGCCGTTCAGTATGTTCTGCCTTCCCAGAAGCCAAGTACTCAGCAGACCCTTCCGGACACAGAGCATTTCTGAGAAAAATTTCAATCCTTTTATTTCAAATTTATGCTCAGCAGTGTGTCTGTTTATTTCCCAGCCACGTCTCAGGGCTGTGCTTTTGGTAGATTGTCCCTTCAGCTCTGCTTCCCCTTTTGAGGCATTTGTGGCAGCTGGTGCCTCTGCAGGATTCAAAGAGAGAGCTATGCGGAGAAAAGCCGGAAGTGAAAAAAAGTTAATGTTTCCTGCTTTGCCTCCCTTATTGAGTATCGTATTGGGGAGCTTGGTCGGCCCTGTATGCAGTGTGTTTACCCCCAGTTGCCTCAGCCTCCTTCCTCTGCACAGGAAAGCCAATTTGGATTGGAATAGATCTTGAACTGATCTTGAGCAGACTTTAACTGATGGGTCTGGTTCTTCCTCCAACCTGTAAGCAGGCTGAATACCTAATGAAAGCATCTCTGGACCTTTATTACTCAAAAAAAACCAAAAACACCCACACAGGAAATTGTCAGGGAAGCACGTATACATTGTCCTATTTCTTAAGTGAGTAAATAAGTCATGTTTTATTTTGAGATGAAAAGTGTGCTGCTGACCTTGAAGGAAAATGTGACAGTGCAAAACCAAGTGCCTGTAGCTAATTAGAATCTGTACTCTTGGAGTTTGGAGATCTTGGGGCATCCTCAAACTGTGATGCCTTACATTTTTAGCAGATTTTCTTCAATCCTTTAATAGAGGGCGGAGGAGAATACATGATAGGTACAGTGTGGAATAAAGATTTGAGCATGGCCACCTTACTTATGAGTGGTGAAACCAGGAGTGAGTTATACAATCTCAAACACATGCCAATAATCCCTTTATGCCATAAAATCATATATTTTGTGCCACATGTTGTATGAAAAATCTGTTTTAGAGAAGATCTTTTTTGTGAAACTTTTTTGGGGTTTCTGCACATTTACAGCCACATACTCTTAGTACTAAAGTCCAGTTATAAAGCCCTCTTGAGGAGTGAAAAAATATCAGTGAAAATTTTGAAATCTTTTTAAATTACCCAAATTCATTTTTCTATACGTAAGTTCCATTTTAAAAAAAACTATGCTAAGACAACATCCTGGTTATGCAAACAAAGGTAAAGAAAGTGTCATTTAAAATTGTTAATACAGCTTTAACTCATATGCATAATCATAACTAATATAAACTCTTGTCTTGGTCACAGGCAGTGGCAGTGTGTCATAAAAGAATGGAATATGAGTCTTTATGTATGGTGATGTTGCAACTAAAGCCCAGTCTATCCATAATATTTTGTTAATTATGTGAACAGTGCATTATGTAAAATGCAGGTGATATGGCAGATGTAGCATTTACAGTTCTGTGGAATGACAAGCTGTGTGCCATTAAATCAGTGAAGCTGTCAGATATTTTTAGACAAAAGTAAGTGAATCCCTCATATATCTCCTTAGATAAACTTAGTGAGTTTAATTTTCTGTGAATGGTAAGAGAATTAATATTTAAAACTAAAATCCATTAATTTACAGCCTATGCATAATGTAGTCTTTGGCAACTGAAGAATTTCGCTATGTTGCTGTGCTGTTACTCTGATCTACAGAGACCATCCTCTGGTGGATGAGAGCGTAATTTGCCTTTCATGCTTTCTCAGCCTTGAGCTTCATCTGGAAAAGATTACCCTGATATATAAAAAATATCCCTATTCAAACAACATGTCACACGTCTGCAATGCTGAGTGGATGCTTCATTAGGAAAGGAGTAGGCTTAAACAGCCCAGCTCATTTAGCTTCTGATGTGATCTGTATTCTTATAACACGAGTTGAAAGGTCAATGTTATTAACGGTACCAGTTATCGAGATCTGGTCAGGAATTTTTAAACTGATCGTTTTTAATCAGAAAGTGCTGATTTTTCAAAACCTGCACTTTTTGTGAAATTGTATCTGTGTAGACAAAATTTTCATTGGGAAGATTTCTCAGGTGTAAGATGGAATTTCTGGACAGAGAAAGAGAGGGCTCCACCCCAGAATAGCCAATAGCCTGGCAGATAGAAGCTGTAAGACCAGAGAAAAAAGAGGGGGGAAAGTTTGCCTATGTAAGAGAAGATGTCTGGGATGGCATGAAGTTCAACAGCAGAGAAGTGAAAGGATAATTTTTGTGAACTCTGAGTTCAACAAAAACCACAAATCATGGGTGGTATACCTCTAACGTTTTGAGCAACTTAAAGCCTATAGTTCCATTCCAGGCAGACAGCAAGTTTCAATATTGCTGACAGTGATGATTCCAAAGGCATGTGGACTGCTACATGATCTATTGTCCCCAACTGTGCCCAGAAATTCCACATACGCTGCAATTACTATGTCAATGAAGAGGCATTTCTCTGCAATCCCACTGATGATAGCAGAACAAAATTAGTTTTATTAGTGAAAGCAGAGAAGCAGATCTGTAGCACATTTCATTGCTGCTCTAAGGAAGTTGTCAGAGCACCGTCAGTTTGGACAAACTTTAAGTGATGCCTTTTGTGACCAGTTCATCTCTGCTTTATACTATGACCAGATCCAGAAAAAAATACTGACTGTATCAGTGTTTACATTCAAGAAGACTGTTGAGGTATCCCTTTCTGTGGAAACCACAGAGAAGGATTCTGTAGAATTTAGTTTGAACCAAGAAATACAACTCCTGAGTCAGCGGGACATAGGGACACAAGAACTTAAAGAATTTCCTCGTGGCCGTTGTGCACAAACGATACATGCTGATAAGGGTTGCTGGGCACAACAGGACACTTATAGGAAGTGCCAGAAAAAAGGACACATAACTGTGACCTGTTGGACTGTTCAGTAACCAGTAACACAGAGTAAACTTCCATCCAAGAAGACACCTATGAAGACTGAGTATAAGAAACAACAGAAGTTGGAAACTGATAATGTGGAAAAAGAGTTTTAGTAACACTGACCAAAACTTAGTACTGTACATGTTACCAGAAGCTGGAGTCAGTAATGGCATTTGAGTCAGACCCTTGATCGAGAGAACTTCTGCAAGAATGGAGCTTGATAGTGGAGCTACCACCTCTGATTTCTGCATCAGCTTATTACCAGACTTTGTCACAATTTTCTCTAGAAGACACCTCTGCCAGAGTTTTGAAGATTTATACTGGAGAAAAGTTAGTCCCATAACGGATATTCCAGGTGAAAGCTCAAATAGATGGATACTCAGTTATTTTACCCTTGTATGCGACTGAAGGCAAATATCCACCATTGTTTGGCAGAATTTGGCTTGAGAAGTGCAAGGTGAATTGGTTCAAGATCAAGGCAATCATGAAAGTCTTGAAACCTGCAAGAAATAGTGGACAGACACTCCAAAGTTTTTGAAAAAGAACTTGGACCAGATGAGCAACATGTCAGTGAAGCTCACTGTTACCTATGACAGCCAGTGAAAATATTGCAAGCTCAGAGTTGTGCCTTCAGTATTAAAGCCTCTGGTGGAGTTCACTTTGGACAGTATAGTGAACAGTAGAGGCTTGGACAATTTCATTGAGTGAGTGGGCCATATCATATCAGTAATCAAAAAGGATGGCTTCATCTCAATTTCTGACTATTTCAAAGTGTCACTGAATTTAGCTTTATGTGCATACCAGTTTCCACTACTTTATACTGAAGATTTGTTTGCTAAGGTTAATGGAGGAAAGTGTTTCCATAAATTGCATATTTGCTCAGTGCGTACATACAAATGGCGACTCATCTGGCATCCCACATATATCTCACAATCAACATACAAAAAGGCTTATTTTGTTACAACAGGTTGCCCCTCAATATAACATTGGCATCTGCCCTGTTCCAGAAAGCCATGTATGAGATTCTGAAGGGACTGAAGAGAGTTCAGTGATATTTCTGATGACATCCTCGTTACAGGAAAAGATCAAGAGAGTCATCTTTGAAATTTGGACACTGTCTTGCAATATTTGGAAGACCTTGGACTGTGAGTACATCGAGAAAACTCAAATTTATCAAACCTTGAGTTGAATATTGTGGTCATAGAATTGATGCCACGGTATTAAGGATGTAAGCTGATAAAGAGAAGCAGATTCAAAGAATGTGTCAGACTTATGTTCATTCTTAGGACTGCTTAACTACTATAGCAAATTTCTGCCTAATCTGGCAACCACAGCACCATTACATGAACTGTTCCAAGAAAGGGGGGAAAAAAGGAGCTGGACAAAAGAATGTGTGTGAACATTTAAGGAAGCAAAGAAACTGTTGATATCAGCCAAAGTTCTTATGCACTTTGACTCACTAGCATTGCAATTGGCTTGTGATGCTTCATGATATGGAGTGGATGCATATTACCCACATTTTTTCTGATGGCAGGGAGACATTATTGCCTTCATTTCACGAACACTTACCACCCTTGAGAAAAACTATGCACAAATAGAGCAAGCATCTCTCAGCATTATCTTCAGAATTGGGAAGTTCCATAGCTACGGTAGACATTTTATCTTGCCTGTTAATTTCAAATTTTGAACTCAAACATGGAATTCCATCATTAGCTGCTACTTGTAAGCAGTAATAGGAATTGCTGTTTTGAGCTCATTGCTATACTATTCAATTCCAGAAAGTGACTCATCACAGCAATGCTGATGGGCTGTTGCACCTGCCATGCCCAAGAAGCTCCTGTCAACTCAAAGAAATTTTGACAAAGTGTTTTATCTCAGTATGGAGGTTACATTACCCATCACTAGCACAGACATTGATAAAGAAACTGCTAAGGATGATGTGCTTTCTCTTGTGCAGGGACTGGTACTAAAAGATACAGTGATGGATCACATGAATTCCCAGTTTACACAATTCATGTCACATCAGCCTGAATTATCTGTGAATCCAGGTTGGATTTTGATGAGAGTGTGAGTGATCATTCTGAAATCACTTCAATCTCCTGTTTTGGAAACACTTCATGAAGGTCATTTTGCCATTGTACGAATGAAGGCCATAGTCCAGAGTCATGTCTCGTGACCAGGGATCAACAAAGACATTAAGAAGAAAATGAATGCTGTACTGTGTGTCAGCAAACACAGCACTATCCTGGTCCAGCACATCTACAGCGTTGGTCATGGTTTCAGGCATCTTGGACACATTTTTACGTGGACTTTGCCACACCACTAGAAGGTTATATCTTTTTGGTTGTAATCAATGCACATTTGAAATGGCCAGAAGTTTTTAGAATAATTTCTACTACAGAATCCAAGACCATTGGATACCTTTGTTGTGTAGCCAAATTGGTCTACTATTATAGATGATGAGGGACAATGGATTTCAATTCAGTTCTGAAGAATTTCAGAGGTTCCTAGTTTCAAATGGAATTTGACACATACATCCTGCTCTGTACTATCCTGCTACAAACAGACTAGCAGGACACTTAGTACAGACACTCAAAACAGACATGTCGTAAGCGCAAACAAGTCTGTTTTGAGTCATAAGTAGAAATGGATAACTTCTTGCTCGTCTACAGGGCACAGTATATGCTACTACCCAGGATTTACCTGCAACTTTTTTCTTGACATGATCTTTGTATACCTGTTGGGATGTGCTATGTCCTGATATATTGCCTCATGTAGCCAAACCCCAAGCTGTGCAAATCAATCGACAACGTGAGACTCCTCATCATTCTTTCCAAAGAGGAAACTTAGTGTGGACTTGCAACTGTGATTGTGGAGTGAAATGGGTACCTAGAGAACTTGTAAAATTCCAGGACCTATTTATTCATGGTAAAACTATGCAATGGTGCTTTATGAATCAGTTGCCACCTCAACATATGGACCAGTTGCAGCCTCAACCAGTACCAGAGTCTGGGGTTTTTCCAGTAGGATTTTCTGTTCCTCCAGTAGAATCTCCTCCTGTTACAACTCCTAATTTTGACAACTTGTTGGAAGATATTTTGATGCCAAATCCAGTTGATTTCTTATTAGATCCAGTTGGTTCATTACCACTGACTGTTCCTGTTGTTCAGGGCAATGCCCCCACCCCCATCACCACATTAACCCAAGAGAATGTGAAATTTAGCGCTGTGCCTAAATTTATAAATTGGCTAATTATTTGCTATTTAAGGGTAGAATAATCTCTTGCAATTTAAGAGCCTGCATTAGTCCACCACAACTTTTAGTTAGGTTATATTATCTTTGTTAGCCATGCAAATGATAATGTATCTATGTTTTTGGAAAATATTTTAAAGTAGAGTGGAAGAACGTGATGTCCTGTCCTTTTAAATGTTTTGGTGCTCTCCCCAGTACAGAGCCTCATTTTTGTTTTGGTTGAAGCCAATAGCTGTGTTTTAAATCAGCTCCCTCTGTATCTATCTCCTTCGCTGCTGGGTCCAACTATAACAAGCATATAACGAGTATCTATAACAAGGGCATTACATGGGTGCTACTAGTAAGGATGGTAGAATCTGGCCCTCTATGTCCACATAAAAATGGGGGGTAAGTAGCAATTGGCTGTGGGTAGTGGGGGAACAGACTAAGTGGAAGATTCTGATTTGCTGATGCAGGAAATACACAATTGTTGCTTATTGGAGATTTTAAAAGCTTCCTTAGTCTTGTGGAGGGCAGAGGAGGGATTATTTGGCTCCCAGAGAGCATCCTAAAGCTTATGTAGGGAACAACAAGCCTCTTCCGACTCCTGGGGGATGAAGGCCATCACAACCCTCTAAAGTGTGTGGTGCGCAGGGAATGGAGGGGCCCTCAGTGAGAATCATAAAGCCAACCAATTCAGAATTAGGTTAAATTTACAAGAAATCCAAACATCTGAATGAACGGCAATCCATTTACTCTGCCCAAAACACAGTAACTATTTTTCTTTAGTGATCCAAACTTGCTGTTTTAGCTTTTTGGGTTTTCTTATAGCTACTTTATAGTATGTGTGCTTTTGGGATAAAGGACTTTTACTGAGGTGTTAAAGAGTCCATAGGCTGTGCCTTAAATTTTGAACACTGACTGCACTTGTAAACGTCCCAGGTGGAGCATGAAATGTGCAGCACAGAACACTGGTTTGTAACTGATTTCATGTTTCCATTGGAGACCCACTAGTTGTGTCTCGAAAGAGAGTTGGGTCACTGATTGCCACATAGAATTATAGAGCCAATCCTTGCCAACTGCAGAATACTCGCTGAAACTTGGTGAGCATCCTTAACACTGTGGGTTTTGGGTCCTTAAAAGGGAGTTGGAAATGGTTGCTGTAAGTATTCTAGTTGCCAGGGCATCACTGAAGGACTGGACTTAAGGTAGTTAATTCCCATACTTTCAAATGGCTACGTTTGTTGTAATGTAACTTTAAATCTGAATTTCCTAGTGTTTTCATGGTTTGTTTTGTTTTTGCCAATTACAGTGTTCTTATGAAGGCTTTTACCCTTACTTTACTGATAAGTAATATCAAGTTTAACTTCATCTCAACAAAGACTTTTGCATGGGAAATTCCTTGATTCAACGAAAGGAGCTGAAGAGAAGGGGAAGATCATTTGGCTTTTCCTGCTCATTCTCTGAGGTCTGCTGCTGCTCTTGTGTACCTGCTAAGATCTGCAGCAGGGATCTCCTCTCCTGCAGACATTAGGAGGTGCTTAGGGTGATCTCTTTAAATCTGAGGGAAGGGAGAAATGAGAAGAGCAAGGAGACTGAGTGAAATCCTGCTTCTGAGGATCTTAGGGAGTGGAATTGAGGAGTATCAGTCCTCTGGCAAAAGCCATAAAAGACACAGAGAATCATAGAATATTAGAGTTGGAAGGGACCTCAGGAGGTCATCTATTCCAACCCCCTACTCAAATCATCCCGGCGAGGGTTTTGTCAAGCCTCAGCTTAAAAACCTCTAAAGATGGAGATGCCACCACCTCCCTAGGCAACCCATTCCAGTGCTTCACCACCCTCCTAGTGAAAAACATTTTTGCTAATGTCCAACCTAGACCTCTCCCACTGCAACTTGAGACCATTGCTCCTTGTTCTGTTATCTGCCACCACTGAAAAAAGCCTAGCTCCATCCTCCCTGAAACCCCCTTTCAGGTAGTTAAAGGCTGCTATCAAATCCCCCCTCATTCTTTTCTGCAGACTAAACAGGCCTAGTTCTTTCAGCCTCTCTTCATAAGTCTTGTGCTCCAGCCCCCTAATCATTTTTGTTGCCCTCCGCTGGACTGTCTCCAACTTGTCCACATCCTTTTCGTAGTGGGGGGCCCAAAACTGGACACAGTACTACAAATGCGGCCTCACCAATGCCGAATAGAGGGAAATAATCACTTCCTGTGATCTGCTGGCAATGGTCTTACTAATGTTGCCCAATATACCTTTAGCCTTCTTGGCAACATCATGGATCCCACAACTTCACAAGGTGTAGGGGGCTCATCAGAGGCCCTAAATTTCCTCTCACAGGCATTGGGCAATACGGAAACTGAGATGCAGCAGTTTTGACTTTCCCAAGACCGTGCAGTGAGCCTTGTCAAAGGCAGAGCCAGGATTAGACATCAGTGGTTCTTAGCTCCGAACCCCTAGTTCAAAACTGTGAACCATTCTGCTTCTCCAGTATGGTCTTTGTCATGTTAAATGTAGAGATTATTTAGGAAGAATCATTCAATTGTCACAGCTCTCACTAATACTGTATAGGTTACATATATATGATATGATTATTTCAGACTATTGTTTGATGCATTGAGGCTGTATGATTATGTCCATGAATGTCATAGCATTCTCCAGTCAACACAGATATCATTGATGAATATTCTGGTTTCAGAAACATGCCTACACATCCAGGAATGATCACTTCTGTATTGATGGCCTTCACGAAAGAAGAGGGAATCCAGATTAATAAAATGTGAGGCCTTCTTGCCATTTGATAAATGTTGCCTGACTGTTTCAGCTTCTCTTTAGAAAACGCTGCAGTCAGTATGAAGATGTGTTATTTGCTTTAGATGGTTCAAATAAAAGAAAACTAGAATACTAAGGCTATATCAATGCTGCACACTAGTGGTGGCATCATGTAGGGTACACGTAAGCAGTGTGGAGAGAGGAGGCAGTGCTTTGGCATGTAGAGAGGTATGTAGGCACAGTGTTCAGGGTTTACTGCCTAAGCAGTTCCTTACTGTCTACACTGTGGTTTATACCCATGCTAAGGGGCATGCAATGTATGTACTATATATGCCACCATAAGTGTACTGAATAGTGAACATGTATCCTAAGTTTGTTTGCTTGTAAGCTTCTAATAAATATCCGAGCAGTAAATTATTGTGTTACAACAAGCTAACAATTGCAGACCCATTGCAGGCAAACATAAAGCTGCAGCTCGTTGAGTTACCAGCACTCCTATTTTTCTATATTCCCTGTTATTAATTTGCTCATTTCCCTCTATCTTAGACTTTCTTGGATTTCTAGACATGCTTCCCAAAGAAGTGCTTCCAAACCATAGCAACATTCATACTTCATTGTATAGTTTTGGATTATCTGTGAATGGATTGTATTAAAATCTGCTTCCTGTATGTTTAAATGCTTAAAATGAAATAAGTGATATTAAAAAAGAAACAGAAAAAACAAGCTACACTTTACTATTATTGCATAGGCCAAAATTGCTAGCATGCAATATAGATTAAAATATACACGTGACATTAATTTCTGCACACAATTGTTTTCTAAATTATTCATTAATCTTGGGATTTTATACTACCAGTACCACCCATCATTGTAGTAGCTGAATGTCTCTTTATTTCATGTTCTGCAGTTTATTACTGCTGTAGCAGTTCCTACTCATGCCTATTTTTACTTCAATTACTCCAGCCTTCTAGTTCTCTCAAAGTTATACCACAAAGCTTGTTTACTTTCCAAAAGGTTTTTGGGGATTTGATTTGTTTGTATTCAGGGGAAGAGGTTACTGTTTTGCTCAGTTGATAGATAAGGTCCTGGCCCTGTAAACACTTACACACATGCTTTACTTTACTCAAGTGAGCAATCCTGTTGAATTCAATAGGACTACTCACATACATGCATAACTATTTTCAGGTTAGGGCCTAAATCACCAGGCATGGTTTATTTATTTAATTCTATTATGTGAAATTATCTATAAACCTCATACAGAAGGCCCTATATAGATACATGGCAAGGCTTCATCCATTTAAAAAATAAATACCCAGATAAAAGAATAACACTAATAATATTAGCTGCATTTTAACAGAATATTGTCAGGTCAAATTTGCACCAAAATGCAGGTTTTGTAATATTATGTTTAAAAGAAATTTAAAAGCAGCAGAAATGTTTCCCTGATTTAAAAACAAAACAACCCCCCCCCAAAAAAAAGCAACCCAAAACACCCCACATTTGCAATGTAATGTTTTTTGGGTTTAAAAAAAAAACAAAAACAAATGTTCCACTGGAGACCTTACAGCTCGGAAACTATGGCATTGTACTAGTGCAGAAGATCTGGCACATGAAATTGATAAGAAACTGATTGGAAATAAAAGCAAAACTGGATTGTCTATTTTAATTAGCCAGGCTGAGTTTTAAAAGGAAACAGGATAACCCATAAAAATAAATTTGATTTTTAAAATTATTTCAATTCTATAATCTGTGAGATAGGTTAGGAAATTTGTAGAAACACACGCACTTTAGCCTGAGCATTTCACTTTAATGAACTTTTATGATGGCAAAGAGAAAAGTGAAAAAACAACAACAAAAAGCTGCCTGGGGCATAGTAGGGTCAAGGGAAAAAGCTGTACCAAATACATAGCATTTTTTTTTTGCTTTTGTTCCTGGTATAACTAAGAAAGAATTTAATCTCCCTGTTTCAGATATTCCTTAAAATACTTTTCAATTCAACTTTTCAGCTGAAAGGCAAGATGGGGTCAACGTTATGAGAATGGATCTGCTACTCAGATTTATAAAGATACATAGCAGTTCTATTGATCTGAGGGAACTGTAAGAGCCCCAGTAATGAAAAAAAGAGGCAAACTGCTGTCAAAAACTGCTGTTTCTTTAAGCTTATGCTGAAGGCTGTATAATTTGCAACTGACTGGGAAAGGGAATTGATTTGTAGCACTTGATTTTAAATCTGGTTTTAAATTCCTGTGCCATATATTGCTATTATCTTACGCCAGTCTTGTTTTTCTTAAATAGACAATGGTTTATATGCCAGTTGGTCAGATTCTGTGCTGCTCTTCCAAGAGGGGCAGCACAGAAGATGTAACCCAAGAGTGTAGGGAAAGGTTGCACTAACACAACCGTACATTCTCTGTTCTAGTCTGCTTCAGGGCTGAAATGGCACCCCGCATAACTTCCGGCAGCCCAGGAGATTGATCTATATTGTAGTAGCCAGCCTTCATTGTCTATTGCTTGTGGTGCAAGCCAGAATGGAAATATCAATGTGCACATACAGGTCTCACATCTGGCTCCACCCCTCATGTGCACCCTATGCCAGATTTTTGTTGAGAGGCAGGAGGGGCAGCACAGAGTGCGTGTGTTGGCCCAATACAGTGCTTGCACCAGGGGAATAATACCTCAGCCCCTTGTGGACTGTTTACAGGCTGTCTAAGCCACCAGCGTTGTGGGCAGTGTTGCTCACTAGATATAATGATCTCACCGGAAATTAAGTACACAAGAGCCAAATTATTTTTCTTTCTGTTGAGATGGCAGCATAGGTTTGTGAGAATGTTAAGCTCATGCCAGAAAAGCACTTGAAGGATCTGCCTTTGTTTTGATTCATCCTTTATTCAGGAACCTCACTCATATCCACAAAAGATTGGCAAACATAGGCTGAGGTTGTTTGCACAGCTAGGAAGCTGGTAAACCTTCTTCACCCCGGCTGGCCACTCTTATTTCCCTCTCATCAGTAAGTCCTTGGACCTCTGAAGATGTCTATAGATATAAAAGGGAGGCTCCACAGACTCTTGGGGAAGAGGAAATGGGAATGTATAGGATAGAGAAAGAAACCAGCTGTAGGGAATTTCTTTTTGAGGTTTGAGTCACACTTCAACCTGCAGATTCTGCTTTGCCTCCATCCACTGCAAATGGAACTGCAGGATTCTGTTCACAAATCCCTTCTAAAACTCAACCCAGAAGGGACTGCACAGCCCTAGTGGTTAATTCTGTTTTGATACAGGACTCAGGAGGCTCGTATTGTTCATTTTAGAAGAAACTATCCCCAAAAGATTGAGCCGGTTTCAATTTCAGTAATTTATTTACTAATTTATGACCCCCTGCAAGGCCGTTAGAAGACAGAGTCAGTGTGATAATCATTATAAAATAGTAATTACAAAAAGTGTTTCCTAATTGACATGGTCTCTTGGTCCCCTGTGTTATATGACAACAAATATATCCTAAGATATGGCGAGGTGTTAAAGCATGTAATGGGAATGTGTAGTAAATGGTTTTCTTCAGTTCAGTTGTTTTAGCCTTTGATGGGTTATTGTATAAAGTTATTGTATAAAGGCATTGTATGTACACATGAACAGGCTATGGGTTGGAGTGTCTCTGCTCTTTGTGCTCCCAGAGTGTGCACAGGTACCACTACTCTCACCTGTTCAAGTATATTTGATCATTTTGCCCTCCAATGGCTAAATAAATAAATTACTGACACCTCTAATATTAGATGACAAAATACTAAAGTGGTGACAGGCTACATAAGTTATAAGCCGTAATACTACTACATGGGCAAATGGTTCATGGCTTGCCATTAGTTAATAATTACATGAATAGGTACAAAGCAGCCATACTCATTGTTAGCTTTCTTCCATATAATTGGCTTCTTCTTGATTGCTTGTCTCAGAGAGATTGCAGTTGTTGGTGACATCATAATTCACTTTCTTGCAAGTACTTATGATGGTGCAAATACTGCATTTTGGCACAACTGTGAATGAATTAGCAGGAGAGGAGTTTGAAAGGAATAAGCCACTATTTGCACTCAGATACCTTGCTAATCAGCACACATTGAAAAAAGATCTTTGCCAGAGCATAATGGAGATGATTAAATGGGGGAGAGATTTGGGAGTTGTTTATAGAAAAATCCCTAAAGCCTTTGGACTAAAATACAGCTGCAATGCTGAAAGCAAATCAGATGCTAGATTGTATTGCTAGGGTAAACAACGTGAATCAAAGCCTGGGAAGTGATGTTATTGTTGCATAAGACCCCAGTTACATTGCATCAAAAATGCTATACCAGTATACCTTAGGGTAAAGTTGCTCTTGGAAAGCAGCAGACTAGAGCAGCTGTCATGATAACAAACTTCAACTATTTAAGTGCTAAAATGGTTGGGAAATATTGGGCTTCCTTCTTACTGAAAAGGAGACTTTTATAGTCATCTGTCTATAGTGTTTTTAGATTTGATATACAAAAAGCCAAAGTGGAACTAGGTGTACGTTTCTTCACATTCGAAAATAACAGGCAATGAAATTAAGTAACACAAAAATTGGAAAACAACAGCGAAGTTTATGGAATAATGTGAATGGTAACGATCACACAGAATAGGATATCAAAAATAAACAAAAAATCTGAGGAAGTGTTGGTGAGCTTAAAGATCCGTTTCAGAACAAAGAACTGAAAGAGATTAGTTAGAGAGGAATGGGAGTGCAAAAGCAAATGATGGAAAGAGCAAAACAAAGAACAAATATAACAATTGGCCAAGTAGTTCCATGTCCTGCTTTTTCCTCATTCCATCAGCAGGTTTGCTCTATCAAACCTTCTTTAAGATGAGTTCCTTTTTTTGTTGTTGTTTAACTCCTGGAACTTCTAGCAAGTCAAAATTCATTCAGCTGAGAGTTCTTTGTTCCATGTAAAACACATTTAATTCTCATGGAGCATGTACCCTTCTTTTGAATTTTGAGATATTTGCTAATGCCATAGTCACGTGCACTTGCTTATTTTAGAGTATGGTACATGCAGCATACCATGATCATCGCTCCAGATAAAATAAGAAAAAAAAACCCTTTCTTTATGCAGATTACTGTACAAGTATGGAGCTGACTGTAAGAGGACATTAAGACAAGTAGTCTGGCAAGATAATTTAAAATGTCTGAGTAACGATCAATAACTCTTGCAGCTCTGCCAGCTGAAGATAATATTTACTTACAGATGGGTCAGGGAGGCCTGACTTCAGTTTTGTAGTTGGATGGTCTAGATAAAAGGTTCAAATCTCATTATTTAGAGCATCAGTTGATTGCCCAAAAGAATCATGATGGAATTTTTGTTCCATGAATTACATTGTGAGAACTTTTCTAACTGCATTATACAGGTGCTACTGCCAAAGCTATCTGTTACGTGCTGGTTTTGCTTTGCGAAGGGTTCATCTTATTATTTTCTTCTGTGTCAGTGAGCCTACTTTTGTTTACACAGACACACAAGGCCAAATTTTGCTCTCAATTACACTGTTGTAAATCTGAAATAACTCCTTTGAAGTCAATAGAGTTATCCACTTCTATAGCACTGTTACACAGAGTAGTTTAGGGCATATAAGCCTTAGGTTTGAATAACCAAAAAGCTAAATGGTAACTTATTCAAAACTGCTAAGGTGCATCTGGTATCATGTGGAAACTAAGCAGTTTCAAATTATTTTGGAGCAAGATCACACATTAGCCACAATTCATTAAAAAATGAGCCCAGTTAATCCATGGTGACTTTCTGCTTGTAAGGAATCTTTCAATGAATTGATCTGAGATTTAAGTTTGTTTCAAAACCTGCCCCTCGTAAGCTTCATGCGTGCTAAAGCTTACTGGAAACCTTTTGCATGGTCATAGTTATCGCTTTCCTAAGAAACCTAGACAGAACTATGGTTGGATGCAGCATAGTAACTCTTACATTCCAAGTACCAATCAGAATCTAAGAAATTATATATATGTATTTGTATCCACCTTGAAGGATAGAAAGGTGCCTGAAAAAGAAAAATCAAATGAACCCTTCTGATCTATCCAATTCTGCTGTTTAAAAAAAATGTTTTAATGAAGAACCTTTTGGGGAAACTACTGTGCTAGAATAGAATGAAGAATGTATATGACATTTCATTTCACTCACCTGTGACCTATTATTTTCCTCAGCAATCCAGAAATGAAACATTTCATAAGCTATTTGCTCTTTACTGGCCAGATAATTATTATGGACCTTATTTCTTTTGTTTAGTTGTTAAATTTTTTTAAAAGTATTCAATTTTTTGCAAGTTTGGGGTTATTTTTTAATTTGGTAAGATACATTAAGGTGTGTGTGTTACTGCAAGATAACACTTGAAGGTCACTGAAGGCATTTGGCTTTCCCTCATATTTCACAATACCCACAAGGCATGTGTTATCTCAGAATAACACACATCTTGTCAAGCCTTACTATTTCTGAGTTTGATGGACAGGCTTGCTGTCAGGGTCTCAACAGAATGCTACTTTAAATGTTTATAGCTTACCCATTGTCTACAGTTCAATGCTAAGATGCACATCCTTCAAATATCAGATGTGTATAATGGTAAATGTTAGACCCGTGTCAGAAAAGGGCTAGGTGTACAGGACCTCTGCTTCTTTAAGAAATTGGAAGAACAGGAACAGTAGCAGTTGAAATATAGCTGCCCATGGGGCTGATTCAAGGGCTTGGTGTCCATTAACCACATTCAAAACACCACCAAAATTTCATACTGTTTACCTGACTGAAAAACAGCCTCTGATGTAAGAAGCAAATTTATAAATCACGATTTACAATGACTAATTTTAGCTCAATTTCTCAATCTTCAGGCATAAGAAATCAGTTTTTGGAAAGGCCTCATACAGGCAACACAATACTGGTGTTTTAGTTGCGTGACTCCATGTATCTCCAATACAGACTTTTGAAGATGAACCTCCACCTGCATCTTTTATGTAACAAGTATAAATATAGGCTAGGTGCTAAGGCTCTGATCCAGCAAAGCACTTAAACATGCGCTTAAATGTTAGCATTACTTCTATGAGTCTACTCATGTGGTTCAAGTTAAGCACGTGCTTAGATGGTTTGCTTGACTGGGATCTAATCCGTCAACTCAGTCCACTGCGATTTAGGAATTATATATCTTCATTTCCCATGTATTGCAACACAGATATATCCTTAGGAATCATGCAAGCAAAAGCCTCTAATGGATTCTCTAAAGTTTTTAATGAAAATGTTCTGTCATAATGTGTCTAAAAATGGGAACTGTGTCCAGGACTCATTGATTTCAAGGGTATTCGATGGAGGAAAACGATTGTATTATATTTATTCATTTGGAATATAAGGAAATAATACTCATTTGTCATGAAAAGGCTTTTCTTATTGAATGTGTATATATACATTTCTGTCAACAAAGAAGACACATCTGCATTTGACATGGATTGGCAAGGTGAAGAGGTAGCTGGATCACTGCACAAATTGGAGGTAACTATAGTTGCTGGAACTAGGGGTGTGGAAGATGCTGCCACACCCCATCTTGAAGTGGTTTCCATTGTTTACAGGGTTTACAGTTTGGTTCAATGGTTCTCAGCACACCCACTTCACAAATTGTTTCAGCATCCCTGGTGGTAACCCTTGTTGGGTCTAAATCGAAACTTAATTAACGAGTGGTGAGCCCGAAACAAAATTCTGGACCTGAACACACCCTAACTTTGGAAAAGGAAGGGAGGAGAGCTGGAAACTGAATTTATAAAGTGGGCTGATCTTAATCCAGGGATTAATTCCCAGCTCTTCCCCTTAAATTTGAAAGGATTCAAAATCCAGGTCCAAATTTTGTAGCTTTGGACCATCTTTCATTAAAAACACTTTGTGACTAGAGAATAATTATAACTTGCACAGTAAGCCAAATTGTATCCCTCTTCCTTGAAGCCCTACCAGTTTTCCATTAACTATGGTTTTCTCATATAGCAGCTGTGAAAATTGATGCACACCTGGTTTTCCAGTGGGAACATAGCAGCATATTGTGATTTATTGGGGGTGTAGTGAAGTCATTTTCTATTTAACGAATACTCATTTTCCCAGTGTAACACAAATAAACATGGCTCTGTGTATGTTTGTTTTTGCTACTTACAGAACCACCTTCCCTTCATGTGCACCCAAAACCCATATTGAAGTCTGAGGGTGTTTGGGGCAATCAGTGCGCCAGCCCTTAATAAAGTAAATAAACTTCATTTAGGTTGTTCATCACTGGTCACAGAACGGGGTTTGCTAGTTACCCTTATTTAATAAAATGCTACAGCATCACATAGCAATAGTTCCAAATACTGCAATAACACATTTGTGAGCCTTAGTGGTTTTGGCCATTACTGCTGAATACTTTTAGTATCTTTTGTAAGCGTAACCTTTCCGTGTTTTCTGTGCATGCTAACAGGTTGCCTTTGAAGCAACAGAACAAAAACATTCCAGGGTCCTACACTAACAGTAGCTATTTTTGTTTTTCTTTGCTTTAAATTCCTACTAGCAGAGAGAGTGGGATTCTGAGGAAGGAAAGGAAAAGAAAAAGAAGACATTTCCCACTAGATTATAATTATTTTAAGGTAAATGAAATGCTGGGTCTAAACTATTTGTCAGTGACCCTTTGATATACTTCTTTCCCTGAGGGAGATATGCTAGTTCAGAGTCCTGTTGAAATCAGTCTGACTCTCTGTGGGCCCGGGGAGCTCTGTTAGCACATTTATTTGTAGGAATAGGTGCCAAGAACCTGATCCTGTGGAGGGGCCAAGCACCTTTTACGCCTACTGACTTCAGTGATTAAATCCACAGTGGTGGATTCTCCATCTGTTGAATTCTTGAATTCAATCCTTGGATGCCTTTCTGAAAGATATGCTATAGCCAAACACAAACACTATATATATATTTATATATATGCTATAGTCAAACACAAATTACTGCAGGAGGAACTGGATGAAGTCTATGGCCTGTGTTATACAGGATGTCAAATTAGATGATCTAATAGTCTTTTCTGACCTTAAAATCTATGAATTGATGGACCTTGAGGGTACTGAACGCCATGGAGGATCAGGCCTTCAATAGGCAAAAACAGGATTAAAGCCTGGTGAAAAATCTAGAAACCATATCTTTATGGTTTCGCTAATTAATAGCAATACAATAAGGCAGTATTGGGTTGGCTAATCTGTAGACAATGTCAGAAATCTAAAAGTGAAGTAAGAAAAGTGCTGAGTTGTCAAATTAAATTTTGACAGACGTGCAAAGTTTCTGGGGTTTCTTAGCAGTGAGGGAAAACCTGGCTACCTGTCAGTATATGTTGATTGTTGTCAATATTTGTTGATTCTATGCCTGCTGTATTTGAGATCTGAATATAGTTTTACCGTTGCTAACATGTATATGGTGGTGGTCATTAGCAAGGTGCTTCATTGAATTGTATTGACAAAGTTGGGATTGGAGGAGAGCCAAAATATTTGCATTGTTTGTAAATCAGCTAATAACATGAACTCAAACTTTATGGATAATTGTTCTTACAAATTGGTTTATTTCTTTTAAAATAATGTTTCAGGAAAACAAACTACAGCCAGATGAGTGTAAAGTCAGGGGACAGGTCATGTTATTGATTGAATATGTACTGTTTGAACACATTTGGCACAATCTGCCTACAGTTAAAAATAAGTTACCTGATCTTAGAACAAAACGATCTTAAAACCATACAAGTTGCTGTAGAAGTGAGCGGAACAAGAATATGAGAGATTTTTTTTTCTAATCGGAGCCATAGGATATCAGAGAGAATTGGGGCCTGATCCAAAGCCTATTGAAATCAAGAAAAGACTTTTATTGGCTACAGTAGATGTTGGATCAGGCCTGCACTACTTAAAATCACAATAAAAAAAATCCCTGCTCATTCAGGAAGTCGAATATAGCTACTTTCTCCTCCTTGAAAAATAAAATTAGATGTTTTCAGCTTTAGGCCAAACACTTTCTCCAACAGAGCTTAAGGAACATTGACCTAAATATGATGCCCAGCCTATTAGTAATAGGTCAAAAAACTACTGCAGATTTCCTATATGTCTAATGATTTATTTCCCCACTCTGTGTGTCGAGAAATATTTGACTTTATGCAGTGTTGTTGTAGTTGTGTCAGTCCCAGGATATTGCCAAGTCAAGGTGGGTGAGGTAATATCTTTCATTGGACCAACATCTGCTTGGGAGAGAGACACGCTTTTGAGATACACAGAGCTCTTCTTCAGGCCTGGGAAAGGGACTCAAGTTGAAGTGGTCCCTTATAGTATGTGCTAACTACTTATGCTAAACTGTCTGTTCCATCTTCTATTTAGCTGTGGCACGCTGAATATCCTTCCCAGAACTGAAGAAGAGGGCTGGATAGCTCGAAAGCTTGTCTCTCTCACCAATAGAAGTTGGTCCAATAAAATATCCTACCTCACCCATCTAGTCTGTCTCATATTTGACTTTATCATCCTTTCAGAAGTAGATATGAACTGAATCTGCAACAGCTGGATATGGATCCATACCTTCATGGAGTTTGGGGACATTCAGATCCAGGGGTGTGCCAGCTCATTGTAAAGACTGGGCCAGTGCAAAGTTCAGATCTCATTCCAAAATCCCCAGAAGTGAGGATTGCGCAGAATTTAGTGTTTTGGTTCAGAACCACCTCTTGTTGGAACCATCTAATGTGGCTACTTGCCCCAATTAGATTATTCTCCTCCTCGTCCTCCTCCTTTTTCTTTATATCAGTTTTTCTGGTGAGGGTCATGGAGAGGCAGGAGGACAAGACATCCCTTTCTTCCACAACAGGTTCCAGATTCACCTGGGGGATTCCCAGGTGTTCTCAGGCCATCTGGGAGATATAATCCCTCTGGCGTGTCCTGGGTTGGCTTTGGGGTCTTCTGCCAGTGTGAAGTGCCCAATATAGTTCCAGAGGAAGCCTACCAGGGGTGCCCAAACCACATCAGCTGACTCCTCTCAATCCAGAGGAGTAGCAGCTCTACTCCGAGGCTCTCCAGAATAGCCAGGCCCCTCACACTGCTTAGAGAGTAAGCCCAGCCACCTTGCGGAGAAACCTCATTTCAACTGCTTGTACCCGTGATCTCTTCCTTTCGGTCATTAACAAAAGTTCATGCCTATAGGTGAGGATGGGGATGTAGATTGACTTGTACACTGAGAACTTTGTCTGAAAAGTCAGCTCCCACTTACCCACCATGGATCAGTACACCACCCGCAGTACAACGCTGCTGCCGCACTAATCCGCCGATCAATCTCACTTACTATCCCACATCTAGAACTTGAACCACAAGACTTCCATGCTCACGCTCAGCTGTAGCACAGGATGATACAGGACTTGAATAGCACTGATCAGATTTAAAGGCTGGATAGACATTATTCTCTCATTTTTAAATGTTTCTCATATTCATAGCTTCCAAGTAAATTAAAGGTAGAAGAGACCCGTAAGATCATATATCCATCCCTACAACAATGAACAGTTTTTCCTCATAGTATATTCTAGTACTTTGTCCAGTCTGGTGTTATTAAAAGGACATGCGTTCCCACAGAGTTCATCTTGAAGCTAATCATCATCTTAGCCCAGATAGGTTTCTAGAAAAGGAAAGTGGACTTCTCTCGCTTGAGTGCTGTCTCTCTTTCACACGCGCGTATGTAGGTATAGCATGCACTGCACATAGGAGCTAATGTGAACAAAGCAAAACTCTTAAGAAAATAACACAGTATCTAATTTTCTGTAATATGTTATTTATATTGTTTTGATTGCTGGATGATGAGATTTAGAAAGGGGGAGTTATGATGTTTGAGTTTGCCATATTCAGGGATCTTAAGATGCAATATCCTTGAAATAAAGAGCACCCTTTCCTCCTATTTATATGTTTCTGTGCATCTGAATACCATTTCTTCTTTATGAGGCTGTCTTGTCAGGACTAGTTTTGCATGTATCAGCTGTTAGTAACCCTAGACTGGATCCTGGCTGTTCAATATAATTTTTTTCTAGAATTTATTCAGTTGCAAAAGCTTAGCAGAGTTCTCTCTCTGTTGATTCCTGTGTCACTGCTGCCATCTTCTGGAAAAGGTTTTTTATGTTGTTTTCATTGTTAAGATTGAATCTGGCAACCAAATGGAATAACAACTGTACTTCTTTTAAAGGGTTATAACAACAGTAATCTGAGCAGCACAGACTGGAGGCTGATACGTAAGAAAGGTTTTGATTCAAAGGAGTGCAGGGAAGTTAGATGCTCAGTTTTTGTTGAAATGTACTGTGAATTGGGCATTTAACTCCCTTAGGCTTCTTTGAAAATCTCATTCCAAATATTCCAAACTATATTTTCACACAACCATGATACTGCGCCCACCAGAGTTCCAGGTCCATTTACATGTAAATGTGCAGCTGAGTGCCCAGGTGCCCAATATGAACATGCATGTGAAGGGGGTGCATTGGTCTGTTACACCAATTTTATGGGTGTATTAATTGAAGCCATTTGAAATTTTAGCCCTTACAGCCATGGAACCTAGGAAACTGCTAGAGATGGAACTGAAAACAGGCAGCCACATTCATCCCTGGTGACATTCCTTATTACTGGTTGTGTACATTCAACAACAGTTGTCTTTTTTTTAAAACTTGAGAGAAGTCATAAATTAAAGGGCATCTTATGCTCCTCATAGCCACTCATCTTGTGATACCTGAGTTGCAAAAATTAACCACTGGCACTACAGAGTTAGGTTAAACCGCTCTATTTGCCACAGAAGAAATTTATTTCAAAGTTATGCTGCTATATGCTTTTAAATGTTCATTTTTAAATACTTTCCTAGATTATTAAGACATTTTCTTTTACTACTTAATTGTGCGTTTCTTTTATACAGAACTTCAGCCATGATTTTGTTATGCATACGTCCCTATTCATGTACCAGCATCACTTATAATGGCAGCTCTTCTTTAGAGGCATCCAGCCAGATTCTCATCTCAGCTATTCCAGTCTAAATCCAGCATCACTTCGGTGGGGTTAAACTAGATTTATACCACTGAAACTGTGGTAATAGTCAGGCCTGTGGCATATAGTTTAATTGGTGCTTATTCTTTGTTGTGTCGGAACAAACACACTGTAGGTCCTAAGTAGTAGCTATGTCTTTAGGTAGGATTTGTTTGTTCATCAATTCTAAGAAGCAGAATGCTAGTTTAACTAAATATATATCAAATCCACAGCATGTTCTCCAACAGTTTTAAGGAATGTCAAAATTTAGACACACTGTACATTTTGGATTCCCATTAAAATATTTCTCATTGACCATGTTTTCCTTCTAATCCCTTTATTGCTCATATTTAATGCCTAAAATAATCTCATAATGATAGGAAGGGGATAATAATTTTCCTTCAAATCTTTCCCAAAGATATATCATGCCATTTATTATGGAAATTATGTACAGGAATTTGAAGTTTACCTGAATCCTCTTACATTTTCCTAGTCATCCAGGCATAAAATTGTATACTAGATAGATTGTGCCTGTGCTCTTAGAGCCTCATCCTGCACCATTGGCTTTAGTTGCCATTGACTTCAATAGAAGCAGGATCAAGTCATTATACAATCGCTGTTCCCTCCAGTGGTGCCTACAGCAGCATGACACTGATCTGAGTCACACAGGGTAAGCCATGCAACACTGCCACCACCATCAGCAAAGTGTTTTTGTGCATGGATACATGTATTAATCAGGGAGAGGGAGGGGAAAAGAGGAAGCATGAGAGAATGGGAGGAAGAGAGAGGGAAAAATATTCACCTATTCTAACTACTTATTTTAAGTTGTTTTAAGGAGTATTTTAATTAAACTCTAGGGTGGGTGCTCAGCACTTTCTAAAAAACAGGCCTGTTTAGGGTGTTATAGTTGGACTCCCAAAATCACTAACCACTTTTGAAAATCTTGCCCTAGGTATTTAGAAAGTTTGAAGTCATAGTTATGTAATCCTTAAGTATTGTGGTGCCTATGCAGTCCATAAACATTTTGTCAATCATAACAGGTTTCCAGTTCTAGTATGATCCATACACAATGGAAAGAAACACAAAATAAGTTCTTTACATTCTTAATGTATCTAGTATTCTGATTATTACAAAGTTTACATTGTTCTACACATTTTTTATTTTGCAATGTGCTAATATGGTCTCAGACTCTAGTCAGTAACTTAAGAACTAGATTGTGCTCCTTGTACAAATGAGCAGGGGTTGAGAACTGTGCAGGAGGCACCCTCCTCCCTGTCAATCCCTTCAGCAGCTTTCCAAGGTCATCTCACGATAGCAGTCTGTGTCTTCCCCTGATTTTAGGGATTGCTCACTCCTGCTCCTCTCCATTCCCCCACCACTTGGGTAGAAAGCCCGTGAGAAAGGGGATTGAATGTGGAGGCGTGACTTGACCACACATGGAGACCAGCAAGCAGAGGATAGCGCATCAGGTGCACATTGAGATTGCATCCATTCCCACAGCCAAAGCAGAAGCTCTGAAAAAGATTATCTGCCTCATATGAATGCTCCCCAGTCCCCCCTGCAGAACACTCTGGAATACATGCCATGCTCTAGACCTTAGGGAGGAATATACATACATTTTAATGTGTATAACTCAGGAGGGAGACTTTCACTTGTACATTTTATAGGATAACAGAGAACTCTCTAAGACATTTGATGCTGTCAGACACGTAAAGCTTTTAATGTTTATAGAAAATTGCCACTTATAATATTGATGGCAAATTGCCCTCAGATTGCAGGAGCAGCACCGAGAGTGCTACTATATTTTTGACACTGTTTTGACAGATTGTCTTACTCTTCACAAAAGTTACATTTTAGCTGATATTTGAGTAGCAAGTTTGCATGCTGTATTTTAAGGGAAAAACCCAAAATTGTTCTACCAGTAGCAGCATTCTTGTGATTGCTTTCAGCTATGATAAAACTTGGGGTATTTGCAGTGTCCCTATGCTGAGAATGGACAGTGACACAAACACTGCAATAAATATAGGCACAGCAGGTTGTTACTAACCAGTTTTTAAAGGTACTGATAAGAACAGCCATACAGGGTCATACCAATGGTCCACCTAGCCCAGTCCTGTCTCTGACAGTGGCCAGTGCCAGGTGCTTCTGTCAGTTGGTGGTTTAGGGACAGTCTGAGTCTGGGGTAACCACTGATGGACCTATCCTCCAGGAACATGTCTAATTCTTTTTTTAACCCATTGATACTTTTGGCCTTCACAACACGCCACGGCAATGAGTTTCACAGGTTGTGTGTGCATTGTGTGAAGGAGTTTACTCACAGTACACATAAGAAATGACATAAAACAGGGCAGGTGATTGCAAACCTGACACTTTGCTGCATGGTCTAACCTGGTGCCAAAGACAAAGTCAATGTAACACTCCAGAAGTACGGTTCACAACAGCAGCATAGCAATGGAGTGTGACGTTCTGTTTTTAAACAGATATAATTTACTATAACTGGGTGTACTGGACCTTTAAGAATAAAGGGGGTTAGAAGACCCTGTTCTAGGTGTTGGAATGAACAAAGGCCTAGAAAAGGGCCTGGTAGCGGAAAAGAGGAAGTGGTCCAGGAAATGTAGAAGTTGGCGGAGAACCCAGGACACTGTTCCTTTAATGGCCCCCAATGAGGAGCTCTATATTGTAGGGTGGGCTGGGGCTCCCCTCACTTTCCTAACTGGCTAACTAGCAGGGTGCCTGCAAAGTGATCCCTGGCCACGGGGGGTCTTCAATATGCGGCTGCTCTGTTACATTAGCTTTGAGTGGAGATAAGTAATAAGGTGCGTAGTTCCAAGCTTGTGAGGTGGTTGTCCCATAATTATTCAGATTGAACTCTAATTAAGCAATCAGACTGCTCTCACTCCTGCACATTTCTGAAGTATAAGTAATATATAATGGAATCCTTTATAATGGAGGAGTTTTTTGGCATTTGGGGGTTTTTTTTGTTTTATTTTACAGAACAGCTTCACTGTAAATGTGTTTCTCTATAATCAACACTATAATATACATTTTGCAATGCACTGGAAAAAAATGTTACTTTTATTTTACTAAACAGAAATGTGCTATACCTAGGTTATGCTCTACAGTACATGTAGTGGTTTTGTATAGGACAATATTGCCTAGCAGCTCTTATTTGCTTCAGGGCTTTTCTGTGTGTTCATTGTAAATCCCTCCTTTTGTCCACAGTTTATTGCTTGACTATAAAAACTCACTTTGTGTTAAAACTTGGTTTCTTATTTTATGTTGTTGATACATTTTCAAGACAAAACTCTATTTTTTGACCAATTGTTCATTTTATAAGGAAGCAAAAACAAAAAACAACCAACAGCTTTTTGCCTATTTGGTGCTTGCTTTGTGTTGTTATTTAAAGGGCCACTTTCCAGATAAAAACTATACTTTAAAAAATCCTTACCTTTCTGACAAAAAGCACTATACATTAGAGAAATTGAATTTAGAACTCCTACCTCTTTTCCAACATGCCTGTGGTTTGTTTAGTCAGCATGGACAGTGAAAATAGACCTCTAAATTGCATCCCTCAACTCTAATGCACTAGTAGATAATTGCATTCATGTGTTTAACAACTGTGGGAAATCTTTAAATAGCCTTGCTCTCCACCCAGCCACAAAAAAAACCAAAAACACAACCCCACCACCACCCCAAACCTACCCTGTTTTCACTGACTTTAAAAATAAATTGTGAAACTATTTTTACTCACATTAGGTGTTGGAAGACTCTTTTTTTCATACAAAACCAATTGTTGTGGTTTAAACTCATTGATCATCCTGACTGTGAACTCAGAAAGAAGAAACAAATGTTGCCAGTTTATAGACCATTATGTCCAAGTGGGGTTTAGGGATTTTTACAATATATAAATAAAATATATATGTATAAATAAATACACAAACTTATGTGTACGTATTATATAACCAATGATCTTAAAAGGTTGAAGAAGAAGGATTGTCCAGTGCTTAGAACACTATCCTGAGACTTGTTCAGTTCCCTGCTCCACCACAGACTTCCTGTGTTACCTTGTCAAAGTCACCAAATCTTTTTGTGCCTCATGTCCCTACCCATAAAATGTAGATGAGACTTCCCTAATTCGCCAGGGTATTGTGAGAATAAATACATTATTGTGTATTATGAGGCACTCAGATATTATGGTAATGGGGGGCTATATAAGTATCTTAGAATGATCCATTAACTTTTGATTTGATTTGATTGATGTGTGCTGGATAGCCAATTGCTTTGGAATTCAACAAAGACCCCCTTTTATCCTCTTTGTATTATACCATACTTGATTAGTTTCTGTTCTGGTCCCTATAGATTCTTATATCGTTCTCATTACTGCAGTATCTAAGTGTGTTCCATGAGTTGTATTAAGCAGTGATTAATTTGTGCCAGAGCTTGCCAGAACTGACCCCTGGCACCTCTAGACTTGACAGTTCATAGCCCCAGCTTGCCATGGCTTGCCATGTCAGTTATGAAAGAAAAATATAGCTTGAGCCCAGCACCTAATTGCTACCTCTTTCATTACAAATTAAGTACTGGTATTAAACAACATAATATCTGTCACATGTGGTTCATTCTCTCCTCTCTTTCATTCTTTCCCCAACAGTGAATTGTGTGTGCAGTGGAGTTTAGTTTGGTAGGCCTTTTTTTTAATGTACATGCTGTTTTGTGTTTATGTTAGAGAAAGTGAGGTTGGGTGTGCTCTGTATTTGGAGTGGAAGGTGGTGAGATTTGATAGTCCTTAATTCCTGGGGAAGATCATTCTACACTTTTGGACTAGCCCCCAAGAAAGCTCTGTCTCTTGCACAGATTAACTTTACCCAGGAAGTTCCATTGTACTTGAGGAGCGGAATTGTTGACCATGGTCATCATCTTGGAGCTTTAGTTTGTCTTTGTGTCTTCCATTTGTAGTGCTGGTTCTAAACTAAAGGTACTGAGTACCTGTTAATGAGGTGAGGTGAAAAAGAGCAAAGTAGAGGATCAGAGACAGGAAAGACAGATAAGTGTTTTCTTTTATGGCATCTCTTTTTTTTTTTTTACTGGGCCCTACAGTGGGCCAAATTCTGCTGTTTTACACTTCCACACTTTCAATGAGCATGCCAGTCAATGTGGTTTATGGAAAATAGGTCATGCTCAACAAACCCGATTTCATTCTTTCATGTATTTACAACTTTGGTTGATAAAGATAACTGCATGGACGTAAGACTTTTGCAAGGAGTTTGATTTAGTACTGCACAATATTCTAATTTAAAAACTGGCATTAGACAATATCGCTAAAGCACATATTAAATGGATTAAGAACTGGCTTAAAGTTCTTAAAGTAGTTGTCAATGGAAAATCATCATAAAAAGTGGGATTGCTCAGGGAGCAGTATTAGGACTGACTCTATACAGTATTTCATCAGTGATCTAAACTAAATATAAAATCACTGCTAATAAAATGTAAGGTGGACACAAAGATTGGGAAAGTGGTACATAGTAATGAGGTCAGGGCAGTCATACAGAGCAGTGTTTTTCAACCTGTGAACCACAGATCCCTGGGGATCCGCAGACTATGTTTAAGATTTCCAAAAGGGTCCACACCTCTATTCGAAATTATTGAGGGGTCTGCAAATAAAAAAATGTTGAAAACCATTGGGGGACTGTATCTTGGAAAGCAGCATATCTGAAAAAAGATTTAAGGGTCATAATGGATAAGCAACTGACCATGAGCTTCTATTGTGTTGCTGTAGCAAGAAATAAGGTGATCTTTGGATGTATTCAAATAGACTCTAAGGCTAGAGGAGATCATTGTGATCATCTAATGTGTCCTCCTGTGTAACATGGGCCATAGGACGTCCCTGAATTATTTCTGGTTCAAACTAGAACGTATCTTTTTGAAAAAAAATACAGTGTTGGGTAATTACCTTCATTATTAAAAATTTGCACCTTGTTTCTAGTCTGAATTTGTCTAGCTTCAACTAATTTCAGCAAGGCAGCTCGTTACGCATTTGTTAGTTAGACTGAAGAGACGTTTATCATTACATTTCTGTTTACCATGTAGGTACTTACAGACTGTGATTAAATTACACCTTAATCTACTCTTTGTCAAACTAAACCAACTGAACTCTTTTACTCTACCACTCTACCACTGTAGAACATGTTTTCCAATTCTTTAATCATTCTTTTAGGTCACCTCTAAATCCTCTCCAGTTTATCAACATCCTTCTTGAATTGTGGATGCCAGAAATGAATGCAAATGGCAGTAGTATAAAAAGGGGAGTAGTGAGCGGATTTTACCTTTTGATACAGCAGTTTACATTGATACGTTTGAATATCTATAAGGTGTGTGTCTATAATTATACAAGCATACAAAAGAAGTGCATGCAGAAGTCTTTGCTAGTAAAACTGTCTTTTGTAGGCAACACATTGTTATTTCTAGTAGTAGTATTTTTTTATTATTTTACATTATTCTCCAGAGACCCAGTCAGGCTTGGCTGAGGTGAGGGAAGAGAGAAGCAATCAAACATGATTTTTATACTCATTTCCTTTAACCATTTAGTATGTTTTAAATGAAGGTACCAGTTAACCACAGCCATTTTCCCTTTCCACTTTCCCAATCCATCTTTAATTGTCTAATATCTTAATGGCATCACAATAGAGGTGACTCTCAAGGAGAAATTTGAAGGACATGAAGGGTCTCACCAATTAATTCAGAGAAAGTGTTTTATGGGTAAGAGGCAGCGTGAAGAAGAACGCACCATGATGTAAGTGTGAGAAGCTGACAGCCTGGCATTACTGGCAGCATAGAAGAGGCAGAGGCGGACACAATAAAAGCAAACAAATGAGGGCCCAAAATGGAAGGGCACTTCAAAGTGATGATAACAAACTCAGTCTTGAAGCACTGGAGAATGTAAAGCTATACAGGGGTTCAAAATGGGAATGCTGTGGTCAGAGTGAAATGCAAAAAGATGAATTTAATAGTTGCATTTTGTAAATAGCAGAGGGGGACAATGTCGGCGTTATGGAGACCTGAGAGGGGGAGGTTGCAGTAGTCAAGAAGGGAGGTGATGAGACGTGTGTGTGTCTGGGAGAAGTGACAAAATTGTATTTCTAAAGGATCCATCACTTTAGTATATAAGAGCTAAACTTTTCTAAGTAGATTCACCTGAACAGTTCAAATGTTTTTTACCCACACTGGACTAAGTTCTGTTCTCAGTTATTCCTAGGCAACCCCTGTCAGAACCCAGTTGCACACGTATAACTAAGAGCAAAATTTGTCCCCAATATCTTGTTTTTTCTAACATTACTTTTAGAAATGGGTTCAACCTGCAAATTTCAGACCAGGTTTTGAACATGACTTAGTGTGTATGTGTTTAGATGTGCACTTTTGGTTTGGACAGTTATAAAGATAAGAACTCTTTGTAAAATTGTGTCTGGATCGAGGTCTGGATTTTTAACACCTCTTTATTTTGAAGGTGTTTGAATCCAGGATTTTTACTGAAGATCATCCTTGATTATCTTGAGAAGCTTCATGTATATTTCTTTCAGCCACAACCTTCTACTTCTTTATGACTGAAGAGGAGATTTTCAGAAGCAGCTAAATAGATTTAGGCACACACAAATCTTATTCTTTTCAATGAGATTTATGTGCCTAAACCCTCACTTGCTTCTGAAAATAAAAATTCTTCTTTAGTCTTATTGAGCAAGAACCTTAAAGGATAGATTTGAGACTTTTAGGATTTGTCCTTTTTTTGTTTTTTTGTTTTTTCCATGACTAGTATCTTTGATATGAGTGCCAACAGCAAATTCTAAGACACAAATAATACACTAAGAAATAGTAACTTCTTGACCAGTCCTTATTATCATATTAAACTGATAGGCTTTTTTTCTTTTAAACAAATAAAGAGGAGAAAATGCGATTTCAATTAGCAGTTATTCCACATGATAATTTTTAAACACTTTTTAATACAAAATTATGCAAAAGTTCTAAATCCTAATTAAACAATTTAAATCCTTTTTTCTTTCCAGAGGCAAAATAACTCCTATTATAATTAATGAAGCCATAAAATTCAGGTTAACTGGTGGTGGTTTTTTTTTTTTTTTGGCCATATGTAATTTCTGAATCTTTTTTTCATATATGAAAGTCAAAATGAGGGAAACTGTTATTAATCACTCTTTTAATTTAACAGATGTGCATTTTTTTATTGCTCATGCTATGCTGTAACAGGGAGTGCTTAATACACTTGTGTCAGGGAAGGCATATTTATTCTGACAAACCAATCAATAAGGTGCTTTTCCGCGATATAACTGATTTTACATTTCATCCATTATCTAATAAGATGTGAAGAGAGATGCCTATCTTACGAAAAGATCAGACTCATTTCTAGTGAAAGCAGTGAAATGAGATCATTTGGGGAGTTACTTGCAGCATATAAAATTACCGTGGAGGGACCACACAGAATTGTAATAAAACATAGTTGTATTACAATACATATCAATATAATACATATCAGTATTAGGTAAGCTGCAATATGAGGTGAGCCAAATATTGTTGCAAAGGAGGGAGGAGACTTTTGCAATATTTCCATCTTTTTAAGATTTGTGAAACTTCCACAACATTGAATTAGAGTGAGACGAGAGAGACTAAGGAATTGCAGCCCTCAGAGGGTATGACAATAAAAATCACATAACCCTTTCAGAGAGGTCTGTGTAGGGACAAAGAAATGTAGAGGCCAGGCCTAAGTAAGGTAAAAAGGAGAAAGAGAGTGAGACTCATACAGTAAGAAGTACAATTAAGCATGGTCATAACTTTAACATTAGCTTCTAGTGATGATCAGTCTTAGTTACCAGGATCCCCGGAATACCTATTTGTGTGTGCTTGTGCAGTGTCCAACACATTGGGGCCCAGACCCTGACTGGGGCCATTGGGTCCTACCTTCATCAAAATGTTTATTGATAACAGTACTGCAGTCTCTCACACAGTGGGCCTGGCACAGATACTTCCGTCATTAAACGGTTTACTAATAACTGAATTAACGCAAGTGGTGGTTAAAGGAAAACTTAACAATTGCAAATAGTAGACAAGGTAACCAAAGAGAACTGACAGACAAGATGGGGCCATAACTTGGTTTGATCTGGACAAAGCAAAAACATTCCTTCCATTCTGCTGTTCCCAGAGCTGCATAAAGAGTAGCATCAGTCCTGTTGTCCTTATTTTCTTTCACAATGCTTCATTCCCTAAAATGTAGTTTCTTCAGCATGATAATAAAATGTGATTTTCTATAGAATTGACAACACAAGCGCAAAAGAGTTCAAAATGGAACTGCGGAGATGGAATTTGTGATAGATAAATGTCCCAGTGTCAGGTTTCCCTGATATCCTTATTCATTACATTTGAATGCAGCTCTGTATCTAAAAATCAAGGCTGCTTTATCAGTCTTGCTTATAATGCCAGTCAGAATAGCTAACTGCTGAGAGATCCTTCAGCCTCTGAAGGTGGGTCAAGACAGCATGGCTTCGGCACAGCATGAGAGACCCATTTTACATTATTGACTTTTCCTCTTGCTCACAAGGACATAAAAATTAATGTGGAATTGATGGGTCAAAGATTTTGACACATGTCAAGACAGATGTCTTCATTTTAGAGAATAAAAATGGAACAAGGTTGATGCATATGAACCATTTTAGAGAGCAGTTACAGCTCAAGCAACGCTACCAGTCTATAAAGGACATTCTGTGTGGCTCATCTCTTATGAAAAGACCTATAGAATTTAACAGGCATGAAACAAGTACAATTCAATAAGGCTCTATAGAAATTCCCCTAACAGCCTGTACAACTGAATAGAGAATCATCTTCTTTCTATAGGGTTATGGTTTGTTTTTTGTTTTTTTTAAACCAGTCTATAGAAATCTATGAAAAGATACACTTTTCTGTTCTATGCAGTGGTTCAAATGACCTTTAGAAAGATATCTTCTACTAAATACTACAATAGTTTTCCATAAGGGAATGTGTTTGACTCAGTACTGTGCACATAGACTACTTCCAATAGTAAACCCTATAAAAAACCACACCTAAATTCAGCTTGTATCCCTTTTATGTAAACAGATTTGCACTGTGAAAGAAAAACAACCCATCAGTATCCAATGATGTACCACACAGCAAAAGTTCATTTTGAATAATCATATTTATTGTATTTATTTTATTTTATTACTTCTATGACTGAAATCTGCTGGCTTTATCCCTAACTTGTTTTTATGACTTGTGGGTTCTTTTCTTTCCAGTTTGTGTTCTGCCGTGAATGTAAAGAAGAATATCATGATGGGGAATGCAGCACTCTCCTCAGCATGCAGGGGGCCGTAGCCCAGAAGGTAGGAAACCCCCAACTCATTGCATTCCTACAATTAGCTTTGGCTCAGTTAAAGCAACATTAGTAGAATTGGTCCTACTTATAATTGTAAGTAAAAGCAAGCATGTTTGTATTGAATCGCTCTTGTCACTGGAACTGCTGACTTGGCTTCACCAGGGGTTTCAGACTCTTTGATTCGTACAGTCATTGAGCTCTGTCAGAAACATGCAGAGCCCTGCTATCAGTCGATAAGGAAATGGTCTCCCTGATGGGCTTTGGGTCATGTCTGTTCGATATGAACATCTTTGAAATGCTTTCTGTGAAGTCTTGCTTGCCCATCAGCTTATATTCAGCTCACCGGTTAGTAAATCAAGTGGTTCGGGATTGAATCCGTTTTTTACTGAATGTAACAAATGCAGTATTCCTAAATCTGCAGACAGCCTGAAACAGTGTCTCTCAGAGGTGTGAACTCCTCTTCCCCACCACCATTAAACTCACTGAGGTTTTAACGCTCAACCTTGTGAGGATACTTTAATGTAAGCGTTAACTAATTCATTGATAATTTGAGCAGATGAGATGAGGAAGAGGATAGGAGTGGAGCAAATGGAGGAAATTAGGAATCATTGTAGGGAAGAACTCTGATTACTAGACCACACTGCCTTTCAACCCAATAATGCTTGTGGAAGCTGTAGCACACTAAAGGGAATGGAGTTGCAGCCCATATACACATCTCAGTTGCTAAAGTAAACATATGAACCAGTTATACTGAGATAATTCTGTTTTCTCACATGTTTTCCCAGAAACTTAAATTCAAGTACCTGAAATGTTCCAGTTTTTCACTTCATTCATCAAAATGTTTGGGATTCTTGAAACTACAAAATGTCCTTTCAAAATATTTTGCTATCATGAATTAAACATGCTGTGTGTTTACCAGGAACACACAGACCAGTGAAACCAAAGTTCAGTGTGATGAACAGTATTTGGAGTAAAGAGAATAATCAAATGAGTTTGAATGTTATCAGAGCTGTTCTTTTGCTCAAAGTGAATGTTAATGACAGGTGTTCAGTGTTTTCTGAATTAATTTATTTTGACATTAACTTATTGGGAAAAAAATGTCCACTCTGAGAAACAGGTACCTGTCACTTTTAAATCAGAAGCTGGCAGTTTCTACATCAACATGCACTTTTTAATCCCTAAGGGGAAAAAATTATAGTACGAAATTTCTGCTCCTTCAGTGCTCCGCTAAATTGCTGGTACTGCTTGAATACCCATATACTTGGGGCTTTGTAGTAGTTCCAGAATGAAACAGTGTTGGACTGCTATTGCCATGGTCCTGCAAGCAGCAGTCAACCTACATGCTAGCTTTCAATTCTCCCCTAAGGACAAAGGTGAAGGCTGTCATTGCTTCAGTCACAGGAGAAAATAATACTCTCTCATTATCCTTCAAGGCTGAATTTAGAAAAAGAATGGCCATTAATTTAGGGTCTCTCAATTTCTAGGTGTCGGGTGTAATACATTTAGGCCAGGGGAGCCAACACCCTCTCACCCCTCCTCAGGTATTGCACTTGCTCAGAGTACAATAGGTTGTGGAGCTGGGGAGGGACAGGACATGGCTCAACCACTTTCAAGGCTTGGTCACATATTAACTTAGTACAGCTGCTGCCAGAGTGGTCTGGAGCATCACTCCAGCTACATGGTCACAATATCACTGAAATTTGACCCAGCCATCCGTCCATACAAACAGAGTAGTGTCTGGACAAATTTCAGTGGGGCTTGGTCTATACTTACCTCGGCGATTCGGCGGCCGTCGACGGGAGTTACGCAAAGTATGCAAAGAACTTGCGTAACTCCTGTCGACTTCTGTGCTTTTCTTCTGCATGCCATCTTCACTGCACTGCGCTGACAGGAACCGTGTTCCTGTCGATGCAGCGCTACGCCACTTGAGGAGGTGGTTTTAGTATGTTGACTTCTGGTTCGATTGAGCAGGTCTTCACTGACCTCTCAGTCAATCCAGATAAGTCAATCTGATGGCGACTTTGCTGCTGTCAGTGTAGACATAGCCTGAATGGCATTACAGCCTGGTGCATGGGGTCCCAATGCCACTAAAATCTGGCCCAGCCTCCAATCCATCCAGATGGAGGGGTGTCCATGGGAAATGGTGTTGCAACCTAATACATGAGAATTCTGTTCCTTTCTGTTGGCAGAGCACAGGGAAGTCTTCCAACAACTCAATTTCTGGTGTGCTATGTGGGTAAAAGAGATTGAAGACTTTCTTCCTGAGGCATATTTGGGGTTTCTGCTGGGGGCAATGGGGAAGGGACATGGGCAGGGATCAAAATGGCTGGAATTTGCCCTCCCTTTTCCCCCTCGAGAAGTATCTGAATTGGTGCTACTAATTTAGGGCTAGAGCTTTTTAAGTATTTAGTTGCCTAAAGATGCAGATGGGTACCTAGTGGGATTTGTCAAAAGTGCCTAAGTGCCTGACTCCTATTAGAGATGGATTTTTCAGAGATACTGAGAACCCCTGGCTCCCATCTACTTCAACTATAGTTGTGGGTGCTCTTCACATCTGAAAATCAGGCAGTAGGTGTATCAAGTCTAGCCAGAGCCGTCCCTAGGGTACGGAGAATTGGGGCGACCACCCCAAGCCCCATGCTTTGTGGGGGTCCCGCGCTTCATGTGGGGACTAGGTGGGAGACGGGTGGATGCCACTATGCAGGTGGCAGCTGCCCTTGACATTAATTGTAATCAGATTTCACCTGTATAAAAATGTTAAGGGGGGCTCACACAGTGTGATTTGCCCCTGACCCCGCACTCCCCCTAGGGATGGCCCTGGCTGCACCCCGCCTTCTGGCTATGCGCTGAGACCCAGCGGAAAGTGGGTGGCTGCTGCTAGGGTCCCAGCTTTGTGCCAGGACTGGGTGGGAGGCAGGTGGCTGCAGTCCTCCTGGCTGGGAGTTGTGACAGGTTGGGAGGCAGGTGGATGCCGCCAGGGCCCAGCTTTGCGCCAGGACCAGGCAGGAGGCAGGCAGCTGCCACCATGCAGATGGCAGCTGCCCCTGACGTTCATGTTTCACCTGCATAAAAATGTTAAGATGGGCCCACACAGTGTGATTTGGCCCCGCACCCCTCTAGAGACAACCCTGAGTCTGGCACCCAATATTTAGGGCAGTATTTGAAAAAATTAGCCTTAATGTGCTACTTTTGTTTGTTGCATTTTCTAATACACTGCCCCTGGCAACTGTTGGGTGGGATGTACTAGAAATTCCTAAAATAGATATTGTGTCCCATGAAAATAAATCCAGCTTATAATAGGATTCCTATAACAGCATGCACTGACTGTAGCCATTTGGAGGCATGATCTTAAAAAGGGCTGAGTGCCTTCAACTTACACTGGATATATTGGATCCCAGGGCACTCAGCACCTCCCGCCAGGTGTTAAGTACCTAATAGAGTGAGACCCAAGACAGGGAGCAGGCTTAAGTCTGCGCCTTCTCCACTCTTCTCATTATGGTTTGGGATGATTAAGCTTCGATAGTGCAGCACTGTCTGGAATCCTCTTACCTGAATGGGAAGATCATAAATCTCTGCCTCTGTGGTTCAGCCAATGGTGAGCTACTGGTATTCAGGCAATATACTGGCATATTTGGCAGTACTTGTATGAGGGGGAAATGAGGTGCTTGGCTCCAGGGAAGGTGGCGAAGCACACATTCTGTTAGGCCACTGTCTGCATGAAAATGATTCTCTCCCCATGATAATATTGGCCCAAACATCTTCCCCCCACCAGCCGTGCCTGAACAGGAGCTAGTGCCCTCCACCACCACACACATCCTTTCAACTAGTATCATCGTCATCATTGTAGCACCTAGGAACCCTAGTCATAAACAGATGGGAGAATACAAGGAAACAATTGGACAATATTGGTCAGCATAATAGGCTGTGGTCTCAACACACAAACAGCTTAGCCATTGTTAGGGGTCGTTTTTTGTAGGTCTCGCGGGGAGAGTTTTAGGGAGTGTTTTAAAAAAAGATAATGAGTTATTTTTGCAGATGTTTTTGAGGTGCTCCTCCCACGAGTAAGAAGCAGCATGGGAGAAAGTACAAAGGTGTTTGCAAATTTAACAGGTGTGCAATGGAGGCTGATGTTGTGGGCCAATCAGAGACAGGAGTCCATCTCTTGATAGTGAATGAGAGCTGTTAAATAGGGTTGGGGTGGGGACAGTCTGAAGGGCCTTGAAAGTGAAGGCAAGTAGCTTATGCTTGATATGATAGCGAAGGAGGAGGAGTCAGTGGAGAGATGCAAGAAGGGTGACACAGTCAGAGTAACAGGCTAGGAGAATGATCTTTTCAGCAATGTTCTGAATGGATCTGAGCAGGGCAAGATTGCATTTGTCACGGGCAGAGAAAAGGATGTTGCAGTAATGAAAACATGAGGTGATGAGAGTTCTAGCTGTGTGGATGAATAGGAAAAGCTGCATCTGAGAGATGTTATGCAGAAAGAATCTGCGAGACCTAGTCAGAGTGTGGATGTGAGGATCTAGAGAATAGTTTGAGTCAAAGATGACTCTGAGGTTACGGGCCTAACTGATGCGTAGAGTAGTGTTGTTGTCTACATTGATGTAGAGAGGAGGTGATGGGGGCAGCTTGTAGCGGTGGGGGTAGATTAAGGGTTATGTTTTAGCCTGGCTGATCTTGAGCTGATAGCTAGAGTTCCACAGGAAGACGTGAGAGAGAGAAGCTGAGACTTTAGTTTGGACAGAAGTAGACAGGCCTGGAAAAGAGAATGTGTCTTCTTGTATTATCCCACAACACTATTATGTTATTTGTGTTATTTATTTGATAAGCTTTGATGAAATGCTCTGTGTAGTATAATATATTAATATAAAGACAGTGCCTGCCCCAAGGAGCTTATTTTTCCCTCACTTTGCACATAACTTCATTAATATTTTTTCAGATTCTTCAACGCCCCTTCGGCTTCCTTTTTCTTTGTTGTAATTGATTAATTGCATTGGGAGGAAGGCAGGTTTGGGGTTTTTCCCCCAAGCTTCACTTTTCAAGTTGTCATCACATCACAGGATGTAGGGCCCTGATGATGCTGTGAGCTCTGCCCGGGCACAAGAATCTGCTCACATGGAGCTCTTTGCCGGGTCATAGCCTCAGGCTGCCTGGTGTTGGGTGTTGTGGGATAATCCTAAATTAATCTCAAATCAGCTTCACGTTTGGGAAGGGAAGACAGGCAGTAAATTGTGTGACCTTTTTTGTGACCAGATAATCACATTGCGCATGAGGCCCAGGACACTACTGTGTAATTTTTCATATTTAAGGGAGAATGCATGAGAGGTGGAAGTAAAAGTGCAAAGGACAAGAGAGATGTAGGGCAAAAGATAACTATCAAAGACATGAAAGTCCTAGATGAGAGATCTTTTGATAGCAGGAGAGTTAATGAAATATAATTCATTTTGAATGGTTCCACATCCCTGAAATTTTGCATTTTGCCAAATTTCAGGAGATTATACTTCTTCCAGAGGCAGGCATGCAAAAATTCCAATATAGGAGGAGGGCAAAATTACTTTATAGAGCTTTGATATCCCTAAATTTTATGAATATACATTGGCTCAAGAGTAGTGGCGTTTTAATATCTGCTGTATCTTGTCAAAGGACTGTTATGTGTATTTGCTCATGCAGGCAATGGACTTGATAATCTCCTTTATCTTTTTTTATCTCTAATTTTCATAACTCCTGTACAGTGTTCTTTGATCCACATTAAGAGTTTAATGTAAAGGAATCTAAGATGATGTAATTCACATCTTGTTCCAGCCTCTTTAGTGTATCTCAGTTATATAACTGAGACTCAGACTCCCATCTTCTGTCCTCTGATACATCATTTTAGAATGTGGCTCAATGAGCCTGAGTATACGAAAGTCAAAAGGGTTGAAATTTACATACGAAAAGGACAGAAGAGAATGGTGCAGAAGAAGAGTACAAATGTGGTTGAATCAATGTAATAGCGTTGATGTAATATACTTAGACTTTTGTAAGGCATTTGACTTGGTACCAGACAACATTTTGATGAATATATAAAATTAGCATGATACACAGTAAATTGATTAAAAACTGACAGGTTTCAAAATGCAATGAAAAATGGTGAATTATCTTCAAGCTGCTGTTTCTAGTAAGGTCTCACAGTGATTGGTTCTCGGCCCTATGCTATTTTTTTAAGAATTAACATTTTTATCCATGACCTAGGAAAAAAGATAAAATCATTTCGAATGAAGTTTGCAGATGACACAGAGAATGGGGAGAAGAGTAAATAGTAAGAAGACTTATCTCAGAGTGATCTGGATCGCTTGGTAAGCTGGATGTAGGCAAATAAATGCAGACTGATTGTAAAGTCAGACACTTAGGATGGCCTACATTCTTTGTTCCTTACAGGATGGGGGACTCTATCCTAGGAAGCAGTGACTCTGAAAAAGATTCAGGTCATAGTGGATAATCAGCAGAATATGAGTGCCCGGGCGACACCGTGGCCAAAAGGGTGAATGCAGTCCTTGAATGTATAAACAAGGGAATCTCTAGTAGAAATAGGGAGGTTGTATTACTTCTGTATTTGGCCCTGGAGCAACCACTACTGGAATTCTGTGTCCATTTCTGGTGACCACAATATAAGAAGGATGTTCATAAACTGGAGAGGGTTCAGAAACAAGCCATGAGAATGATCAAAGGATTAGAAAAGCTGCCGTCTAGTGCTAAACTCCAGGAGAACAGTCTGTTTAGTTTAACAAAGAGAAGGTTGCGGTGACTTGATCACATTCTATAGATAGCCACATAGAAAACAGAAATTTGATAATAGAGGACTCTTCAATCTAGCAGACAAAGGAATAATAAAATACAATGCTGGAAATTGAATCTAGACAAATTCAGACTAGGAATAAAGCACATATTTAACAGTGAGGGTAATTAACCATTGGAACAATTTACCAAGATTCCTGGTAGATTCTTCATCACTGGAAAACTTTAAATCAAGATTTTTTTCAAAAAAATATGCTCTAGTTCAAATCAGAATTCAGGGAAATGCTGTGCTTGTGTTACATGGAAGTCAGACTAGATGATCACAATAGTCCTTTTATACATTATAATCTGTGAATCTTTTCATGTATAAATACTTCAGAATAGCTATAATTTAGCTATTTCTGAATAAATCTCTCATGTAGACACTCTATTCCAAAATAAAGTGATTTTATTCGGGAATATTTACTCCAGTTTGTGAGCTGAATAATCATTCCAGAATAAAGTCACTTTTATTTCAGAATGGTGTCCACATGGAGAGGTATTCTGGAATATTTTATTCTGCAATATCTGTGTCAGTCAGTTCCCCATGGAAACAAAGCCTTTTAGACTATGGTAATTCATTTAGACTGACTGAATTTAACTTTTTCACTTCAGCCAACTATCAGGTCTTCTTCAAGTAGATCCAGACATGTATTCCAAGAAGGTGTGTGCTGGAACCACAGCAGTATCCATAGAGGGACAGCGCTTCCACATCCTGCCTTTAGCCCCTCCCCGGCTGTATGAGGCAGTGTCAAACCGAATCACCTCAGGTCTTTCTCACCGCCTGTTAGTTGGAGTAGGCGCTCGGTGCGGTTGTTGCTTCACAACCTCACAATTTATCTCTTAGCCTAGTTTTTAAATTTTATTATACATAGTCAGTTCGTTACAGCACTTAGTACAGTGATAGTGGTAATGCTCTCACCAGGATTCAAGAATTGCCCTTTGTGTGGAGTGGCGATTCCTAACATATGGTGCTTGTTCTGTCTTGGCGAAGCCCACCATAAGGAGTGATGTTTGCAGTTGATCTGTAGCTTGTTCAAGAAGAGGACTCAGGTGGTGCTGGACCTTCACCTCAAGCACCTGGTAGAGCAGGCTATGAGGCCTGACCCAGTACCAACGCCTTCCTCGAGCCACAGATTGCTCTCTGACCCAAAGAGTGCTGCAGCCTCCAGTTCTGAGGCAAGGGCGTCTCTGAAGAGGCACAGGAATTGTTCTCCATTATCAGCACCGAAGAAGAGGTCACTTAAGACCAATCAGGAGTACTCCAGGTCCGGGGTGATTCTTCTGCCTCATCTAAGAAGAGTGTGGACCAGCACGGTGTTGGCTCTGGTGCATGTGCCTCTCACTCTCCCTCGGTATGTACAGGGTAGGGAGGGCAGACACTCTGTACCATCCACTCCGGTTCTGGCCTGTGGGCATCTGTCAAGTCCAGTACCTACAGGAACAATGTTGGTACCAATAGTGTCAGTGGTGTCGGCTTAGCAGGCTACAGTGGATCTTCTCTGCCTTTTGGTTCCATCCTCGCCACTGGTCCGAGACTTTACAAGGTTTGCGCCCGCGATGGGCTCTCAGTTGGAGTGCGCCACTGAAGTCTCAGCACCATCCCATGAAGCACCCCTTCCTGTGTTAGTACGGGCATGGTACCAGAGACAGTACAAGGATCACGGGCGCTGATCCTGACCTCGTTCCGGGCTATGAATGAGTCGGATCATCTGTTGGATCCCACTGGAGTCATCCCTTCCATGTCTCCAAGGTCCCAGGACTCCTCTGCTTCAGAGTCAGGCTCCTCATCCTCTTGCATCAGTTCACCTGAGGGGGTCGGGTGGCCACCATTGGACCAGTGTGGCTACCAAGGTTGGCAGACACTTGAGGCTGGGATGGAGGCCCCTGGCCTGGCACCTACTCACCACAAATGCCTTTCCCATATCAGTGGCTGCCTTGGGCTCAGTAGGAATCCTCTTATTCCCAGGGGTCTCACTCATTGTCCAAGTCAAAAGCAAAATGCCCTGTTCATCTGGCATTGGGGGCCTGGACCATTCTCAAGTCCAGACACCTTCCTGTGGAGCCACCAGAGTTTCACTGTCTGGACACACTGCCTCAGGATCTGCCTCCTGGTCCAGCTAACAGCCTCATTCCTGGATGATGTAATTGTGTCGCTGGCTGGATTAGGGGGGCCCTTAAGGTGTATTCAGGAGCTCTGATTACTCCCTTCTACGCCAATCTCGCGTTGGCAGTGTCACGCTGGCTGTATTGGGGAGGAGCATTTTTTATATTATTTAACATCAGTATGTCAAAATCATAATAATTCATATGAGATATGTTGTGTGTAGCAAACTGCCTGCTTCCCCCTGGTGGGTCTCATGCTTTACCTCTCTTCCTGAGCTGGGGCGCCCCCAGCTACCCTGTCTCCCCTGGCTGTAGAGGAGCTTTGTCTCCTGGTCTGGGAGGGAAACCTCTACTCCACCTGCCACAGGCCTTCTGGCAGCTTCCTCCTGGTTTGTTCTCTCTCCCCCCTCTTGGGATGGCAAGGTTTAAATACCCGTGGCGTGAGCCCTTTATTGGGTCCAGGTGTCTCCAATTGCCCTACTGCAGTCTCTCCTCTGCCTGCAGGTCAAAGGGCCTTTAACCCTTTAAGGCCCACATACCGGCCCTAGTATACCCTTTGGTTGCCCTCTGGCCTGACTTTACCACATGTCAGGTACTGTTAGAAAGGCTATAATGTGCTAAGTTAGATGATACGGTCATCCATACGTACATTTACGGACTTTGCATGACCACTGTTTCTTCCAGAGCAGACACTAATGTAGTCTTGAAGAGCAGTCCTGGAAACATTATTCATGTAGACCCTTAGCCCCACCTCCAGATGGAAGTACTGCTCACTAATCATCTACTTGGAATGCATGTCTGCATCTACTCAGAAAAGAAGAAACGGTTACTGTAACTGTGGTTCTTTGAGATGTGATGCAGACGTATTCCACACCCCATCTTCTATCCCCTCGGTGTTCCCCTGGACATTTGGTGAGGAGGAACAGAGGGGGGTCGGGATACAGGCATGAGGCGCAAGTGCCACCCCTCTACGAGTAGTGCTAGGCAAAGTCTCTGGCTCTAGCACACCGGGAACACACACCCCTCCTTGGGATACATGTCTGCATCACATCTCAAAAAACTGCAGTTACAGGAAGTAACCATTTTTTTCTCTCTTGAAAACTGAGGGACGAGGAGGGAGAGAGCAGCAGTACTGCATTTTCTCCACAAGGTGGTGGTATACTACTGACAAAATGGTTTCTTTATCTTTTTGCGATATGCAATATGGGATGGTGTGCTAGCTATTGTACTGCCAAACAAACAAACAAACAAACAAACAAAACATGTCAGCTTTTACATTGTCTTCATCCCAACTGGATCATGGGAAAACAAAGGAGTTTAAAAAACAACAACCAAGCAGTATTGTCTTTTTTACAGTGTGAGTGGTATCATGGGGTTTTTTTCTCCTTCAGTGCTACTGTGCAATACAACATTCATGTGTACTGCATATGAAACACTTTTATAAGGGTTATCTGGCTTGAAATACGTATGGTGAACCCATGTGACTTACTGAAGATAGTTTGAAGCTTCATATTTACCTGTCTTTGCTTTTGGTTCTTTTTGGCACTTGCCCTGTTAGGTACAGAGTCCTATGAAGCAAGGTTAACTTTCTAATGTATTAATTTTTATTAGGGTACTGTCCTGTGAAAGAGAGTGTTTATTTTTGTCCTTTGTTTCCATGTAGATTAATACAATGATGGTATTGAGTTTTCAGAGATAAGGCAAGAATCATCTGGTGCTGCTACAGTTTCTTCAGCCCCCCTCCTATTTGGGAGTACTACTGCTCTAACTCCTCTCAGTGAGGACCTTTTCCATAGTCGTCTGGCTTTAAAACATATTTTGTTATCACCATTCAGATCACAAAACTTTGGGGTCACCCAGACATGGTCAGTGATTGCCAAGCCATTAGTCATTCATTGTACTCTAAATGCTGGCCATTGCTTGTTTGTAACATTTTAAAAGTGCATAAAAGTGCAGAATACAGACTTGAAAAATAGACTTAAAAATAACGAGAGTCCTGTAGCACCTTAAAGACAAACAGATTTCTGTGGGCATGAGCTTTCGTGGGCTGCAACCCATTTCGTCAGCTTATGCCTACAGAAATTTGTTAGTCTTTAAGGTGCTACAGGACTCTTATTGTTTTTGCTGTGTACAAACTAACACAGCTACCCCTCTGAGACTTAAAAATGTATTTTCAAACAGCATGTGGCTATTTACACAGATTTTCTCCTTACAAAGTACACATTGTCCAAAGCTTAATGGTAATACCTATTTATGTGTTATGAATAATCTTTTATCACATGCCTTTGACTACCTTGCAGTGCCGAGCCTGACCATCTTTTTCTCCTCCATAGCATGGTGGAGTAATGCACTGTAGCTGCCTAGCAGGGCAACCTATGCAGATATACCTTCAAAACATTCTTCAAACTTCGCTCTCTTTTGTAATCTTGTTCATTTGCCGGTTAACTTATGTCTGTCACCACACCCATTGTAGTATCTGCCCTTCTTCCTCCTTCTCCTCCCTCCCTCACCCACTCCGTTTTCCCTTCCGTCTTACCCTCACCCCTCTACAGTTCCCACCAGCTCTACCTAATCCTCTTCTCAACTCCACTCTGATCCCCCACCTCTACTCCACCCCCCCCCACACCTTCTATCAGCATAAATCTAAGCCCTGTATTCGGATCCTCTGATGCTTGCTTGGGAGGAGAAATGGTGGTGGGGCGCCAGCACTGGGAGGATAAGGATGAGATAGCTTTAAATTCTAGTATCTCACTGGTTTCCAGGTGCTGGGCAGCTGGAAATCTCCCCTTTCCAACAGAGTGGAGCTCCCATTTTGAGTCCTGATAGATCATGAGATATTGGATCTTAAACATGTTACTGGTGCAGAACTGAAATTTTCCCATCTTGGGCCCCAGAGTAGCATAATTTTAGGGAAAAGATGAAATTGTGTCCCTGGCGACTTCAGTTGACAAGTGGTCTTTTTAAAAATATTACAGGTGTTTGAAGCTGTTCAGAAGTTTGGAATGTGAGTAGTCTTGTTAAATGGATTAGTCAGTAGAGCGCTGGTGCGGTAGTAAAAGGCATGTGATAAAGGCTATTCATAACATATATAAATAGGTATTGCCACCAAGCTTTGGACAGGTGTGTTCTTGCTCACTTACCTAAGGAAAAAAATCTCTGTGTAAATAGCCACATGCTGTTTGAAAATACATTTCTAAGTCTATTTTTCAGGGCTGAATTCTGCACCATGGCAAAATATACGCTTTTAAAATGTTGCAAGCAGGCAGTGGCCAGCCATTAGAGCACAATGAATTACTAATGGCTTAGCAATGGCTGGCCTTTTAAATCTTAATAGCTTCAACATGTGAAAATTCCATGATCTGCGCAAATCCAAAAGTGATTAAAAACTGCCTACTGCTAATCCAGTATTTTTGCATTTCTTTAGGATTGAAATAATCCAGGGTAACAGCTATAGTAATTTCTGCTCACTGGAATTGTGTAATTATGCATCTCAGAAGTCTTAACTGAAGAGAAAAGAAGGCTTTGGCCAATTCAGTTTTGTCTCCTGGTTGTTTTAAAGGACATAGGTGTTATCCATGCTGCGAGAGATGTGCAAAAGTTTTCAAGCTCCTGTGCTCCCACCGACTGCCCACTGGAAAATCAGTATCTCTTTTCAAAAAGTGGCCTTACATACAATGGCATTGCACTTTGGTATTGAAAATTGTAAGCCAATTAACATGTAAACTATTCTAGAGACAAATTAACCACGCTAGTACTGCTTACAATGCCAGCTCTGTGGGACAAAATGAAATTCCTGTGCTGTCCCATATACCATGCTTTTCAACATCTTATATTTTAGAATTCCTGTATTATTTTTAGTTCACTTTGTCATTAAGTGCCTGTTTTGATGATGTGACTAGGAGGTGGGTTACAGCAGAATCCAGTAATCAGAATATTTCTCAGTGAGGTATTTGGTGTTGGTTCATTGGAAACCTAGATACTTCTAGAGAGTGGCAAATGTGTCTTTTAATAACACTGGCAGATTGTACAACTGAACTGTGAATATAGTTGGGCAAAGAGTGAAAATAATGTGTACATATTTCAGCAGCTTCTAAAACGAAATTTCACTTTGGCTGTGTTGAGCCCTTTTATGTTAGTTTTTGTGAACATTTTTGTGAGCAAAATGAGTGGTGCAGATCATGTAGTTTTTAGTATTTTCTTGTACCACACTACAAATGTGACCTGGCCTAAACTCCGGCGCAAGAAGATATTTCTCTATGTCCTTGCAGTCTGTGGGTTGTTTGTTGAGAGATCAGTTAGTACCAGCTGTGTTTTTGTTGTTATTGTGTTTTTGATGTAAGGCCAAGAAAAACTGGAACTTGACTGTGAACTCATTTCATCAACCAGATTGCTTTCAGGTACTGTTAGCATGGGTGAGATATTCACCAGTGGCCTTGGGTGAAAAGCCCCATGTTCCATTATCAGTCTCTTAAGCCATCCAGTCCTCAATGTCCATCCATACTTACTCCATATGTACCAAATGCTTCTCTAAGTTTACTGTAAATTCAGTAATTAAATTAGAATAAAAATCAAAGTTGAACAGATGTTTAACAGTAAAAGTAGGGGTTCCATATATCCACTATTTTGGAGAGCATAAAGTATTTGGGCCAAAGTTTTACTGTTTGTAACTCTGTGAAAGTGAGATCAAAGCAATTTGTCTTACTGCAACATGCATAATTGTTACCAAGAGTAAGTGTCGTCAGCCATTCTACTGAAACGTTTTGTTAAACATTTCCTGGAAAGACTAACAGTGACACCCATTGAGCTGCAAGCTAACCTACAATGCTTAATTTCCTAGAATTTTTAAAAGCATATGCAACTCTTGAAGTCACCAATAGGTGGTATGAAATTCACATAGTACTCACCAGGCTGTCCTTTATATCCACTGAACAACATCTGTCATCTGTTCTGCTGTTTTCTCTGTCGATTCCCAGCAGGCATGTAAGGTTGTGGAGACTGGTCTTTGTGTCAGTGGCAGTTTGCTCTACCAGCCACAAGCAAGTGCAGACTTCCAGGCCAAAGCGGGGTGATGTCACCATGAGGATGAGTAGTAAGAAAGAAATTCTAGGGGACCTAGATTTCCTTTTAGGAGGCTCCCTTTATGGAGAAGGAGAGGAGTAAAGCTCAAGGGGATACATATAGAAACACCTTCTGGGAAGTTGGTTGCATATAAATGTTAATATTTTAGTCTTTTACCATACTAACGATTGGCAAGATAACCAACATGAAAAAGTGAATCATAAAAGAGGTCCATGTCACTTTGCTGCTGACACTCAGTTATACTTTGTTGCTTTACTGCCTAACTTGTAGCAATGTTTTCTCCGCAACAATTAGTGGTGAATATATTGGCCCTTAATACTGCATATCCAGTGGCAATTAATACCTATCTCAAAATATTGCTGAGGATACGATAGCTAGTTCTGGTGAATATGAGGTAGAGGAGAAGACAAAGGTCAGGTTTAGCACTGAACAAAGCTGATCAGTGAAAAAGGGACCATTAGATCTTTGAGGTAGGGACTGCCCTTTGTATGTTTATACAGGACCTAGCACAATGGGATCCAACCTGAATGTGACATGTAGGAGCTTGTATAATATATATATTATTATATTAAAATATACAAGAAGGAGCAAGAAGCTATCATGACAAAATGATGTGATTGCATATGTATATTGGTTTATTAATATGAAAGGAAGTGACACATTGGCTTTTTTGCTTAAATCTTCAAATGGGGCATGAATCATTAGGAGAAACATGCATATGCCTTTGGATTTTTCAATTTTATGACCTTCCAGGTAGGATCACTCTCACGCTAGCTATGTTCCTGTCTTAATTTCTATGCTAAAAACATTGCAAATATCACTTTAGAGAGTTGTTGATCACTTTTTCAGCAAACTTTGATTATCTTCCCAAAACAATGGAATAAAAATGGTAAGGTGTTTGGTACTGTATATTACACAGGAAATTTGAAGCTAGAAAAAGTGAGCTATTCTATGTAAACCTATTTCTGTACTGGAGAGGAAAAAGCTTAATCAAAATGCAGAACAACTAATGTTGCCCAGAAAAGATCTGAGTGGTTTCTAATGAAGAAAGAGGTTAGTAAAGAGGAACATCAGAAGCAACATCTTACAATAAGTCCTAAATTATGGTATAAGACATGGAACATATATTATTAAACCATTGATTTTTGCTGTGTGATATATTTTTAAAAATTAAATAAAACATGTCTATGAAAAGAGGCCAGCTTAACATGATTTTTACATGATCTTAAACAATGGAGAATGAAAATTAAGCCCAGAATGTTCAGTATTTGGTATATTCACAAAACGAGAGACAAGCACAGGACATCTCAATCCATAGTTGCCTAATGCAAGGAACAACAAAAATAACTGTCAGTGATTTGTCAGTGTAAAGTTAATTTCTTTGCTATAATGAATGATGGACTGAAGGAAACATGATAATTCTTTACTTGCTGTATAATGAGAAACATATGGGAGCTATGAAAGGAATCTTAATATTGCAACATGGAAAAAATTGTAGCTGTCTTATTTTGGTCAGCAATTAAAACGTTTTCTGTTACAGGCTGGTTTTGCGTATAAGGTTAAACTGTTGGTTATGTGCAGCTTCTTTGCCCCTCCCTAGCTCCTGTCTGCTCTTCATTCCACTAGTGGAAATGAATAATATGAAAACTGACTCGTATTACGTTAAATTTCGATTTAAGATAGCCAGACGTCATTAAACATACTCTATCTGACTCTAATTCACGTTGCCCTGAACAGCCCTACCTTGCAGTTTCAGAGCCTCAGCATTCAGTGTACCCATTCCAGAGTCTGGGTTGTGTTTTCTTGGTTCGTGAAGTTTTCCTTCATCCTTTGTTGATTGTGATATCCTAGGGCCTTGTCTACCTGGGGATGTTACATTGCACTTCTTGTAGTTTTTTAGCATTAAAATGCCCTGTGTCCATACAAAACCACTTTTCAAAGCAATTTATTTCACGTTTTAGGTCACAGTAAGTAATCCTCCTTGGAGCAGGAGTAAATCTGCTTCATGGTGAGCTTGTTCACTTAAACATTGATCTTAAAATGCTGGTGCGCAGCCAGGAATGTCCCTTTTCAATACATACCCATTATAGCAGCTGTGTCCCCTAGCCCTTGCAGAGCTCCTGAACTTGATTGCTCTCTTTGGAGACAAGCATGTGCAGTCTCATCTTGATTAAAAATCACCGGAATGCAGCATCGACAGAGTAAATGAAGGTGAGGCGCACTCCCAGAACTGGTCTCTGAACAAAGGAGTTCTGGCAGCAGTATCTGAAGGCAAGGGCAAGGCTCCCAATACTTGCCCCTACTATGAGGAATTGGACCACATTTTTATAAGCCATACCACTACTGAACCCAAAACTGATGTGATGGACAGTGATGCTGAGAGCGTGGCAAATACTCACCAAACCTTGACCCCATGCCAGCCAGGGAGTCTGACCAGGAGATTTTTCAGGGCAGCCAAGAACTATATGACTCATCAGATGTGGACAATACACAAGAACCCCAGAAGGACTGCTGTACTAAAAATGCTGTGGAGGAGAGTTCTACCAGCACCCTGCCTGAAATTGCTGTGGAGGGGAGCTGTGCCAGTAAATACTGTGTGCTGAGTTAGAGTACAACTGTATAGGAAAATCAAAACTACTTTTTCTCGGTATGAGCTGTCCAGCACCATGTTGGGCAGAGCTATGAGCCTCTCTCCCTCCACTCAGCATTTAACCCTCTCCCACCCAATGGGCTGTATATGGTGTCCATACCAGAAACTTAAAGCTTTATATTTCTATTCCTCTGCAGTAACTAATCCCACAACCACTGGCCACCCTCTCCACATCTGAACCCACCTGCTCCCATACCAAGCTGCTTCCTCACTTTCCCCACTCCACTCATTGTGCCTGCCTCAGGTTCATTTCTCTGCAGTGTGAACTCCCACATCATTGACCACACTTTCCTCATCCCTACCCTCTCCCTTATTGAGCAGCTTCCTGCACTTTCTCCTTCCCCACTCCAGCCAATGTGACTTCCCTCACCTTCCCTCTTCCCTTGCTCAGGATGTCAGCACCATGAGGGTTAAAACATGGAATGCATTGCATATAAGTTATCTGTATTGCAGAATAAAAAATCATTAGAAAAGGCACGTTGGCTCACAGCTCCATTACTGCACTCAGCTTTTACTGAAGCTTATAGTTCAGGAGATTTGAAGGCACTATAATACATTTGGATATAGAATGTTTACTGCGGAATTCTATTCATTTTGCAAAGTACATTGGGCTAATCTGTAGGAGTCATAAAAGAGATCTGAAGGCAAAGGTAGTGCTCAATTTTGGCATCCACATTTCATGGCAAAGCAGCTCTCACAGTGCTACCCATATAACTAGTGTTTCCCTTCCACTTTTACCCCAGCTGGGGGAACACGATCCTGGTAAGTTGTCGTGCTGCTCATCTTCCTGGTCTGCCTATTGCCTTTTCGAACAAGACTCCTCTGAGTCCCCTGGGGACTCCCTCAGGGTTATATCCTTCAGTGAAAGGACACCCTGCAAAGGAGCACATGCAATTACTGACCTGCCCCTCGCATCCTCCCTATGCACCCTAAAATAGAAAAAAGGCATCTGACTTCCTACCCTACAGTTCCCCACCACACAAACTTTTTAAAAAATCACAGGAGCCCGTAAAGCTTTTCTACCACCCAGCTCCCCACAAAAATAAAGGGGACCTAAAGTATGCGGAAGATACTTGGAAAACATCTTACCACTTTGAAGGGTACCACAGACTAGGAAGAGACGATGGGAATGGCATTTCAAAATTGTGGGAGAAGAAATATTGTATCATGGTTGTCATGGAAACGACAAGGTGTGGGACAATAAATAACTGAGGCGTGCTTTCTGATTTAACGCGCACCTGTGACTGCAAAGAGAGGCATTATTGCCTGCAGAGAGGCTGCCTTGAGAGAAGACTAGAGACAATCTGTTCAATTAAATATACACACTTCTTTGCTTACAGAGCATTCCTGAGTCCCTGGCTTCAGAGGAGAAGAACAATGTATCTCTGACCTTGTTCCCTTGACCACTGGGGCCATTTTGCAGAGGCAACCTCTCTGGTTCTCCTTAATTCGGAGTGTCTCTCCAGTACCTGCTCCTTTCCATCCTCCAGGATTTCTCCCTTGGTCTCTCAGATGTTGTGCAAAATAGAGCAGATACTTATCACATGAAGCACATGGTGAGAAATATGCAGCCTTTTCATAAGACGCCACCAGCTTCCTTTGAGTCTTCCAAATGCACACTCCACAGCCATTCTGAAGCTTATCAGGGAATAGTTTCCCTTTCCTTTCTCTTGTTCAAGTATCCAGTAAAGGGCTTCATAAGCCAGGGAAGAAAAGGGTAAACTGGGTCTTCCAGAATGAGAGGAGGAATCATAAGTCACACACTCCAGCCAGTATACTGACACACACCAATTAGTACTGACCAACTACTATAGCCAGGTCAATGTAGGTGTATGAGTAGGTGTATCTTGCTAACGTAACGTGGAAGAAGGTGCTTTTCTAAAGATACCATCAATGCAGAACTTTCACTGTTAAGTTTTGTTTCTTCAGGATTAGTCATTCAGAAAGTTCCTTCAGCTCTTAAGGTATTTGGCTGTCTGACACACCTGTAGGCCAATGCAGGTGAATATACTGCAACACTCGATACCTCAGAGTGCCCACAACATTCCAGTAAGTTATTTTCTGACTGCTGTCAGCAGAGGAGCTCCCTCCAACAATTATAACTGTTGGTTGCTTTCACTCCCACAGTCTCGGCTTAGTGCACTTTCCTGTGATTTTTTTCCCTGAATTCCAGCCAACCTCTTTATTTTCCTGACCTCAGAGGCCTAAGCTTACGAGGGTGGGCCCCAGATGAGCAGGTCTCTCATAATTGCCTTCCTCAATGCTTCTCAGGAGTGAAGTGCAATGGAAGATTGGAGCCTGGTGTAAGGACAAATGGGTCAGCACCATAGTACATGGGGCGGAGTGCACTCAAAAGCTCTCAGAACATCAACCCATGAAGGATCCATTCTAGCTGAAACCTCAGTGTACAGAAAGCAAATGAGGCACCAGCACCTTCACTTCAACACCAGATTTCAGCCACCTTCACGAAGTCCGGATGTGCCTGCTAACGGGCCATTTGGACTTGACACACTACTTCATTCTGAATTTCAAGGAGTCAGATGGGTCTGTCCATATTCCTGGCATCCTGACCATCTCAGTTGTTACAGCAGCCAACTTGGGAAAGTAGCTGAGTGCTTCTAGTAATACAACTTGTATTAAGATAATGGGATAAAGTAATTTAATTTAATAATTTATGGACATGTAAAGATATGTTGTGATCACACAAGAGTATATATGTTTCTAATACTTTCCAGAACCCCACAGCCTTACTATTCTGAAATATCTTTAAATAAAATGGAACTTTCTGCTAAACGTTCTTTTTTCCTTCTGATATTTTAAAACTTGGTTAATTTGGCCACCAGGCTGACAGTCATTTAAGAGACAGGCTTTCTAATGAGTAGTGCTATCAAAAGGACTGAACTCATTCATAGATCCTTAGACTCTAGGGACCACTATGATCATCTCCTCTGACCCTCTGCATAACACAGGCCACCAAACTTCCTTGAAACAATTTGTCTGAACTGAAGCATATCTTTTAGAAAAAGCTTTCAATCTTTATTTAAAGATTGCCTATGATGAAGAAGCTACCACAGCCCTTGGTAAATTGTTCCAGTTGTTAGTTACATTCATTGTTAAAAATGTGTGCCATATTTCCCGTCTGAATTTGTCTACTTTCAGCTTCCAGCCATTGGATCTTGTAGTACCTCATTGCTAAATTGAAGACTCCTCTCTTCTGTCCTGTATCACATTTCTGTTCTCTATGTAAGTACTTAATAGAGTGTGGTAAAGTAATCCCTTAATCTTCTTTTTGTTAAGCTCCAGGAACAAAATCACTGTAAGTGTATCGCTGTAAGGCATGTTTTCCAATCTTTTAATCATTCTCCGGTCTCTTCTCTGAACCCTTTCCATTTTATCAACGTAATTCTTGAATTGTGGACCCCAGAATTGGGCACAGTACTCCAGTAATGGTTGCTCTAATACAGTGGTTCTCAACCTTTCTAATGCCGTGACCCCGCAATACAGTTCCTCATATTGTGGTGACCCCAAACCAAAAAATAATTTTGGTGGCTACTTCAAAACTGTAATTTTGCTACAGTTATGATTCGGAATGTAAATACCTGATATGCATTATGTATTCTCATTGTATAATGATTACACACAAAGCACCTTACACTTACACAGTATTGTGTGTATGGTGTGTGTACTGTTTTTACATTATTAACCTTTTTTACACCAGCAGGCTGTCTCACAGGCTCTCTTGGCTCTCCGCCTCTTGGCTCTCCGCCTCCTAGGCTTCTGTCCTCCGGCTCTTGCTGCGTCCGCCCACTGATGACATCAGCAAGCGCCGGACACACGTAATGCGCTGCTATGGACTGTGGAGCGTTCCCCCCGCTTACCCCGCCCCTTAGGCCCCGGACGGATGATGCAATCACGTCTGCGCATGCGCGCAGGCATTCAGTTTGGAACGCGCATTCATAACGGTGTGCGTTCCAGCTAAATAGCGCTGCTACAGATGGTAGCGCGACTTCTCAGCGGCTAAAGCCATTGGAAATATGTATTTTCCGATGGCTTTAGGCGACCCCTGTGTTTTGGTCGTTCGACCCCCAGCGGGGTCGCGACCCACAGGTTGAGAACCGCTGCTCTAATACCAAATACAAAGCTAATATAACCTCCCTATTCTTCCTGAAGATTCCCTTCTTCATACATCCAAGGATTGCGTTCGTCCTTTTGGCCACAGGGGTGCAGTGGGAGCTCATGTTTTTTTTTTTATCAAAATGCCATGTGGTATGAAGTCAAATGCTTTAAGAAATCTATGTATGTTATATTCAACACTATTGCCTTTCTCAGCTGAACTTGTAATCTGATCAAAAAGTTAAGTTTGACATGATCTGTTTTCCATAAACCAGTGTTGACTGTCACTAATTATATTATCTTTCTTTAATTCATTAAATTCTTCTCTTTTATCAAGTCCTACATAAGCCACCCCATGTTTTAACCCCATGGTTGATGTCAGGCTGACAGGGCTGTTTTTACCTGGGTCACCCTGTTTAGCCTTTTAAAATACCGTCACAACATTGGCTTTCTTCCAGTCTTCTGAAACCTCCCCAGTATTCCATGAGATAATGAAAATCACCGTTAATGGTTCACAAGCTACCCAGCCAGTTGTTTTAAAATGCATGATGTCAGTTATCTGGACCTGCTGATTTAAAAATGTCTAACTGTGGTAGCTTCTGTTTAACATCCTCATGATTTGCTATCGGAATGGAAAGTGTTTTGTCATCATGACTACATCATGATATGCCCACATCATTTGTTTTATCCCCAAATATAGAATATTGAATGCTTCTGCTATTTCTGCATGATTGACCATTCCATTTTCATCTTGTAAAGGATCAATACCTTTGATTAGGGGAATTGTTTGTTTCTAATATATTCAATCTCCTTCTTGTTGTCTTTAACGCTAATGGCCATACATTTCTCCATGTGTCCTTTTGCTTTGCTTATCAGTTTTCTACAATTCCTTGCTTCTGATTTTATATTCACTGCTATCAATTTCCCCTTTCTTCCATTCATTATATATTGTTTTTGTTTTTTAATAGCTGCATTTACTTTTCCTCTAAGACAGGTTGGGTTTTTAACCAATGTGGCCTCTCTTAGTAATTGTGGCTTTTGGAGCATCTAATAAAGTCTTCTTAAACAACTCCAATTATCATTCACATTTTTCTGTTTAAATTCTTCTCTCCAGTTGATTTAGCTCATAATTGTTTTCAGCTTGCGTTGTAAAATGGTGGAAAAGGCCATCTTTACATAAATATATGAGCAGAACTGAAAGTAAGTTCTATGCAAAACATTTATATAGCTGTGGTTTTCTTGCTGGCACTTAAAAGGAGAAATGGAGTCTTATTAAATCTAAAACTTAGTATATTTCCTGATTTTTTTTCTCACCAACTACCTCTGTCTCCAGTAGGGTTAGCTATATAGCATCATACTGCATTTCTAAGGCAGTTGGACTTTCTGGGTCAGATCCTTAACTGGTGTAACACAGTGGAACTTTGTTGATTTCAGTGGTGCTATGATTTAAAGCAGTTTTGGATCTTCCCCACGAATTCTTTGTTTTAGAGAAGATCCTGTCCTAATTAAGGATACCTTCTGGGTATACTAGAAGAACAGGGACTGATGCCTATTAGTTTTTGCGCGCGCTCTCTTTCTCACTCTCCCAGGAACATCTATTTGAATGTCAGGAAGCTGCAGCATTTAACACCATTTCCAGGACCCATAAGGCAAAGAACTTCTTCAGAGTTTCTTTCTGCTTTGCACTGGTACCACTGAAGGCAGTTTTGAAACTGATAAAAAGGGGCATCCATCTGTTGGCAATGGATAGTTCTAGAGAAGGAGGAGGAAGGAAAATCTAGTAACTTTGCAGTATTCTTTATATGATTTTCTCTCTTTTGGCTCAGTCTGATAACACAAATTAAAAGATCCGGGTTTATGATAATGGACAAATCAAATGTATGTAAGAATGCTATTGGGTATGGAGGCAAATAATACTCGCTGACTAGCAGAAATGTTAACTGCACTGTGTGTTTTATCAGGCTATTTCACAATATTATGTACTTATATAGTCTTCAGGAGCCCTCAATAGTATTACAGGACACAAGGCTGCAATGCCACAGAGGAGTTTTAATTATATAAAACAGGAACAAAAACCCCACTTCTCTCCCCACACCTCTACTTCTACCACTGTATTGCTTCTTGCAGACCTATTCTGTTACCGTCTCGACTCTCTTCCCTGCCCCATCTTATCCAGTGACTCTCAAAGCAATCTGATCTTCCATTAGGGTAATCTGCAGTACGCGGGCAGCTCCTAGCCCCTGACTGTAGATGTTCTGTGGTGCTCCCACAGGGTCCTGTAAAAATATGAAGCAGTTTCTTAAGGTTACAAAAGACCCTTCAAACATTATTCTGCAGCAATAAAAGTCACTCTTCTCATTCCATTGGCATTTTGCATGATCTCAAGATATTAGCTACTCATTCAGAGAGCAGCCACCTTTCTTCATAACACTGAGAAAGATATTACCATAATCGATACAAAATTTTTCTTAGGTAATATATAAGCTGTTTGAATAAAATCTAGAACTCAGAAACAAAGGAACGTGCTTCATTTTGCAAAGCAGAGGCAAGCGGCTTCCTGTAGAGGGACTGAGCTATCTCTATCCTGAAGCTGTACTGTACATGACACAACAGTTTTCCACCATCTTCATATTTTTCTCTGTCATACCAAAATGGATTAAATTATGAGGCAGCCAGGCCAGGATTCCAGCAGACTTCAGTTTATGTGAACTTTCAGCCCCTTTTGTCTGTATCACTCTAGTAAATAGCCACAACTATACTACAGACCCTGATTCACTATATTGTACTCACAGTTGCTTCTCTCTATGCAGGCATATATGATTGATGAGCATGCAGCCATGCAAGCACGATGGGAAGAGGCATCCAGAGAAACAATCAAGAAAACAACCAAACCATGTCCTAGTTGCCATGTACCAGTAGAAAAAAATGGTGAGTTTATTGGAGAGTAACTAACCCTCACAGTAACCATTCTTTTTATAATTAATTTTATAGTACAGCTACTAATGTGTGTATAGCCACGTATCTGATTTCATCCTTGCCTAGAGAGAGGGTCTAGTCGTCCCTCTAACACGATTTCCGAATAACTTAGAATAGCACCTTCCGTGTCAGGATCACAAAGTGCTTTAAAACCATTAAGTAAGCCTCACAGGACTCTTGTGAAGTAGGCAGGTATTATCTATTGTATAGACAAGGAATATGAAGCTCAGAGAGCCTTAAGTCACTTGCCTAAATCAAACAGTGAATCAGTGGAAGAACCAGGAGTTCCTTGTGCAAATCACTGGTCTGTGAATGTGAGAATAGAAGCCAACGTTGAGGAAGGGATGACCAGATATCACTCTGTGGCCATGTAATATTTACAACTATACATGGGCCTAGGATGTAACACAAAGTGTTAATGTGAATTACTCCAGAGTTACTATTCTCTCCTCATAGTGTTTGTATTACAAACTACACCAAGGTGCTTATCACACCCTAGCTAAGTGACCACATATTGTTACGAGCTGGGCTAACCCTTGGTGCAGGTTAATAGAAAATCTCATTGAAATTGATGTGGGAATGCACCCTTCACTTAAAAAAATAATGGTGAGGTAGTTAAGGAAGGAAACAGGCTGTTGAGCTTCTCCAACCCTGAAGAGAAGGCTGGCAGCCTGCAGAGCCCCTGCCCTTGTAGAAGGAGAGTGCAGCTCCCCTGAACTAAAAGGGGAAAAAGACTGAGATGGGAACGGGATACCCAGTGAATTCTGATGTGCACCATGATACTCCCAAGGCCCTGTGAAGTAAGAGAGGCCCCAATCCTGATGGGAGTTGCTTTTCTTTTCCTTCATGCCTTCACTTAAACTTGTTTGCTGACTAGGGTCTGTTTTGTTGTTTCACCTGGGACCCGGAGAGCAGAAGAAAGGGCCAAAAGGTCTCAGCTGGAGGGTTGAGTGCTAGGCCATTAGAAAGACACACCTCCAGAGCAGCTGCTGGAGTGGAAATAGTTGGACCCACATGCGTGTGCTCCCCACAAAGCTCCTAAAGCGGGCACTCTACTATGGACAGACTTGTGACAGGGTCACACCGACAGCAAAGCCTGATAAAGTGCACCTAGGAATTTTGGATTGTGTAGCTGAGAGGCTTTTTGCTGACTATTGAGGTTTTATGCTTGTTTGTTTGTTTTGAGGGGGTGAGGGAGGAAGGTAGGCAGAACACAGAAACAGAGAAGGAGACAGAGGTAGAAAGGAAGAAGGCCAAGCGGCAGGGCCAGTAAGCACAGTGTGACCCTGGAAAAAGCTAGAGTGTGAACTTTGTGGTCTAGTGTTGACTACAGAGGCTTGAGGTTGTAAGCTAAGAAACGGCTCTTTGTGTTCTTGGTGACTTCTGCACTCAGAGACACATTTCTTTTAAATAAACAAGATTGCATCAAAGAAAGTACCAGACTCGGTCAATTTCTACTTCTCCAGGGCCCTGAACATCTCCAGGGCCCTGAACTTTGCTTAGCTTCTCGGGTCAAAAAAGGACCAGCTATATCGATATTAATTACGATCGCTGCTGCTAACGGATGACACCAGTTATTCGCACAGGGCTTTACAAACACAGAGTAAGACATGTTGCCAGCCCCAAGAAGCTAATGCTTCAGGTAGGAAAAGGAGTAGAGAGATTATTAGGGAGAAAGTAGGAAGAAGTGGATTGGAAGGAGGAATGCATAGGTCACTAGGCCAGATGGAAAGGGGGAGACTGATCCACGCAAAAAAAGAGCAGCAATGAAAACACAAACTCAAGAGTGGGAGAAGGGGATAGGACTTGGAGGAGTGTAGTGAGCAAGGGGCCAGTAGGAGGAAGAGGGCAAAAAGGCAGGAGAGGATTTAATAATTTAGAGCCTTAAAAATTAGTCTTGAAACTGCAGGTCTTGAATAGGAGTAGAAAAGATAGAAATCATCACCATAAAGCCCCTAGTCACACAGGGAGCAATGCTGAAGTCATGTCCTTCTCACGGTCACTGTGTGCAACAGAATCTCTGTTTTAATCTACGGAAAACTTACATCACGTTCTTTTCTCTAAAAGATGCATGAAGAACATACTTGGATTACTCCCACTAATGGTTATGGACAGTGCCTGCATACACGACTCAGATCAAGAAGAGAATAGACCTCACTGTGTTTTTTTTCTGTGAATTAATGTAAAAAGAATTGATACACAAAATAGCTAGAAACATGACAAGACTATCCCTTGTTTGTAACCCAACCCATGTCAAGGGATGTGTCAGAATGCAAAATCTCCAAGCATTAGTAGCAAGTTAGGAATTCGTAGATGTGTTGGAACTGAGGCGTGAAGTATAAAAGGTGCTGTGCATCCTTCGTTCTCTGATAAAGGGTACAGTACGTTCCAATTTCTGTGCTGGTATTTGCTGGCTGCTTGCAAACCATTGTTCCATGTGCAATGTTACCAACAATCTACAGATTTATATTTTGGTTGAGTTTTAATTAGTACAAAATCAAAAGGCTGCTAATACATCTTTGCACAGTACATCTTTGCACAGCCTCGTTTAGCACATTCATATCATGTATCAATGTAAAGAATAATTTATATTTAAAAATAAAATGAGATCTCAGCGGAGCTCTGCACTTTATTTTGTTCCACTACAGATTACTTTGCTGGAAAATGTAACCGTTTGTCATGAAGAGATTTCTTAAGTTTCTCTACACTATATGAATGAGAAATATTCAAGTTACCCCTACAAATTAGACCTGTTCCCCTACTAGCTAGTGAAAGCCAACAAACAACAGTGTCCACTGCTAACAGAAATGATCAGTGCCTCCGTCTTAGAAGCAAACTGATCATTCTTCCTAAAAAATGGAATAGTCTGTCTAATTCTCCCCCCCAAAAAATCTGATACCTTCTCAGCAGGACTGCCTGCTGTGAACACATCATCCCTGTGCTGTGTGCAAATCCCTCCCTTGCTCCAACCCACTTCCATTATCAGTTTAAGGACTTAGTCTTTATCTTCAAAGACAACAAAAGGTCAAGATGCAGCTCCATTTGTTCAATCCACAACCTGTCAAGACAGACTCTTTCCTCTGGGACAATGAGCTTTATAAAGCACAGAATCCAATGCATGTGAGCTGGGAAACAAAGCATTCTGAGTCAAAGGGGTTCTGCTATGGAATGAGCTTCCAGAGGAGATTAGTCTAATGTGGAACCAGATCATCTTCAAGGTGTACTGTAAGACCCTCCTATTAAATAAAACTTTCCCACCATAACTGGAATGATTTATAGCATTATATATAACACACACATGGGATACACACACTCCAAGCAGAGATTCCTATAACTTAGAATGAAGAAAGCCAAAAGAGTCCCTGAAGTCCATTAAGAACCTCATCATACAGGTCTAAAATACTGTATTTTGGAACTTTTAGATACTACAGTGACGGGCATGATAAGAAACCCTAAGATAAATGGAATATCATCAGACACTGGGAAAAAGTCAAAATAGAGTATGTTCCTCTAGGCACTGTCAATTCCTACTTGTCTACACTTGAGCTGTCTTTTTTCTTTCCATGGCAGTGATTTCAGATAGACAATTTATCTAAACTAAGTCATGAGACTTTAGTCTACCCTTTAAATTTTGGCCATTATTTCTGTTTAGTTTTTATCCCTCCCCACAGTATTTATACGAACTTACACAGCTGCGTGCTGAAATCAGGAAACCAACACACCACAGGATATACGGACCTGGCAAGTGGAAACATCACAATTAGAGCTGGCCAGTAAAACTTCAATAGAACAGTTTTCCATTGCAGCTTGGTTGAAATAAAAAAACATATTGAGAAATCATATCAATGTCTCTGAAATTTCTTTTCTGTGATTGAAGAAAATCCAAGCTGCCACCTATAAATTAGATCAATTTTGACATCAGAACAAAAGATTTTTTTTCCCTTTTGACTTTTCATTTCAAACGTTTTTTTATTATTTTGTGCATTTTAAAACAATTGAGTCAAACGTGAAATGTTTTGATTTTATTTGAGCAAAACATTAAGAAAAAGAACTTCAAAATTTTGAGGTTTCATTTTGAATTGGACTGAAAACAAAATTTATAATCTTGAAATCCTCCACAAAACAGAATTTTCATTCTTTGCCCAGCTGTACTCGCAGGTGATCGTGAATGTGGTTACATGTAGGTTGTCCTGAAAAAATAGTTCTAGTGAATTTTTCTTGTTAAATATAAACAAGGATAGAAATGCCAAGATCTCTATAGATATCCTAAATATCCAGTTTGTCGTAAAATATGCCACATCAGTAAGGGTAATATACCTTATCTACACCATACGCATCTAAATATCAGAGTTTGCATAGTCTTTGACTCTCCTCTGTTTACAAGAGTTATAATAGCATCTGGAGTTTAAACTATGTAGAATTCCAATGTAGTAAAATATCATAATTTATTGTCAAGACTTTTATTTTCAGCATTTGTTTATATTGTACATTTATGCTTGATTTAGACAGCAGATGTCATTTTATAGTTACCATTTGAAGTACATTGCTCCAATGACCATTGGCTACACATTACATATAGCCGTTTAAAAAAAAAAACAGGATCAAAGCTTAGAGGCATGGAGATTAAGTTAAGTTCAGGGCAATGCAAAGCACTTAACAAAAAACATAGGAAACATACCAACATGATCAAAAGAATGCTCCAGATGTAAAGAAGACCCATTCAACTTTAACTGCTCGTGCCACTTTGAGATACATATCAGTCCATTACTATAATCTGTATATCTGGGTGTATTATGTTTGGAATTTCACAGCTGTTAAATCCAAACTCCAGTTGAGAACTGAATTTTGGTTGACTCTTATCAGCTCCTAGTCTAGTGGTGAGCTATCTCTGAATATCAGATTTCACTTGTTCCTTGCATGATTAGTTGAGGAGGAGGGTACAAGAAGCCGCCTCTCCTTCCCAAACCTTCCATAATCTCCTTAAGGGTCAGGCAGAGTTGCGGTCCCTACTCCTCCAACCTGTGGAACAAGACTGATTTGTACAGAGGAACAAGTCACCTCCAGTAAAGTGATATAGTGACAGATATTGGAGAGCTCCAGGAAGGGATTTGGCCGTTCTGCACCATCCCTTACTCTATAGAAGAGTGTAACTAATTGAAATTAATTTCAATGACTTTGGGTTAACAAGCTTATACACATTCTCCTTAAATTGTTTGCCAAAGACAATTGTCTTTGCTTTTTTCCAGGTGGATGCATGCACATGAAATGTCCTCGACCTCAGTGCAGATTTGAGTGGTGCTGGAACTGTGGCTTAGAGTGGAACAGGACCTGCATGGGAGACCACTGGTTTGACTAATAGTTCATTAGGGCTAAGAACAGCCAACCACTTGATTATTGCCTGGGTCAAATCCTGGACTCTTTATTTAGGCATAACTCCCATTGGCTTCTGGATCAAGGAGTTCAGAATCAGGCCTATAGTTTGTTTGTTTGTTTGTTTGTTTGTTTTTTCCTTGAACGTCAAATCACACCAAAAATTGCATTCAGATAATTGTAAGAGTTTTAAACCACAAAGGTGGGAGAAATTCTGATGGCTAGACTCAATAGTGCTGGCACAAGAAGGATACATTACAGCTCCCTGCATCGGGGCACCCTCTTTGTACTGGCTGGCAACGTCACCACCAGCAACTCTTCTGCTCTTTCAGTCATGATCAGGGCTCCATAAATCTCACTGGCAAAAGTAGATTTGGGGGCATGCACTGGGTCAGAGTTGCCTGACCACTGCTCTTTCTCAGCACAATCTAGTTTGGGAAAAATTCTGGCTCTTTACACCTCCCCTGATCAGAGGGAAGCTACGGCAATTTTCTGCCTTTGCAGCTTTCTCTCCTGACAGATTATCAAATGGGGCCCTGACTCTGACCTAGAGTCATGGTAGAAACTGCAGACATAGACATTCTTTGGTGCCTGTACATTTGAAACATACATTATGAAAGATCACTCAATGTATTCCTTACAGACTCATACTGTATGTAACTATCACGGGATTATAAAAGATGCAGTTTCAGCCTTGACGCTAAATGCTTTTGCTGCGGTGGCTGCAAGTCAGACTGGTCGTGTCACGTGCGCTAGATTCCCAAGGTTTCGTCTCTGCTTTTGCTTACCGCAATATTTTCAACACGATATCGGGGCAGCTTCTTGGGCCTTATTATCACTGTGGCGGTTCCATGGAGATGCATTAGGGTTTGGCTGCCATTCTGACAATGCGTTCACTGCATAAGCAATCAAAGCAGCTGCATTCATTTTGCTGAGTGCATGTTAACAGCAGTACACCACAGGTTTGCTGCACCTCAGAATCTGAACATCCTTATTTATCTCACCTGCTTTTCATTGTTTGGGGTTTTTTTTAAAGCACCTAAAGGGTTTAGACCATGTCATTGGCTTTGTAAGGATTTGCACAACTCACTTTTGGAGGAAATGAAACTCAGTTAAATTACAGAAGAAGACTAAAGCAGTTGAAATAAGTGAACTTTTGTGCTCCTTACTGTAAGTTTTGCACTTGACTATAATATAAATGAGTAAAAAGATTTTGGACCTGATCCTTAGCTGATATAGATTATTGATTTATACGAGTTAAGAATCTAGCCTTTTGATTCAGAACTTCTTCATTAGAAGAAAATAAATTCCCAGGCTAAGAACTTCATGTTCTAAATCTGAAGCAAGAGTGGTTTTTTGTTTGTTTGCTTTCTGACTGGATTATAAACTTTTTTGTGTGGAAAAAGATTTACTGTATCAGAAAAAAATGAAAAGCCAAGTGAGTCTCACAGTTCTTAGGAAAAAACATCCTCCTGAATGTATGCAAACTGTCATTCTCATATAACATTTGGAAATAGATGTACAATTTAACAGAATATTAATCATATCACAGAGTGAGTCATTAAAGTGTTCTTGATGATGATTTCCTTCCATTTTATTTAAATATAACGCAATTAATATTTTACTAGCAGTAAAACACAGAAGGTAGAAAGTCCATCCTGATGGCTTTATTTAAACTAAAAGGCGATAAATTAAAAATCAAACTGTTAAAACACGTGGTTTAGCTAAAAATGCTGTTTACCCAGTGGTAAAAACTTCAGACTAAAATGCTTAAATGTTGTCCAGCTTATTGACTTTGTGGCCCTGTTGCCGTATGTAAGGGGGCTGTAGTGATGGGTTAGGAGGAGAGGTGCACAAAGCAGCAATAAGATGGAAATCTCTCAGGAATCAGCATCCCTTTGTAAGGGTTAGGCCGTGGGACCTACTCTAAAGCTGTTGTCACTGGAGGTTTTTAAGAACAGGTTAGATAAACACCTGTCAGAGATAGCTGAAGTATCCTAGCTCAGTGCAGGGTGCTGAACTAGGTGCCTTCTTGAGTTCCCTTCCAGCATAGGCAGTATGTGAGTCTTTCGTTTGGGGAGGCTATGCCCTCCAACATTTTTCCTGCCTTAAGGGAGGGCGATGGGGGGAGGGAATGGAGAGGAGTCAGCAGTGGGCAGGGCATTGGGAGAAGAGGCAGAGCACAGGTGGGAAGAGTGGATTGAGGGCAGGGCCTTGGGGAAATAGGCCAAGCAGGAGTGGGACCTCATGGAGAGGGGGTGGGGGGCACAGTCTGGGTGCTCGTGGCCCACACACACTTCTAGGGAGCTGCCGGCACTCCTCCTCCCAGGGTACAAAGATGGCAGGCCAGCAGCACTCCTCCAAAGAGAGGTGACTCGCATCTGGTATTTGTCCCCTGCATGGCCAAGCCTCTTATACGTGCCACCCATGCCTTCCAGCCCTACATTGCTGTGATTCTAGGTTCTCCAGATCACTGTTCCCTTGCCCCTAGGTGGGGTCTGGAACAGGTGTTTCTGAGGAGGGCTGATTCAGGCAGTCTCTCTGTCCTGATAAGTGTCTCATCTCTCTTGGTCTCTGCCCTGGAATTTTCCATGAAGTCCTTACAGGCAATGCACAGAGTCTTAGGTCCCTTGTGTTAGCAGCAGGTTTGGGATTTTGCCGAGGACAAGAGCTTTGGCTGGGCACACGTTTTCCCCTTGAAACTCCCCAAACCAATGCCTCTTCTCCTCAGCCTTTTACTCTCTGTACTCTGGGGAGTGGTGGGGGAAAGTACCTGGCAGCTGATTCATTCAAAGGGTGACCTTTCCCAGCCTCTCCTTTGTACTTTGCAAAGAAGTGACTTTTTTGTTGCTCTGGCAATTGGGATCAAAACCATTACTTCGATCAGAAGGCTTTCAGGCTATTTTCTCTTGGGAGTCCCTGTTGAAAGTGAGACAGTATTTTCATGAGTCTTCTTGACTCTATGGCACTTTGACTCCACACTGTTTATATGAATCATCTTGATTGTCAGGACTGAAATAGCAAACCTCAGGTAGGTTATCCAGAAAATCTCATCTTTAAATCTACAGGCTTTTGGTAAAACAAACTATTCTATAGAGCAGTGTTTCCTGAAGTGTGGGTTATACCCCCAATAGTAAGTAAAGTAAGTTTCTATCTGTTATGTTTGCAAAGAAAATCTTCAAAACAAGAAGTCAGTTCAACTGATGCTGAGAAACTGCCTGAATTTGCAGAGAGCCTGGAAAAATAGCTCTGAGGTGAGAACTTTTCCATTAATTTCAGTGGATGTGAACTCAGATTCCAGCAGGGATACTGTAAATGTGAGTAGTGTTAACTATTTCATTGCTGATTAAAGCATGCGAGAAAGTATCAATGTATAGATCAACATTAACATTTCCTATAATGGAGGAAGGCACTAAGAATTATCTGAAGGAGGTGTGGGAGCAGAAGTAATTTCATTTCCCTGAAGTGGATTCAGCTTTCAAAAGTTTAGGAAACCTTGCTATAAAGGGACACTGTTAACCCTTGTGTTCCTGACCTACTATGTGACCCACCACTCTCTACACCTCAGTTTTCCCATCTGTGAAATGGGATAATTATATTACCCCCCCTTTTGTAAAGTGTTCTTTAAATCCACAGATAAAAATCACTATATATAACTGATAAATATTGTTATGTTTTTTGTTATTCATTTTCAATATTATTCTAACTCACTGACCTTCTTACCCTTCCAATATTTTCAAGTATTTGGAAATCAACTTAAGTGTTTGGGCAAAAATTATTTGCATATTATGTGCATTTTTTTAGGAAAATATTAAAAGTACAGTGCATTACTAATATATTTTCAGTGAACAGATGTTCAATTTGGCTTAACACTGCAATCACTCATCTTATTTTTAGACTAATTACTCTTCAAACCTGACAGTGCTATTCTGAAACTTAAGCACCATTGAAAGGAAGTAGAGTGGATTATTGTGTCTTTATGAGTTTTTTTTTTTTAGATTTTCTCATAACAGTGATTTTTAACATCTATCTCAGACTTCCTAATACATTACTTTAAGATGTACTATGGGAATGATAATTAATTATATAATCCTATATGAACATATAGTATATATTATACAACTCCACTGAACTTGATCAACACTTGATCCTGATCTCACTGATGTTTGTATAATTCTGTGGGTTTCAGTGACATTACTCTGGATTATATCCATGTAAATAAGGTAATTGAATCAGGCCTGCTATGTTGCTCCCTTTTCCCCAGAAATTATCATACCAATGAATGTAGAAACTACCCTTTCTATTCCCGTGGTAATGGCACAAAGCCTGATTTAAATAAAGACGAGTCTTTCCATTGCTTCAATGGGCTTTGGATCAGGCTAATAGAGCTCCTTATTTCTAACATAATGTTTCAAATCAAGACATGGGATCCAATACAAAGCTAATTAAAACTAATGAAAAGACTCACTGGCTTCTACAATGTGAGGACAGAATTGATAGTCTTGGCAATCATGCACTGCTATGTCCTATGCACATTTTGTCTCCAGCGCTATCTGTTCTATACTCTTCACAAGCACTAAATTCTCATAAAAATGTAATTTAAAAAATTAGTCTGGTTGGAAGTATCACAAGCTGTCCCTAATATAGTATGTGTCTAAAAAAGACAGCTGAGTATCGTGCTGACATAAATGAAGGAAAGAACTGTATGTTCTCTATCTTTTTTAACTACTAATTGTTTTATAAAATTGAATTCTTTTTTTCAAGTCTTCATCTTTCAAATTAAAACGACACAGACTTGCTCTTGTACTGCAGTTGGGATACAGTTTAGTTTATGTTAAATGAATTATATACAGGATGGATAATGAAATATTCAATAATAATTACCCCTGTAATCATTCGACCCTGTAACAACAAAGAAAATCACTAATACTTAATTCCGGTTAATTAGCAGTGAAATCTGAATACTTGGTAGATTGAGAATCCAAAAGCTACTCTCCCTAAGGACAAAACGTATCTCATACTTTAGCATAAATAATAATTTGGATGCCATAATTTTGACTAAATTTGTGTTTATAGGTAAGGCTGCCTCTGTCACAAATAATTCCATTTTGAACTAACTGTAAATCTAATCCAATGTATTGTACTTTAGAACAATGTTGCAGTCATAATGGAAATACTTATTTAATGGACCCATGGGAAAACACTGGAACTGTTCACTTTCACAGTTAATCACAGTTTCTCCAGACAGAAGACTTAAGACTCCTTGCATATGTGCATTTTGGTACCATGGAAAGTACAAAATCACATGATGACAACACATCATGTTTACAATCATTTATGCAAGGATCTCAAAGCATTTTACTAAATTGGGTAAAGTATAATTCTCATTTTGCATATGGGAAACTGAGGCACTGAGAAATTAACACCTTCTGCATAGAGTTACCACTGACATCGCGCGTCCCAAATGTACGTTTGTAGTGTCAGATTCTTTGTGCCTTACCTACGGACACAAGATGAGTCACTGTCAAAGCCAGGAAGAGAACCAATGTCTCCTCACGCCCAGTGTGCTGATCAGACCACTGTGTTTACATATAGGACACACGTATTACAGATTCTATTGGATTGCGTACCGTGAGTGTTTCATTTCCTTTCAGTCTGAAAACCAATATGTTCTATCTCTGTATAAATGTAGGAAAAAGTGCCTCCCTTCACATGTTTATCCATCAACTCCCACTCTGCCTTTCTGTATATATGTATGCAAGTGTGCTTTCGCTAGTGCTGTCAGCTAATTTGCTAGAAGATAGACAGTCCACCAGCACAAATGGGGCTGGGAAGATGGATAATACAATTATTTTCCAGTTTTCAAAAAAAAAATTCCAACTTAGATTTTCAAACTGACTAAATTATTTTTGGGTGCCCATATTTAGGCACCTTAAAATGGCCTGGTTTTCAGAGTGTGGCCATTCAGCACTCTTGAAAATCAGGCCCCTTTAAAGCCTCTCCACTTAGGCCTTCGAAGTTGAGAAAAACCAAATAATTTTGTTCCCTTTTAAAAATCAAGGATTCCATGTCTCATCAGTAGTGATGTGGGGGGGGTTTGTCTCTGCTGGGAAAGGGTACAGAGTTGTGAGTACAGTTTAAGTTCTTAGGTTGAAATATGGTAAGAGCATCCGTGTTTTCATATCTCCATTCTAAACCTGTGCATTATTTAGAGGCTAGTGGAATGGCACCCATATACAGCAAGTATAAATTTGTCCATTTGACTCAACCGAAGTGAGGGATCATATTTAAATAATCCTGAAATCCCAAGGCTGTAGAATTGTAAAATTAAGTTAGCATTCTCTTCACTGGATATTTGATGGTAGTGTTTTATCTTCCGTGTTATTGAGAGTGGATGCTACTGAGATCTGTTGTTATCTCTTGCAGTTGGCGTGGTATCCTATGGCAACAACATCACCTTGTTATGAGTTGGTGTAATGCAGCATTTAAAAAAAAAATCACACTGAGCTCTCAGCTTGAAAGGTAACTTGTGTCTGTACTTCAATATTTTATAAAGCACTTAAACGAACATGCAGTTTGGTAGGTGTGAAATGATCATATGTTACCACTTATATATTCTCAGGCACCTTTCTTTTTGATATTTAAGCCTATTCTTTGTTTTTCTCATCACAATTTGCCTTTTTATTCTCCCCTTTTTGCTTTCATTTAATTTTTTTGGAGGGGTTTGGAAAGATTTGATTTTTTTTTTAATTCTTCCTGTCACTCTTCTGTATTGTAGGATCCTTAATTCCTCTCCACCCCCATGTGAGCCACATAGTGCTTTGTGAGCCTTGAAGCGCCTGCTGTAAAATCGCCCACTAGACTAGACAGAAAGAGATGATTCCTCAAAACAAAAATCAGTTTCTATGCAAATCTAGTTAGCCTTGCCATAATGATACTCCTTCAGAAACAGAGGCTTCTGCCGCTTGAGGTAATGGACTTCTCTTTAAAGGCCAGTTTGTGAAGGCCCTTGTGCAGATGAACAGAGCCTGGGGAAGCATGAGCTTTGGGAAGCTCAGCCTTGGGAGCAGAGGGTCCCCTAAAGGTGAAGAGAGGTGCTAATTCTACTCACCAACACTCCAACAGCCCATAAGGTGGGCTAGTCCCCTCAGAAAGGTCATATTAAAGCCTGCAGCATCCTGTATGGTCCCCTTGCTCACTGAGCTACTCAAGAATAGGTTGTGTCTCTTTCAGGTATAATTCCTCTGTCACAGGGTGAATTGGCCCTTTAAGAGGAGACTGGTCCAGGCCACCTGGTCTGACTGAGGGCAGCTGGTTTCTCTGATGAGCCAGAGGGGGACAAGAAATGAGAGGGAGAAAGTATAGCTGGATTGAGGAGGCAGTTGTAGGTGACTTCTGCAGGGAGTAAGGGGACTCTGTGGGTTCTAATGCAGCTCTAGGAAGAAGAGCTGTGAACTCCTAGTCCAAGGAAAGAGAGATTGAACTGGGCACTGGGAAGGAGACCTTGAGGTTCCTGATTTAAGGAGACAGAATTGTTTGAAACATGGAATGAGTGGCCAGCTGGGTGAGGTACGTATGGACTAAATAAACTGGGTCCCTCTCCAGAAGGGGAATGTTTTTAAATGATATATACTGGGTGAGTTTTTGAGGAGGCTTAGGAGAGAGGGAAATTGAGTAAGTTGCTGCAAAGCCACCGCAGGCCATAAACAGGTGCCTGGGAAGTGGCCACCCATTAACACCCTCCTTGGGCTCCCCAGGAGATGAAGCAATTTCACAGCTGCTCTACTTGAGCCAGTAGCTAAGTATAATAATTTGGCCCTTTCCTTTTGGCAGTAATAAGTCTTTTCCCCTCTATTTTGTGGGTCAGCCTCTAGGGAGCAAAATCACACACTCAAAGCCAGTGCTTTTTGGCACAATCTGCATTGTGTACAAAACCAACGCATTATAGCACTATTTGTAAGGAAGCAAAGAAAAAATTGCAAGACAGGATGTATAAGGTATGACACCATGGCCCCTCTGTATTCTTTGTCTCCTATCCTGGGAGCATAAAGCTTTATTCTCAGCTTAATGACTCCTCCTCTTAATTTTCCTTTAGAACCTAAACTGTGAGGAAGGAGGAAGAGGAAAATCACAAGAGGACAGAAAGAAGAAGATAGGAAAGATCTAGGGAAACAGAAGGCTAGGAAGAAACAGCTCACAGTTGATAGAGGATCTCCAGAGATATTCCTCAGAGACCATCAAGACATAGGAAAGTACAATCCTGCAGGCCCTCAGATTCCAGAGAAGAAATGGCTTTGCAAATCAGATCCCTCACCTCTTTCCTTTAGCCACATGACTTTGACTTAATCTGGCTGGTCTTGTCTTTAGGTAAGTGCTAAACTGTTGGTGGTGCTGCTGATTCTTCACAGCCCACCATGCAACCAGATCTCTCATTGCCTTTTCTCTCCTGCCTTTTTCTTACTACCTTCCCTCCCTACTCCTGACCATAGCTAAATGTGAGTATCCTCTGGGATTATGGGGTCCCTTGTAACCTCTTTCTTTCCCATTACAGTGTATGGGGCATGGATTTGCTTTCATCACTCTTTCTGGGGTGATATGTTATTTTATTATTATTACCATTTTCTCTCTTTTGATTTCAGGGTTGGGGGTTGTATTTTTGTACTACATTCAGTCTCTTTTTTTAAATAATAATCGAGAAATGATTCTCCACCAGCACATAAAATATGCAGTAGGACATCACCTATCTTATGTTTAGGCTTTTGTCACCAGAGAGCCAGAGAAATCTACAATAGCAAACTACTGCTAGTCTCTCAGTGCCTCGCTTCCCTATCTGTGAAATGAAGATAAGGATGGGATTTTCAAATGCACTGAGCATTGTGACCTAACTTGGCTACTATTGAAGTCAATGGGAATTTTATCATTGACTTCAGTGGGAGCAAAGTTGGGCTAATTTTGAGCATTTCTGAGAATCCCATCTAGTTTTACACAAGAAGTCTCTGGCAGAGCTGGAACTCCTAATTTCCTGCATCTCAGTTTGATGCTTTAACCACTTACTCGACCATCCTTTCCCTCTCTCATTTTAATATGAATTATGACATACCATTGACTAACATGAGTGTGCCATTGAAAGACTTCCTCATTTGCAGACAACTGATGCTGTGTACCCTTTCTACCTGTTCTCACTTGGTAGCAGTTTGTATTGTTTTCATGGTTAAAAGCTGTGCCCCATACTCTGAAGTTCTTACCCCCTTTAGTTTAAGTGATGAGTGAGGAATTTGGGATAGTTCTGTATATTTTTAATATTTAAAACAGCAGTAGACAAAAAGAAATAGAATTCAGACACCTTTTTATACTGAATCCCAAAAAGATTATTATAGAGAACAGAAGAAAGAGATCTAGTAATAGGAGCATACAACTGAGGTTGCTTTCATCTAGAATCCCAGACTAATTTAAATCAGGAAGAACGCTGTACTATTTTTTTCCCAAGGCAAGGTGATCATGATATGGTAAATGAATCTGGAAAACAAAATTATATCCAAAGTTCATAAGATGGATTGTTGAAAAAAGACATTCCAGTCACCCACATCAAAATTCTTGCTGTGTTCACTGCTGCAATAAGCAATACACTTCATTTGCTGCCCAAAGACAAGAAGACTGTGGTATATAAATTAAAATTACTTGATTGATCAGGGATGAATTTATTTTGATCTGAGTTGGTACGTTCTAGCAATGACCTTACTAAATCTAAATCTTAGTCTTTGCCAAAATGTTAGTGTCAGGATTCATTTAGCACTGATAAGGGTATGATTAAGCTGCAATCATTGGGGTCTTCATAGTATTTCAAAAGAATGATTCAGGTAGGGGGATTTTAGGGACAGCACATATAGCTTTTAAAACAGGATCAGCAATAAGCCTTTTTATGGAAAGACCTTTTCTGCTGTAATAGCAGTGTCTAAATATCATGTCCCCAGAGAAGAGAGATGACATTTACAAAGCATATGGATCAAATCAAGTGGTGGTGTTTCATTCTGGTTCTCCTTTGTGTAAATGTTTCAGTAGTTTTCTTTAAATAAAAATATTAAAGCCAGCTCTATATTAGAAAAGGTTTGTCATGATAAATTGCCCTACTATAGATGCAGCTGATACCAGCAAAGAAATGCTTTTGCTGGCATCACTGATACCCATTGGCAGGGCTGCTAGCGTGTTTCCACGCCTCAGAAAGGCCTCATTGCCATGCCCATGTCTCTTTCGGGGCACAGTTCTAGTCTTTAACATAAAATTTGTTTTTATGTTAAAATTTAGGAATATCAAAACGAAAAGCAGTTCCTCTGCCCACCATGGGCCACAACTCCTGGAGTCTTTCCCCTTGTCTCGTTCAGTGAGGAAAGGTAATGCATCCTTGCCTTCGATCCCTGGGTCTTGGGGCCTACTGCAAGACTAAAAATAGCTGCGTGAATGTTGTGGGTCGAGCAGCAGCTTGGGCTCTCAGGTCCAGCCAACCCCCTGGGTGTGAGCTTAGATGGCTAGGGAAGGGAAGTGGGGTGAAGAGGCAGGAGAGGATAAGAGGAGCAGGTGTGGAGTGAAGCTGAGGTGGAGGCAGCGAGGGTGGAGGATTGGAATTTACTGTCCAGCAGCACAGGGCAGAGAAAGTCAGAACTTTCTCCAGTTTGGACTGGAATGTCCAGTGCTCCCAGCTTTGGCTCCTTCTGCTCTTAGCAAACGGAATCTCCGGCTGGCTGCTCTCTGCAGTTCTTGCCCAAGGCTGTATGATGTAGGGCAGTGGAAATGAGGCCCTAGTGCTCCAAAGTGGTGGTGGGGTGTCCACTACTCACTTCTGGTTCCAGGGAAGGGGTAGTCCTGACTGGGCCCTGTTTTGACTCGTCTTGCTGTTTTAGCTGCTTCTGGTCCTACCAGATAATATAACTTACCCACCTTCCTAAAGTGCGTTGAGATCCTCAGGGGAACATAAGTGCCAAAGAGTTGCTCTTGTTTTATACAGAATCTGCCAGAAGTTTCTGCTTGTCTTTGTCACACTAAAATAATAAGCACTGCTGAATCTCACCTCCAAAGCCCCAACTGAATTCTATTTTGGCTGTATTAAGTGGGAACCCCCTTCTCCCTCACCGCCATGCCTTTGGGCAAGTTGTGAAATGTTTGCTTGACTTCTATATTTATTAAGGAGACTTAAGTCTGAACTGTCAGAAGGCCTTGGCACAAGAAGGCTGCCTGGGCTACTGATGTGTGTTCACTTTTGCTAGGTACATACGTCAGAAAATTTGGTAAAAGTTACTCCTGCAAGAAGAGGCCAGAAGTGTTGTGGCCACGCAGAAATGGACTGAAGTGATACAAATATCTACATGGGGAACAAATATTTAATAATGAGTCTTCAGTCTAGCAGAGAAAGAAATAACACAATCCAGTGGCTGGAAGATGAAGCTAGACAAATTCAGGCTGGAAGTAAGGAGTAACTTTTTAACACTGAGAGAAATTAACCATTGGAATGACTTACCGTGGGATGTGGTGGATTCTCCATCACTGATGGTTTTTTTAAATCCAGTTTGGATGTGTTTTTAGAAGATATGTTCTAGGAATTATTTTGGGGAAGTTCTATTCCCTGTGCTGTACCGAAGGTGAGACTAGATGATCACTGTGATCCGTTCTGGCCTTGGAATCTACTATACTGTTCCGATAGAAGCGAGCTTCACACTCATCAAGACTAACTTGCTGCGGATGTCCTCCTGCAACCTTCCAATAATAACACAAGGCAAAGAAACACTATCATGAAGGTGGGGGAGGGAAGCCTAGAAAAGCTCTCGATACAGTGGCAGGCAAAGACCAGAATTTGCTATGGGCAGTGCTCTGTGGATAGTAAATGATGTGTTCAGCACATAGATGCTACAGTGATAGGTGTGACAGAAAAACCAGAGATTAGTACATTAAAATCTACACTGAGGATCAGCTCCACTAGGAAAGAGGGCAAAATGATACGGAAACATGGCATGAAGCAAAAGAGATGCAGTTGGGCAGGCTGATCAGCATCCTATTTTATTTTTTAAATAATGAATAAAATGGAGCATTAAGCTGTTAACAATTCAGTTTTTATTTCTCATATAAAATGGAAATGAGGTCAAATCTGCACCAATATCTATGGAAGGATAAAGTGAAAATAAATCTCCAGAGCCCAGGTCTGTCCTGAGATTCGCAGATAAAACAACATTTGACTTCACAGAGTTGAGGGCAGAATTAGGCCTAACGTTATTTTATTTAAAATTCATATGCAATGAAATCTGCACTAACGGTCCTCTCCATTAAGCAATCCCCTAGCTTAAGCAACCATCTCAGGATATCCTCAAGATGTACTCTATTCAGCCGCTATCTAAAGACCTGTATCAGACACCAAGATATTGACTGGTCGCTTGGGTGGACATTTAAGGCACAAGCCACTATATTTAAAATTGTGACTGCTGAAATAGCCTGATGAGAGTCCGATTAGGGCATCAGCCTTCTGCATTTTGCACAGCTTGGGAGGGGGGGCAAAAAGGTGGTTTTCAGTCAGTTCTCTGGCCCCTTGATCCTGGGGCTGCCACATGCCAGGCAAGTCCCAAATTGTCAGTCTGTAGCCCCACGGGAGATAAGAATGTCTGTTTATAAATAAGTTCCAAAATTTGCAGTAGTGCTGATAGCTCATTCAAGCTGACTGATACAGTTTTGCCCAGTTAAACTTTGTAAAAAGTATTCTTTTATTCATTTTAATGCACTTATGTACGCTGGTGATTGGCACGGTATAAAAACCTAGAGAGAGAAATATGTCTAAGGTAAAACTTTCCAAAGGGCCTAGGTGACTTAGGAGCCTAACCCCAATTTTCAAAAATGACTGGGCTTCAGAATAATTAAAAGTTAGTGGGACTTAGGTGCGTAAGCCCCTTTTGAAAATGGGACATAGGCTCCTAAAGCACTTGGGCTCCTTTTACAATTTTACCCATAATTATTTTGGAAAGGACCAGTTTAAATTACCCCCTTATGGAAAAGTTCTCCAGTAGGAATTTAACTGAGTGGGCCATATAAAAATGTGATCGAGTGCTGTAGAAATTATTCTAAAAACACAATACAACTGAAAAGATTGACTTTTTTACATATACAATTCTATAGCAGAGCTATAATTCTCACTTTTATTCACAAAATCTGCAGAAAAGCAATCATTTTCTATAGGACTTCGTCACAAGACACAATAATAGAGAATATTTAACACTCATTTCAAACACACACATAACATTTTAGCAAATTGTTTAGTGAAATACCCAGCAGCAAATGTCAGCATCATCCAGTAAGTGGATTTCAGGCATCCTCTTTGCAGAGAGCAAAGGCTTGTCAGAGAGCATTCCACCAAGATCTGATTAAATGTTTCTAGAGATCAGAGGACTTCCATGCTCCCAAAGCAAACATAATTTTAAGTCTTTTCATTTAAGCAAAGATCCTTTGCAACTCCTTTCAGTTTTTTTATTTCCGGGGGGGAAGCAAATAGAAAAATAATGACAAAACAAATCAAATCTAAACAAAAACATATGTAACATTTTATCCAGGCAATGGCTTAGTTACAAACACTTAGTTCATAATAATGGATTGCGAGTACTGTACCCTGATTCTGCATTGCAACCTCTGTTGCTGCTGCACACAGATGGATCCACACTGAATAATTCACAGTGCAGAATCAGGGCCTTAACCATGACTCTTTTATCAAAGATCACGGGACAAGAGGCAGTCTTTAATGACAACCTGAGTAGTAGGGGCTAACTCATGAAAAGAGGAACCAGGAGCTCTTAAATTCGAAACCCAGCCCCAATGCTGACTCCGTCTGTGGTTTTGAACAAGTCTAATAGGGGTCCACCCACACAGAGCTTATTGCAGGATTGGGGCACATATCTGTCAAACATCAGCTTCTTCCCACAAACTGGGGAGCCAGAACGCTCAAATATTTTATAAAGATTATTTTTTTAAATGGCAAAAGTGGGGGGATTTTAAAAGATAACTCTCCTCCTTTACTAAAAAATAACTGAGCCATGTTTGCTCAAACTTTCCCAAAAATATCTCTCTTGGGCAGAGAGCAGAAGAAGAAAATTTCAGCTTGAAAGGTGAAAGTTTTGTAGAATTATAAGCCACTGAAAATAGGTGAGTTATAATGGAAAAGCTTAGGCAGCTTTAACATCAGTCACTGTTTTCTCGAGCAGTAATATGTAACTTTCACTAATAATAACCATAGCTACCCTATCTAATGGACAATATACTGACCCTCTATGCACAAATAGGGGCATTATCAGTTTCTATGTTGCAGCACACAGGAAATTATTAACTCGGATGATAAGACAAGCTCATTCTCTCTGCCCTGCCACTGGCTCAGGTTACCTCTGCATTCTTCAGTCTCTGCCAGCAGGGAATGCTTCGAATTGTGACTGAGATAAGCAACCTCGAAGGATTTATGTGAGCAGAAAAAGCATACAAGCTAATGGGAAACCAATATTTGTAAAAGATGTTCTGGATTTTATTATGCATCTCCTTTAGTTGACAGTTCATTTCCCTCTTCTTTGAGCTTGGTCGATGTCAAGTCCACTCAGTGACTGGTATTTGTAATGAGAAACTGACTCAGCATTGCCCACAAATGTTACATTGCGTTTGCCAACCAGAACAGTGGGGATTTTAGAGCCAAGTGTGAACCCACAGACTCTGGCAAATCACTGAGGACCTGATTCTGCCTCCGTCATTTGCAGTGAGTGGCACCCTTCTCCACAAGTACCCCCAATGATCTGAGTTCATCTAACTGCCAAGTAAGATACTACTCAGCATGCAAGTAGGGGGCAGAGTCAGGCCCTGGGCTATTCATATTGTTAGAATAAGATTGTGTCATGTAAGTCACCCCATCAGGATGAGCACTGGGGTGGTTGTACATCAAGTAGGCGCAGTGTCTCCTGGTGTTCCGTGTGTGTGCGCATGCGTGCGTGCATTGTAGGAACTCTTCTGGAAATGACACAACATATTTCATCTTTACATCAGGGAAACTGAGCAACAGAAGGACTAAAATGCCCAACAGTGTTAACTAGGAGACCAAAAACTTTACTGCACTGCTTTTGAATTGTGGCAGATGGGGAGAGGTGAAGTCCCTCTTCCCCCAAACAAGCATGGGATGCAATAGGATAAAACAACCACACAAGAGCCCAGAACCCCAAGACCAGTTTCCTTACATAATTTTAAAGCCACACCTACAGCAGCAGATGGGAAGAGAACATAATGGGACAGGAAGTGTGGATGGACTGGGGCAGAGGGGTTCAGGCTTGGTGAAACAGGTTGAAGAATCTGTAGGTCCTGGAATGAAATGCAAGGTTCCGGGTCTCACCATTCTTCTGACATTAGCAAGTGTCTGCGAAACCCAGTGGCAAAGTGTGTTTCTCATCCTCATCCAGTTTCTCATCCTCATCCAGTGCTGCTTTACATAGAGGGCCACAATTTATTACTGCTGTCAATTATTCCATTTGTTCGAGTGGCAGAGGTCTGTGAGCTGGATATAAAGGTCCGAAACCTGCTCATGGCTTAGGTAGGGCACAGATGCTACTTGATGGGGTTTCTGTTTTTTCCAGTTCGCTTTTACAAACAGGAAATTACACACACACACAAAACTATGTTAACAGCTCACGAAGAAGGTTGGCAAGTCAAATGCTCAGAAGTTAGGAAATGCAGCCTACTTGTGCCTATGTTTTATGACACACTCTTTAATTACATAATCATATACTGTTTTTTCGATAGGACCCCTGCCTCAATCAGTGCATAGGATGAACCTCCTTTGGGGATGAATCAAGGCTGTGTAACAAAGGAGGCTGTTGTTTGTCAGATCTGTGCCTCATCTGTTAGAGAAGTTGGAAGCTGTGTAGTGAATAAAGCAGGGGATAGTAGTAATAGAAAGGCCAGTCTTGTGGTTAAGGCAGTTGGCTGGATCCCTGCCTCTGCCACTATTGTATGCTAGGCAAGTCACTTAAACCAAACATTTCCCATGTGGTTACTCATTTTCTGGGTGCTCCATTTGAGACCCTGGAGTGTGATTTGCAGAAGTGAGCATTCACAGCTGCAACCGGTCAGTTGGAGCTGTGCTTTGAACATCTGTAGCGCTCTGAAACATCAAGTCCTAGCCTCCAGTTGGGCACCCAGATTTACTTTTGCCCTTACTCTCTCTCTGTTCCCTGGCTGTAAAATGGAGCTAACAACACCCCCTCATGTCACAGAGGTGTTGTGAAATAAATGTATTAATATTTGTGAAGCACTCAGATAACACAGTGATGAGCACCATAGAAAAATCCATGAGAAAATTTTATAATTCTATATTCAGAGCAGGGTTAGAGTAGTGTGTGTTCAAAAGGCATGGGACCACACACTGAACAACAAGGAGAAAACAAAATATTGAACAGATGCTCATTAATTGAGCACCTTCCATTCTGTGTCCTGACTGAGCAGAGGTCCTATGGAAGAACATATATGATCATCTAATTAAAGATTGTATCATAATACATATGCACAAGGGGTTGAGTTAAGGTTGTACAGGCAGCCTTAATTCTGGCATTTCCTAACTTTGAACCTTAAGGCTCTTTTAATATTGCTTTTTTGTGTAATATAAAAATTGAAACCAAAACCCTGGATCTGAAGACTTGTCAGATCTGAGATGTTTGAAAACTAAATCTGGATCCACATTTTGCCTCTCAGAGCCAGTTTGAGGTGTGCTATTCTAGATGAGTGCACTCCCTCTTTTCTGTGTGAGAACAAACCATGAGATTAAGAAGAAGCAAATTACTGTATTTTCAATACCAATTTATTCATATCCAATTTTACTTACCCAAATGTGTAAAGTAGAGTTAAGCGGCTAGCTTGTCAGCTGGTGTCAATTATTGTACTTCCATTAAAGCTTTACACCATCAGTTTACACCAGCTGGGAATCTGGGCCCAGTATTTTCACCACTTTGTTCAAATTTACGTAGCAAAATAGCAGCATCTCCTCCTGGTTCCAGCTCACACTGACCAAAAGCACATGGGAGAGTATGCTGCACCCTTCTGCGGAGCTGGAGGCACATTTCTTCCTAGAATTCTCTCAGTGCGGTCACCTGAACTTCACCCTCAAACCAGGCCATCTAAGTCTGCCTCAATCTTGCCCAAAGTAACTTATAGTAACTCAGACATCAGGCTGAATACAGCATTAATGAATGCTATTTCTGCCTAATTAATACAATGTAATCAACTGGTCCATGAATACTTCAGAATGTTCTTAATTACTCTATTTTTATCAGCCTGAGTGCCAGACACAGCAGTACAAGTGATCATTAGTGCCAATGTTTAAATTCTGAGGATTGCAACATTAGTCACTGCATTTTGCTTCATTTACATTTGCTGCTTTGATCCCTCTGCAGTTACCTTTTTGTCTTCCATTTGCTGTCATTATCCAGTTTAAAAGCTTTAGTTTATGAATTATTTTATAAATACTGATTTTCATGCTTCTAAAATGACAAATAATCAGACTCCGGACATCATTTCAATATATTAGGAACTGAAAAAACAGCAACAATGGTTTAGGGGGCTTTCCGGAGGCATTTGGGAAGGAAAATCCACTTTTTTATGGGATTATCTGTCTTCAGTTCATTAGTTTATATGGCAATTTGACTCTCCAAACCCCATTTTATAGTTAAGGATATATATGACATAGAGGAACATAATATAGACAAAATCTGTGACCTCTTCCCTCCATTAATGAGTAGATTATTAATATTTACATTAGTGTCTGCAGGCCTCTATCAGGGATCATGGCCCATTATACTAAACGCTGTCCAATCACATAGCAAAAAGACCGTGCCAGCCTTCAAGAATTTACAATCAAGATTATGGAATCTTTTCTATAAGTATATAGAGCTATGTATTTTCACTTAAAGTATAGGACCAAAAGGCAGATTATGAGCCGCCCCACAGTAGTAGGTCTTCAGGAGCCATACAAGTGCAAGCCTCTTACAAGTCCTGCTCTGGGGAAGGATTTTGATCCTGATGGCAAACCCCACAAAGTGTGTGAGACTAACCCAGCAGGAACCTGGGCCCAGCCAGCTATTGAGATACATGATTCAGCATATTTCCCCAGTAGCTGCCACTGTCTGTAAAATAAAGCTGTTCCCTCGAGATGGAAACATGAAGGACGTGGCTGTGTTATCCTGGCCTGCCTTTATCTAAAGGGTGAATAACCCTCTTTGGTGCCGCTGCCTTGCAGATGCAGGGAGATGTAGTTTGGAACCTTGTGCCTGTGAGGATGGATGTGGCCAGGAACAGAAATACGGCCCTGACCCAGTTCTGAGCTCTGAGCCCTGTGCCCACAAATGACATCAGTGGGAGTTTGCATGGGTGCAGGGGTTGGGGCTTGTGTTTGGATTATAATTATACAATTAATACTAATGTAGATGATTAATTTTAGGAGTTTATCTGCATACTTGAATGTCAGATATGAATATCTTGCATTTTAATTGTCAGTAAAAGAGAGTAGGCAATTCTGCGCCTGCCAAGTTATATAGGTCGGTCTCCTGCAAAACCTTTTTAAATGTGTTGCTGCAATGTCACTGCTGTGGCTGTTGCAAATCTCCTAACAACATGAGAGTGTGATGGAGATTTTCTGCCAGAGGTTATTGGAACTCTGATTGCTTTGTTAAAATGCCACTTGATTTGTTTGCTTGTTTTGTTCTCCTAATTAGAAAAGAGGGTAGGAAGTGGTGAGAGGAGGACAGAGTAGAAGAGCCATTTCCAGTGTGTAAACAAACCTGGGCTGTGTTACTCATGTCTCAAATACTACGACTCGCTGTGGGTGGGCAGGAGAGAGTTGTGTCATGGGAGTAGCATCAGCTGGTGGTGAGACAGTGATGCTAATAAAAAGGGATTGCTCAGTGCTGTAGATTTACTCCATTTAGTGAAGTGACTCCTGATCCACGTTAACACTTCTTTGAGACAGTGGGTGTGGTTGATAGAAATAACAATACTTTGGGCCTGATTTGTCTCTCATTTGCACCAGTGTCCTTTGAAGTCAGTGGAGTCACACCTGTGTCAAACAGTTGTGTGAGGAAAATAAGGTTCTGAGGTTTATTAGCATATTATATGATCAAAGCCCCCTAGAAACACTAACTAATTCATTGATTTCTTCATTGATCGTCCAGTGTCCTGAAGTTTCTGTACCAGGTATTTTTATTCATCTGGGAAGTGGAGAGCATGAAACACCATTAGCAGCATAATTCAGATTGAAAAAATACAATATCATGAGGCTTGTAAGAATAGTCAAGTGTTGCTAATATGGGAGTGACTATGTGAATCAGATGAGCTACTACTAATATAAGAGCAGCTATAGTCTATGTTAAGCCTCTAAGCATGTTCATGTACAGAATGAACTAAATGTTTCCAGAGGTGTGAGCTAAATTCATGTGCAGTTAATCAAAGTGTTGCCTGCTCTCCTGGCCAAGCCTCTTACTAACATTGAAAGGGTTGGACCCAATGACATCTGAACTCTTCTGGAAAGCTACATGTCTGGTAGGGTTACATTTAGCAATCCCTGAGGAGCTAAAAAGGGGCATCTGTTATAACCAGGCTATTTCCTTTGCCACAACTACTTTTCAAAACACTGTGTCAAGTACCTGAGGGCTTGTCTGCCCGTAAAGCCCAGAGTCGCTAGTGCAGAATAACTATGCTGCTGAATAGTGCTTCTGGCAGTTGAGGTTAATCCACTTTGGAAGATTAAGATAAAGCAGAAAAAGGCACTTTTAGAGGTCATGTCTATGTGGTATGGTACTGTGTACTACAGGAGTGTAATTTCTAAAGCACACTAACAAATTTTGCACTAACCAGTCCATGTACACCCTAATTGTGTGCGTTAAAAGTATCCTAGTGTGCGTTAACATAATTGTTGAACTTTGTTAAAGTGCTCTAGGGAAATTTTAATGCATACCATGTAGGGTCTATATGGACCGGTAAGTGCAAAACTTGTTAGTGTGCTTTAGAAGTAACACCCCAACATTGCACATTACCTCACCATGTAGATAAGCACCCTAATGAAAATAGGAATTTTCGCAAAGGGAGTTAGTGTGGAAATCCTATTGCATTTTAAATTCACAGCCTAATTATTTCTCCCTAACTTCCCCATCAATTCCCCATGTAGACAAGCCCTGAGTTTCATTGAATTCGGTGCTACCATTCCTGATTAATTTATTGCGTTTTCCCATCCCTTTATATTCTTACATTGGTGGGATATTTTTTCAGCAACATATATGACACATAGATTACAGCATTTATTCTTCTGACATGAAATCATATCCACATGACATAATGCTGACTTAAATTATGACATGAAAATTATGAAGTAAATATTCACATTTCGGGTGAAATCCTGCCCATTGAAGTCACTGAGATTTTGCTGATGACTTTAGTGGGGCCACAATTTGCCCATTGTTTCTGGTACTTTTCGAAAAGACATGATGATTTAGCATGTTTTTTAGGGGTACTGCAAATCATCATCTGATTTTTCTCAAACATGCTGAATATTTTAAAAATTATATTGATTTACATTTGGGCATGAGTTTGTGATAAATTGACTAGATCCCCACGACACCTTTGTAATAAAGAATAGGCTTTTGTAAAAAATAAGATATATTGTGGATAGGGTGTGTGAAAGGGGACAAAGATATTAAATATCATAGCTTCATTCCCAGTTTCCTTTGTCACAGTAAGTGGTAGGTATTCTTGGCAAGTGAGAAAATTAATGTATTGAAAGAAGTTGGTGATAGGATTAGAAACCAAATCCTGGCATTTACTAATTGAATTCATTGAATTAAAGAGTAGATTCACTAACTGAAGCTGTCAAATACACTTTTGGAGGCTACTTTGCTGCATATTAGTGGCGAATATAAGCTGGGTGCCAAGTGAGACTTTTTAAATGCATGTGAACATGCACCACTAGAGGCCATCCAAGGTATCCTTGAAATAAAATACCAGAGATTCATGCCAATTAATAAAGAAAATGGGGTTTACCTAGAATCTGAGGACCCAGGCACATTACCTGTGGATTTAGCTTAAGAAGCAGCTTTAACATGATCAAGAGAAACTAATTGTACATTTTCTTCAATAACCTATGCAGTCTTAAAACACCCCTAATCACTCTATTATTTGGTTCTTAAAAGTTGAAATTGATTGTTGGTTTGATTTGGTTTTCTTTATCTGTATAGTTTTATTTCAAGGGTTTTTGGTGGGTTTTTTTTTGCCATTATTGACATAGAATCATAGAAATGTAGGTATGGAAAGGACATCAAGAGGTCATCTAGTCCAGCCTCCTACACTGAGGCAGGACCCCAAGTAAACCTAGTCCATTCATGACAGTTGTTTGTCCATCCCGTTCTTTAAAACCTCCAGTGATGAATATTCCACTGTCACAGTTCAGAGCAATTGCACCTATATTCCTCCTCCAAGGCACCCACTCTCAGGCTTCTTGTCCCCAGCTGAAACCTCTCTTGGGCTGAGGCTTGGGTCTGGCCTCTTCCAGAATGGGAAATGTCCAGGCCACTCAGTTCCCATTCTGCACTGTGAATTCCTCAGCAAGTCCGGCTGCCTAAGCAGGCAGGCTTTGCTTTCTCCTAAGAAGCTACAAACAAAATAATTTCCCATAGTTAAGTTACCACATAGCCCTTCTTGGAAAGCACATTTATTCTTAAATTAAAAGTATTACAGCGAAAACATATAAAAAGCCATAAAAGATCCTACACACATGCGAATCAGATTACTAGAGATCGCCCCAGCTCCCCTGTGCTTACAAGTTCCTAACAGCCTTGGCTAAGAACAAACACAACTTTGAACCTCTGAGTCACTCCTTTGTACAGTTTTGGTCTTTGATCTGAGAACAGGTAGTGTGTAGACAATGCGTCTCTCTTCAGAGCATAGCTTCAGAAGGCAGGGTTTTTGTATAACCAGAGGGTAACATTTGCATTCACCTCCCAGTAGAGATCTCCTGAGAAGCCCGTTCAACTTTAAACGTTCACATTGTTTCAAATAGTTCTGTGATGCTCGTAAGACTTCCCAGGCATTGCAATAGTCAGGTCTCCTCCTTAAAGATGTTGCATACAATCTTGCTATAATACACACTCACTTATGTTTCCACAGCACATAGTGCTATGGAGGATCTGGGCTGTGACATAGCTGCCGTAATTTAAAGCAGCCTCTGGAGTCTTCAGCGAGCCTGAGGCAGCCAAGAATCTGAGTAATTTATGCCTTCCCTAATCCAACCCCTCCCATTCTTCCTGGGCGCCAAATTCTGCAGTTATAACACAGAGTCAGAATATATTAGGGTTAAGGATCCATAATGAGTAAAAGTAAATAATAGTTAGAAAAACTCAATCTCATTGCAGGTACTCTACTTCCTGGAGAATGATAGTCTCTGATTCTTTAATGTTTGTTTTAAAAGCAGTGTGGTTTTCTGTAATGCTCTAAGAATTAGGAGTCCATAGCTTATCCAAGTTAGCCAATAATTTTGCCACAGGCAGCCTCTGTTTCTTTTCATTTCCTGGATCTTTTTCTGGAAAATGTTACATCTTTACAAACAGCTCTGCTGCCACTACATCATCAAACTTCCTGCTGATATTTCCTGAATTTTGCATTGGGATGAAAGTTAGATATATTTCATGTTTTAAGTTTTCCTCCTTCTCTTAAGAGCCTCGGATTGAGCAATTATTTTTCTTCTCTTAGCTATTCTTTTGCCAGCATCACAAAATGCAAACTTTCTCTCCTTTGACACATGGCATATAAAAAGTTTCTATTGAAGATTTGTTTCAGGACTTAAGAGCTCGATCCTGCATCCACTGAAATCAACCTAAGGTGTGAGCCTGGGTGTAGAATCAGACCTTAGGTTTGAAAAACATTTAGTAATATATTAACATAATATGTGAGTGAAGAATTACTTTTGAGCATGTCCAGGAGACACATGCTATTATTTTAGACTAGACTAAGCCGTGCACTCTCATAGCCAGGACTAATTAAATAGATCCTGTCCCTATTAACAGCACACTTGCTCGACTTGATCAGGGGTCAGCAGACTTGTCAGAAGTATGAGTCTCCCCTCCATTACATGAGTTCAAGAACACGGCAGCTAGTTGAAAAATTGTTGTAGCAAGAGAATAGGTCCCCAGGCTGCAGCTGAGCCAAGTTACATGAGGTAAATGTCTCACTAAAACACATGCTATTATCTGCCAAAACTCATCTACTACAATATCAAAGAATGGAGGAAATCATGGTCACATAAAGAGTGACATATCCTATGGTTTTAGATCTCCTCTGTGTTTTTTGCTAGATTCTGCAAATTCCAACTTAATTTATTTTATGTCTCTTTTCCCCCCTCTGTATTTTAAATAGGCCGTGGTTCTTTTATCTCTTATTTTGGTAGAACTATAGTTTGCAGCATGTGGCATTTTTCTAAAGGTCCAGTAGAGGTTTGGCAGCCTAAGGGAAACTAAATACAAACTTTCCTGTTCTTCTCTTATCAAACAGACAGTTGAACTTCTTTTATACATTTCTTCCCTGTCACTGCTTGTTCTCTTCTGTCCCGTCTCACTTCCCTCTTGCTTTTCTCCAAGTTCTTCTCTAATTCTCTTTGCTGCTCTGTTTCCTCCTATTGGCTGTTTCTTACACAATCTCCGTTTCTGCTATTTTGGGTAATAAAACTGTCTCTTTCTGGTTTTGCTTGGTTTTTTTACTCCTTGGTGTCTGTAACAGACATTGTCAAGAACATTAAGCCTACAGGTTTTAAATGCACTTTGTCTTCTTTTAGCTAATGAATGTCTAGTTATGGTAATGTGGTTTATTTAAAAGTTGATCTCTCCAAACATTACACTGTTTTTAACATAAGCAGTGTAGGAATAGGATATCAAAGTTATATAAATTCTTCAGGGCTCAGTTTTGCTACCTTTGCTCACATTCAATAATACTGTACTCTGCAAGATGTCCTATTGAATTGGGCCCTCAGTAATCAAGAATCAAACCTCCCTGAGTCCTGTAATGAGTGCAGGATCTGTTCTGTTAAGAGGATTCCAGATAATACAGTATAACTGAGATTAGGAGGTCTCATGAGATGCAATCCCTGAACATAAGACTGGATTTCAATTATACCAGATAGGATGGACGTAAGAGTCTATCCACTTTGCCCCTATAATGTCTGCCATATAGATAGAGCCCTGCGTGGATACAAAATTTGTATCTGCATCTGACTCCCAATCCACAAATATGGTCCTCAGCTATAAAGTGGATATCCACAGATTTGCAAGGCTCTAGATATAAGACTTAGATCCGCCTACATCCCCGAGTTGCAATCGTTGTCTGCGAATATAACATGAATATCTACAGATTTGCAGGGTTCTACATATAGGAACATATTGCACTGCCACCAAGCCAGACAAATTGGTCCCAGAAGCTTTTTTGGGAAAAGGATAGTTCTCTACGTTCCTTTCAAATTAATGAACCTTTATTGAAATGATGTCCAAGGGTGCATTGTGTCTGAACTTTAGAGGCTGAGCAAGGTGTGAGTTTCATTCCCTTTCTTTCAGTTTCACTATGTGGGGTGTGGATCCAGAGGGGCGAGCAGGTGTACTGTGTGCCTCCCAACCCTGAAGTCTGTGTGAGGGTGACTGTTGTGCTCACTGTTTAAAAACAATTAAAATGATTTTTCCAGCTAGGAGAAGTTGAAACACACACAGCAAATCAAACATTGCTCTCACTGTAAATTTGTCATGGAAACTAAAGTGGCCTGAGGGCCAAATATGAACCATGGAGTTCTAAATTATGGCTTGCAGCTGCCTCATAGTCTATGGTTAGGGTGAGTGCTCAGCTACTCACAGGGCAAGCAGTTAGCTGCAGGATTCATTGCTGATTAATTCAAGCAACAAGCACATTTTGCATGGACTATAATTTTCTTCATATTAATACAGCTCCAAGCACAATGGGACCCTGACTTAGCTGGCCTCTAGGCACATTAATGTTAAATAATAATAAAATAATCATTTCTGTTTGTCTGTGAAGAAAAGTATGTGTGCAAGCAAAAATGATGGTTGTGTGGATTTGCTTCTGATAGTTAGTCTATATAACTATCTATGCAAATCAGGTCTCACTCTTGAACTCCTGAAAAGCTGTGAACATGACCCTCCATGTGGGAACTCTAATGAAAGCAGAACTGTGCACAAGCCCTTTTTGTTATAATAGAGTTAGATGCTGCTGTCACTTCTAAGTTGTGCAAACCCACAACTTGTCCTATAGGGGATGTGCATAATTGTGTTTCTAAAAGAGGCCTGCACTAAGAGTGGTGCTTGTTTCCTAGATAACTTTTAACCAATATCCACTAAAAGCTAAAGCTGTTTTTGCTTTAAGAAATTGGGACAAATTCATCCCCCATGTAACTCCATATTAACAGATATCGGACACTTTTATATTCCAGTACTGTAGAGCCCCTAATCATTTCCATCACCCTTCTCTGAACCCCTTCTGTCAGGAATTACCAGGTTCCCTCTGGTCACAATGTTTTCCCCCTCCTTTTCACTTTAGGTTTTGTAATGCAAAACAATTGTTGTAGTTTTCAATAATCCTATCAGTTGGGCAGAGAGAAAAAATGAGGTCAGTATTATCAAAATGTCAGACTTGGCACAGAAAATGACAACCTTCAATTGTGCTCAAAGCAAAGCATGCCTTTTAGCTGGTGGAATTACCATACTGTGTACATTTTACTTCAATTCTTGTATTAATTAATATCAAACATTTTTATTTTTCAGTAAAATGTAGAGCCCAAACCACTCCTGAATTTTGGCTGGTTCATTTATGCCCATCTGTTTGCAGACGCAAAAGCTATAAATCATCTGAGCCAAAAAGATGAGATCCACTTTAAAACTTTCTTAAAGTTGAGGGTGTCCAGATCTGCCTCTTCAGTTTGCTAATTACAAAGAAAGGGGTGACTTGCAAAATGTGGATACAGATCCCAGTTTCTCTAATGCTAAGTGGCTTTAGAATCCATAGTATGTTACAGAAGGCATTTCTCTAGTAAGAAACCAACAAAAAAATCTCTCTCTAGGCGTGTGCAAACCAGGTATTTAAAGTATGCATGTAATTAATATTTGCATATGCCAAGGTAGTCTTTTTTTCATGCAGACAAGAATGCACACAAACATTGGGCTTAATTCTGGGAAGGGCAATTTAAGAGACCCTTTGAAAATGAGATCCTCAATGTCTTATTAATGTAAGAAACAGTCGTCTTTAAAAAGATAAACGTACTGGTCACTGACTTGTGCTTATGGATTTGTTGCTAAAAGTGAAACCACATTCAAAGGAAGAAACTCATTAAATTAATTCTTTCTCCTATCTCCTCCAATTATATATATATATATATATATATATATATATAAATGTCATATATATTTATTAGACTGTGTCAAGGACTGAGTTAAACACCCACCAGTTTGATTTCATGCTTGTATTCAACACAGCTTTTGTGACATGCATAAAGAATAAATCTGTTAAAGAAATAACAGTGCCCATTGTGGTCTGACTTTAACAGGTCATTTCTGTGTGTGTATACTGTGCAGTACCTGTGCACTTATGCAGTATTTTCTGTTAAGGATAATGGAATCATTAAATGGCTGAAATGGCTAAAATATTATTAGTATGTATTACTCTTAGGGTGGGCCTATACTAAAAAAAGATTACCCATCTGTTAATTTGGGATGTGTTTTTTACTGACGTAGCTTTACCAGTAATGGCTCTAGTGTGGATGCAGCTATTCCAATCTAAAGGTGTCTTAAATCAGTATAGCTTGTTTTGGCACTTTTAGATGGGTAGAATTGCATCCCTTCTAGGGGGATATTGCTGCTTTAATTATACTGGTATAGATAAAATGGCAAAACTTTCTAGTGTAGACAAACCCTTAGTTATGGTTGAACTTTGGAAACCCGATTCTTAAGGCAATTGTACAGACATCGGTAGGCAGTGTTGGTTTCCAGATACCAGGATTAGGGGGTGGCATTTACAGTTTTTATGAGGAGATTGTTAAGGTAAATCATCAAATAGTTATCAATATAAAATGGGTTATCATACAATAACCCATAAGTAAGGCCTATGACTTTGTGCATGTTTTTATGATGTCTGATATTTATGAGGGTCTAATTCAGAATGGAGTATTTTGATGTTAGTCACTACAAATAATAAACTTACAAACAACAAAGCTACATTACAAAACTTTATTAAGGTTCCAGAGTCAAGCACTCAAAGGTTAGGAGATGGCAGAATTGACTGTGTTGCGTTAATTGGGTTCCCTTTGTGCATTATGATATTCTTATTAAATTAGCACACTTTTCCCGCAGGATGCCTGCCTCATTCAGTGCTCAGGATGCATAGTGCTGAGGGAATAAGGCAGCTGCGACTATTTCTTCTTTATCCTCATTCAAAGTTTGATCCCAAGCTATATTTACTTGACCCTGTTCAAACCCTATTCTGCATACAGAATTATTAATTTCTCCATGGTTGTTTCTATGGCCTGTATTAGAGTAGCATCTGAGAGCTTCATAAATATTAGTGAATTTATCTTTACAACCCCCATTTAAGGGAAGGATGTGTATTATTCCCATTTTGCAAATGAAGAACTGAAGCATAGAGAGACTACAGCCAAACCTGTTAGTTCCACTAGTTCGTTCCTCAGTGATTCAGTGCCAAACCTGAGATGTCTAAGATGTGATTTTTCACAGGTACTGAGCATCCACAGCTCACATTAACTTCAGTTGCAGCTGTAATTGCTTAGCATTTCTGAAAATCAGACCCCAGGGTCTCAAATTGGGCTCTCTGTGCGTTCCTCATTTTCAATTAGTGAAAATCTTGGTTTAAGTGATTTATCCAGCGTCACATAGGAACACTAGCAAAGATAGAATCCAGTTCTCTAGGGCAACATTCAGATGCTTTAAACATGAGACCATCCTGGTTCTTCCTGAAATCCCCAGGTTCATTGTCTACACACGTTCTGACTTCAGCAGTGAATGAGGAAAGGGATCCACAGATAACAGCATCCTTCACTATACAATCCCGATTTTATCCACTATCCATCATGTGCATGAAGGAAGCAGGATTCGTGGAAAAAAATAGCTCTTTTGTGGGAGATGAGCCCATAAATTCAGTAGAGATGGGTTCTTCAATCCCTCATACCACCATTTCTCAGCCTATGGGTTGTGACACAAAATTGAGTCACCAGAATATATCAAAGGGTCTTGTGGGAGGCCTGGGAGAAAATCTGGGCGAGGATAGGGCGGGCTGCTGGGTCCTGCACCTTGTGGGGGAAGGGGTAGTGATGGGATGGCTAGAGGGTGGGAGTTATGTTCTGCCCACAGCGGAGTGGGAGATCTTGGAGGAGGCTTCAGTCCCTAGGGCTGGCTGGGCTCTGCCCCCCGCTCCAGGAGTTTCCACGTGGTGCACAGGGTCACAGCGCCACTCAGGTTTGGGCCAGCTGCCTCTCTATCATGATGATGAAGGGGCCAGCGGGACCAAATGTGAGTGAATGGCACTGTGCCCCCATGCGCCAGCTCACACACTCATGCAAATTTGGCCTGGCAAGCCCCCATCAGGAGGACTAGGCCAAACCTGAGTGGCACTGTAATCCCGAATATCTAAATGCCTGGAGTAGGAAGCTGAGCCACGCCAGTCCCATGGGACAGGAGCCACAAGAGCCACAGGTAATGGATAGGAAAAGCAAAAAAAGAAGGGAAGGACGCTGTACCCAGGGATTAACTCATTTCTGGGCCTATGCAAACCCTGCTGCCTCTTTCCTGGCTGATTCCCTCATGCCAGCACTCACTGCAAGTCCCCATCCAGCATCTGGATGATGGTAACAAAGCTCCAGCTGGTCTGCTTCAGGTACTGGTACAGGAGCCAGTCCCACAGCAGTGTGGAGGAGCAGCAGCACTGGCCGCCCAACTGCCTGATCAGGTTTGGCCCCAGTGACCTCCATCATGACGGATGTCCAGCGGGGCCAACAGGAGCAGTGCTGTGACCCCCATGCACCAAGTCGCAACGCTGCTCGCTTAGTTTTAGCCCCATTATGATGGTGGAGCTGGTGGAGCTAAATCTGAGTGGGCAGAGAGGTGGATAGTTCCTCCTCCCTACTCCTGTGGAGCCAGCTCCTGCACCCGTCCTGAACCAGACCAGGTAGCGCTCAGTTTGGGCTCCCTCACAAATTGGGCCTTAGGCACGTTGCTATGTTGCCTAAGCCTCAATCTGGCCCTGTTTGTACCCTGTGCTCAGCACCCGTGGCAGAGTAAATCGAAGGAGAAAAGTGTTCCTTTTGCTCCCCCGGTCTTGGGGCTACTGTGGTGAGAAAGAAGGCTGCCAGCCTGCCCCAACGGGCCAGCGTGGTGGTGGCTGCGGACAAAAGAGAGGCCTAGAAAGTCAGGCGCCCAGGACCACGGGGGCTCAGTCCGCAGCCCCTGATGCAGACCGGGACCTGTCATTGGTAGAACGATGGAGACCGGAGGAGCTACCGTCAGCAAAATCAGCTCAGCTGAAACTCCCATCATTTTCCCTCCTCCCTCCACCAGCCACAGCACTGCAATGAGGGCTACCTGCCAGTGGGTGTGCTGCTGCAGTCAGGGCACCCCCCAACCCCTGTTCCTCGAGGTCCCAAGCACTGCTGGAGTCAGAGAGGAATCAGTTTCCTGCCTCTCCTCATCACAGCAGAGTCCCAGTGGCCACTTTGGAGCTGGTAGCACACATTCTACAGGCAGCCATTTTAGAACAGCTCCTGGCACTGCCTCCTCAGCAGCCATCTTACAGTCCTCCCAGTGGCATCCAATGGAGAAAACAGGACCCAGAAGGAAACAAGGACATAGAAGCTATTCCTTGTCTGCTTCCCTTACCACCTGTCCGGAGCCTAGGTGAGGCAGGAAAAAAGGGACTAAAAAGTGCAAGGACAGATCCCCAAGCAGGCATAGGAGAGAGAACTCATCTGAGGAGCTGTTTTCCGCTGTTGCCACCTCTTCCCCCTCTGCCGATGAGGCGGTCAGACCCAGGAGAAGACATAAGGGTAGAAAGCATAGGCACAGGTGTTTTGCCTCGGACTCTTATGACTCCAAATCCTCAATCTTCTCTCCTGCTAGTCCTCCTTCTATGTGGAGTAAGGAACACAAACACAGACACAAAGCAAAGAAATCCTTTAAGTCTAGACACTCCACCTCCTCCTTGGAACAGGATATTCTTTCAGCATCCAAGGTAGAGGAAACCCAAGAGGCTCACCAAGAACTCTTGTTCCCAGCACAGTTTTTCTGCATACTTTTAGAGGAAGGCAGTTTTTGTCTTTGGTATCTCCCCTTAGCATTCAGCCAAAAAGGATGAGAAAAAGCAGGGGATTAAGAGGAGCTTAAAGGGACAGAAAATAGTTGAAAAATATTTTCCAAGATGCTGTAAAACTCACCCTTACATTCCCATCCCAGCCACCCTGCTTAAGGCTGCAAAGGAGGAATGGGAAAATACAGTGAAGGCAAAGCATCTCATCAAAAGAGCCAAAAAATTCGACAACATCCATCAGTCAAAAGCATTCTTGGTTGCTTTTCCTCAAATGCTTGCTACCTTGTCAACCCTTGTTTAGGACACTCTCCTTTCCCAATGAAAGATATCATTGAGAGAAGGGTGGAATCCATCCGCTGCAGGAGCTATGAAGATACCTCAGTAGTCCTCAGAGCTTCGGTGTTGGCTGCTTTTTTCACCAGAGCAGTACTCACTTATACTGCATCTCTGTTCTCTGACATCCCCCCCGAAAGTGAAAAGACTCAAAGGGTTGGAGTTGTCCTTAAAGAACATGTCTCATAAACCACAAGGTTAGGGGACAGAAACTTCCAGATCCGCAATAGCAAGATATAGTAGGTGAGGAATTTCTGAGGCCTATAAAGCCAAAGGGAAAATGGCTCCATTCAAGATTAAAGGCTATTCCACAAGGCAGTGGCAGTTTTCATGAGCCAACAGGTCCAGTACACTGCATGAACAAATTTGCAGGGCAGCAACTTGAGCATCCCTGCATATATTCACTACATTCTGTAAGAATGATGGACTTCGGTAAGGTGAAGCAGTCTTCAGAAGGAGGGTTCTGCAAGGTATAGCTCACTTGTAGTGCACCCAACAATTGATAGTGAATGGAAGTACTGCTACAAAAATCCCATCACTACTGAATTTATAGAGCCATGTCCCATAGTCAGAATGAGAAAAATTGTCTCACCTGAATATTTCTGTTCTAGTAGGAGGATGGGTCCATAAATTCATCCCATCCTGTATTTTTCATTTCCTTCTTTTGGGAGGTTCATTTTCAATAGTGTGCACGGTTTTTTTTTTTTTGGTCTTTTTTGTTTGTTTGTTTGTTTGTTTGTTTGTTTTTTTGGGCGGGGGAGTTAAACTTTCTTAGGGAGAGCTGGTAGAAAACAGTGTCTTACCTTTAATCAGTGTATTGAAGGACAGTTACTACTATTTAGTGTTTGGCAGTGTTATCTGTTATGCATTTTAAAACAGAATTTTATTCATGTATGACAGTTATTAGCTTTGGAAGCAATTCTCTACAGGGGCTCTTCAATGGAAGGAGTTATATGAAGAGTCAGCCCAGCCAATCAAAAACATCTGCCTCTGCATCCTGCGGTACGGGGGACTGAAAGATCCACTCCTACTGAATTTATGGACTCATCTCCCTACCAGAATGAAAATTTTCAGGTGAGTGAGAAATTTTCATATATATGGTCATGTAATTAAAGACTGCATTATGCGTTTCACAGTTTAAGCTCATGGTGTTTAGAACCCTATTGAAGTTAAATCATGCTTTGCTTTTTCATGTTACAGTTTTGTATATTCTTGCTATTTCCAATTCTCTTCATTCATAAAATCTGCTTTCCACACAACAGTCAAAGACTGACAGTAAATGTTTTGGTTTTGCAGATGGTGAATATTGTGTGTCAGAATATTCAGTGCTTGGAAACCTGCCATCTGGATATTTTTTCTTTTTCTTTTTGTTGTGTCCAGATTAGTTGAGTCTCTCCCCCCTTTTAATTCATAGGTGTTCTGGGGGTTTCCTCCCCCAATGTTTCTATTAGATGTCTCATTATCTGCCATATAGGATGTTTATATTCATCATGTGGCCACCTGTTCAGCCAGTCTCAGATCCACCCTTTACAAAGCATTAGCGCTTGAAGGGTCCTGCATGATGCTGAGCATTTATGCCAGATGTTGAATGCCTTCAATGTGTCCTGAAGGACCAGAATTCTTACTGGATTGAGCCCCAGATGCTCAATTCCCATGTTCTAGATCTAATATAGAACCTCTAATCAGTATATGAGGATGCAATAGGTACAGTCTGACTAGAAGCCATTGTTCTTATTTTAAAATGCTCTGTGTGCTGAAAAAGTGTAATTGTATCAGATCAGCTGTGCTTACACCTAAATATAGAATTCTTCTAAAAAGTCTTAGTCAGGTGTATATTTGCTTTACTACTTCAAATGTTACCCCTCCTGTGACCCTTAAAAACTTAGAGGAAGAGATGCAACTGTTGCAATACATAATGCAAATCGATCATGTCCCTTTTCAATTAATGATTTCATTTTGCCAGCGTGCTTAGGGCATGACAGAAAAACCACTGCCAGCATGGGAAGAAAGACGAAGGTTTTTCTGTAAATGGAAGCAAATAAGAGAAGAAGAGGGAGGAAACAAAGATAGGATAGGCTTTTGTTTGGATTCCGGCGGGAGGTTTCTGTAGCAGTATTTTCAAACGGTGAATCACTTACTTCCTTCTACTAGATGGTGGGGGAAGGGGATGAGTCATATTACACCAGTAAGTAGCCATCTCCCCTTGACTACCGAATTGTAGCTTTAAAAGGAAGTGACATGTAGTGGGGAGAGACGTCAGCTGAGAAACCACTTTTTTTTTAGCTACCACCCTAAGGGTGGAGTCTGGCTTTCTTTTCAGTGTTGGCTGACTTACACAGCTCATGCAAACTAGTGGCAATTTCTGAGTCTCAGCCTCTCTTTCTCCCTTTCTGTCTCTGGTTCCTAAGCACATATGTCAAGGTCTGGCAGGCACAAGGTATGTGATATGATATTATTCATGCTACTTCCTAAGATCTTTTACATTTGCAGAAGTATTCTTCATTTGGCTTGATGTCTTTAAAAAAAGCCAAGACATTGAGGGCAGAGAGTCAGAGGACAGAAAGAAGCAGGCTACAATGAGGCGTGTGTTTCTGTGAGCAGCATGTGGTTGGTTAAAGGCGAGCAGCAGGTTTGCAGGCAAGAACTACTCTGATTATTTTTCCATTTATCTTCTCCATTAGTCCTGCACTTTATTTTTTTGGTTTTGTTTTTGTATATTTAATAATTTTGTTTGAAAAAGCTGAAGCCAACCAGAATGTTCCTGCTACATGTTGGCTCCCTTTGTGTCATGCAACATGCTCTTTCTTTTCTCCCCAGTGTTTCCATGGAAACTACAAATACCACTGACCTTGCCCTAAATATAAACATCTATATTTCTTTCACAATTTTGCATTTGTTGTACGTTTTGGCTTGATATTTGCTAGGATGCAGCATGCATTTGTTGTCTCCCCTCTACTTTCATTTTGGTTTTCCCCTATCACAGTGGAGGGGGGGGGAAGGGAGGGATAGTGTTGCCTTGGAAACAGACATTTGTGACCGTCTGCTTTCATGAAGATGTTTTGTACATCATGAGGACTGTATCATGCCTAAATAATTAGTAGTTTGAATGAAACAGGTATGTATTGAAATAAATGCAGTGTATTTTTTCATTGTTCCTAGAAGAATTCCATAAACCATAACAATTTGAGAGCAATGTTTAGAAAGACTGAAGAAGAGACTGTGTGCTTAATACTGGATTTTTGTTTTAAAGTTTTGATTGGCTTTTTGTATTAAAATTTTGGCTTTCTTTAAAAATGAATCTATTCAGCCTATCAATACTAGTATGAGTAGATGAAATTTGCCTGAACAATATCACATTGGTTAGTCCAAACTATACAGCATTGTTCAGCTGTGAAATGATCCATAAGAGGATTTGATTCAACAAGTGAGTGTTTACCCATGTGTGTACAAAACAGCAAGCGAGGATTTGTTCCATTCTGACCAGAACTTTCTATTCTGGGCATTTGTTTTTTGTCTAATCCCATATTTATTTGTCTTGCATTTCAAAGGCCTGTACATGCTTAATAAAACGATGTATGCACCTCTAAGAATTGTGGAGCAACTAATGCTGGCAGTTATACCAAGAGAACATAACCTCACTGTGGACCGATAATCCGTGCTACCACGAGCTGAGTATCAGTTGCAAAAATAAAAATTAAGAGACCAAGAGCCAAATTCTCTTCTTGTTAACATCAGAGCAAACCCATTGACTTCCACGTGCTTACTCAAGAGTAACTGAAAGGAAAATGTGGTTTCAGGTGCCTATGATTTCTCTGTATATTCCTTACTTAGATACAGAAGCTTTTTACTAAGATCCAAGATATTTTTCTTATTTCTTAAAAATGTAGGGGTGTGTGCTTATGTTATTAATCATGTTAAAGGTTGCAATAAATATGCAGGAAAAGTGAGACTACATGCTCTGCGTAAAGGGGCATGCATATTTTTTAGTAATATTCCATGGATGGGTACAGGTTGGAATTCAACTACTGGCTCCCTGGGAATATCACATTGTAAAGTATGCAGTGACTGGGACAGAGAAAAAATATTCCAGTTGGCTAGTGGGTGGGATTGCCCTTTATGAATGTGCAGCTCAGCTAAAACTGTTGCCTAGCTTTTTAATAATTACTAGTAGTGGAACAAGGGGTGGAATTTGTAAAGTCATGTATGTAAAAAAAAAAAAAAAACCAAAAATGGTTGAGAGATGAAAAATTGCATAGTAACTGCCTGCATATCCGAGTGATAATTCAACCTGATGATTTTCTGAACAAAAAGAGGATAAAGAACAGTGCTTTTAGCTGTTTCCATAGCTTCACACTAATTCAACAAACATTTGGAGCTTCAGAGTCATGTTTGGGGTTGGAGTGTATGCTGATTTGCGTTGAGGGTGTTATGCTGGGAGACTTGTGTTTTGTGTGGATGGCAGTTAGGCCAAGTAATCCACCATCTGTTTAATCTCTTCCATGGAACCAATGAAAATGTTGCATGCAAATTAGCTATAGGGTGAGATAAGTGTCTAGTTGAGTTACCTCTGATATCACAATGGCCTAAGAATCTGGGCATGGCATCGATACATGTGACTGTACTCCTCCTAGGAGTAATCTGTAAAGTCAAAATGGCTGAGAACTTTAAAAATAGATGGTAACAGACTGAAAACCCATTGATGATTCAGCCTGCTGATATTCTGATCAAAAAAAGCTCTCAGCCAACCTTGTAGCCACTTCCATTGCTTCGCACCGATGGAATATACATTCTAGGCTTCAGAGGAACGCAGAGTTACGTTCCAGGAATCTTATTATAGAGATACTTTCCATCCATAGATGTTCAAGTGTTTTTCATAAAAAAGCTGTAAGGGATTATATTTTACAGGTGTGGAAACTGAGGCACAGAGAGTTGACGTTACTTGCCCAGTGTACCCAGAGCAGATCAGAGGCAGTCAGTAACCAAACTTCCTGATTCCCAAAACAGTGTCTTAGCCACTACACCACACTCCTTTCTACTACCTGTATTAGGTATTTCCCAGGCTACTAGATGTAGAATTCAGTTCTTATTAGCAATCATATTGCTTTGTATCATAGCCACAAGGTCCTGTTCAACAACGAATGTGTCTGGCTGGGACTTCTCTTTGTACTGCATGGTACAAAGGGCAGAAATTCTTATAGAATTAGTCTGGTTTTTGGCTTCAAGAAAAAGGTCAATGGACGGGGTTGGGGCAGTTGGCTAGTTTCTTATCACTGATGAAGGGCACCTGATTTCAGAGTGGGGCTCTCTTACCTGATCACAGGCCTGAAATGTTGGCTGTTTCTCCATCCCCAGTTGCAAAGGAAGGGGTAACTTACTGGAGAGAGCTCCCTTCTCTTCTGACACCTGAGATCACTGTTCTCTAAGAACCGTGAGACTCTTTAGCATTGCAGGAGTTGCCTGCTCTTTCTTTTCTGTGACTGATGCTGACAACTTACAAAGGTGCTTTCAGGTAGTCTTCAGGCCTCTTTTTAGATTAATTTCAATCAGGTGGGGAAGAACCTCCCTCCTGCTGAGCCAGGTATTGCATAAGGATTTTTGAAGGCTGTTGTCAGACTGAAACACTTCTTTGGAATATGAGGCAAGCTCTCCCATTTGGGAGGATCACAGAGCTTCTCGGGTGTTGCGTCTACAGAGGTAATCTGTGCTTGCATGAGGCCCTTCCATTTTCCCCACAATAACCATACTCTATTTGGACACTGAAATACTTATGTGGAGTGACCATTGTGCCTTGGTCATGTCATACCACTTGAAATTTCTCACTGCATTAGGGGTTGCGGGGTCATAATAAGGTAGGGATCCTGTCACAGGTGACTTTGATGACAATAGTTGGCCTGGGCCCCCTTGGGGGGAGAAGTGTGCGGTCTCACACTGTTTTTACTGCTTGACATTCGAGGCAAGGTAGAACACTCTGTGCAGTGCTCCCTGATGGGGCTCTCTCACCCTGGAGGACACCACACCAGCCTTCCCAGCTCTGTCCCTGAGGTCAGTATAATGAAATCACACACTACAGCCAAGACAATTACTGTGTTATACACACCTGCTATAGTACTTTTACCTCTTCCCTGCCCCTCATGGAGCTAGGACTAATGACACAACACTTTCAGCTTCAAAAACACTCCTCTTTGCCATTTGAGCTAAAGGAGAACTCCCCTAGCTAGTATATCCCTTACCCTTCATGGTGGGCCAGTACCAAGAGGGCAGTATCAGCACACACCAGCCAGTATATTGCATTAGGATACCCTGGAGACTTGTTTTAGGCACCGTGCCTCCATTGTCAGTAAAACATAGATTAACAATTGGAATGTCATGAATTTAGGGAGGAAGAGTACTAGAGACAGCTCTGTCTGCTTGGGTTTCACTGCTTGGCTGAGTTATGTTTCCTCTGTTCCCACATGAGGAAATCTCTCTCATGGGTGGCTAGTCCCTTTAAAAGGGGGGGGGGGGAGTAAAAGGGAGGGAGTCTATCTTGATGAACAAGCCCATCTCTGCTTGCCTGTAAGTAGTTAACTGCTTGGGCAGCTAATTGGCTAACGAGCACCTGCACCTTGTAAAAGGCTATCAGAGCTCCTAGGGAACAGAGTAGGTGAACTAGCAAGAAAAGGAACCTTCCAGCTAGTTGCAGGAGGCCTATCCTGCAGGGAGCCGTATGCTACCTGGAAAAAGAGCTGCTGCTGGTAGGAAGTACCTGGTTCTAGGTAAGGAATGACAGTTGAGTGCCTTGTGTTTGAAGGGGCTGGATGTGGCATTGATAAACTAAGATGGTGTCTGCCTTCTTGCCAAGAGGCATGGGTGAAGGTTTTCCTTCTGTTTGCTGAACTTTCTGTTAATAAATTAGACCCCTTGGTCAGCCTTGTTGAACTTATTAGTGATCCCAGTGGAAAAACTAAGGTAGGGCTATGTCACTGCTGCACTGATTGCCAGGGGTGTGCAGGGACAGTACGTAGCTTTTACACCTTGAAATACAGTATGGGAGCAGCATTTCAGGAATCCCTTATTGCCCCTGTGTGTGGAAACCCAACCTGCAGATGGACTTCCTGACACTGAGGGTGTTGTGTGGCCCTTCCTGGATATGGTTTTTGGCCCAGCTATACTGATCTGGTGTTTAGTGGGCTTGAGCCCACACTCACTTGCTAAATGGCACCAGGACAGTAGGAAGAGAGGGTCTGTTGCCCCTCCCCCACAAGTGTCTGTCCTGCTGCCATGCTGGAAGGAGAGGGCTTCAGAAGCTGCTGACTCACTTCTCTTTTCTGAAGAGCTGAAGGCTGAGAAAATGATGTGGGAGTGTCAAGGACAATGGAATGGAAGTGAAGCAGAAGTACTGGGCTTGGCAGGGGTGGAGACCCTAGAGAGGGTCCCTCCTAGAAGATAAGACTTCACGGAAGTGGTGAGTGTCTGGAGTGGCCTTTCAAGGATCTGAATGTGGATAAAGAAAAAACCCTGTATTGGAATTCAGGCAATGCTGCCTAGAGGGTCGGGTGCTTGATTAGAAGTCAGGAGTCCTGGATTCTCTTGCTGTCGCTGAATTGCTATTTCACCTGGGCAAATCACTTCAACTCTGTCCTTGTGTTTACTCTCCTCCTCTGGTCTGATTATACATGTATGGGGGGTAAACATTACAAGTCAGAAAATAGTCCCACTAATAAATAAGAAGGTGTGTGAAATCAATGACTTCATTTTTCTTGCTAAAGTTAAACTAAAACCTAACTAAATCCTGCATTTGGGTCTACAGGATGTTAGTTTATCTGTGTGGATCTAGTTGCAGGATTGGTGCCTAGGTGTGGACAATTAGAAAGGAGGGAAGACCTAGCTTAAATTGTTGATAAAGAGCTGGTAAGAGAACACCTGGAAAAACCTGAATAGCAGCTATGCCTCCTGCTCTCTTTATCTGGTAGGACAGACTTCTAGGAGTAGCTATATGATAGCTAATGCATGCACCCCCCCCACATTCTTAAACCAACCTTTGTCCACACACACTTATTCAGATGTCTGGCGATATCAAGGGATAGGAAGACAGTGCTATTCAGGTTGTTGCACACAGATGTGACCGTCTGTGCACAGATCCTGTGTGAAGCTGTGGTCTTTGAATTGTTTGGTTGACATTGAGGCCCCTGTGGCTTTGGATGTCTTGAGATCAATACAATATTAAGGGTGTGGTTGGACTGTAAAGTCTAAAATAGATATTGAAACCGTCTCTTGAATGGCCACAAAGTCATGTATTTCTGATCTAGTACTAGCAGGGGCCATCTTAGAAAAAGTAAAAACAGTGCTGACAAACTACGGGTGCGTGGGGGAAATGGGAGGGACACCAATATAATGTGATCTTTCCTGCTGAAATTGTAGTGCTACATTGCCTTGAATATGAGTTGTCTAATACTGGCTCACAGCTCTGTTGATGCAATTTCTTGAGTGCCTGGGGTTCAATGTCTCGTCTCTTCTCCCCACCCCCAAAGTCATAGATATTGCTGGGACACATTAGTCCTTTTTCCCCAGGAACTGGTTGTTCACCATTCCCCTGATTATTTCCAAAAATACATGGACCATTTCTTGGATATACTACATTCTTTCTTGCTCTCCCCTTCTCCCCACCCTCACCTCCTATCTTAACAGGACCCAACACCTTGCAGTTAGTGTGATACAGGAGTCTGGGACAAGTGGAGTGTGTGTCTCACTTAAATTTGGGCCTTCTAATTGTGCCCTAAGGACCTACTCCAGTTAAATTTCAAGGTTTTTATTATCCAGCTCTTCGAATTAAAAGTGATTTTACTAAAATGTAAAAATCTAATCCAAGATTATGATCCAGGAAAACAATTTCTGAACATTCATCTCTGAAACTGAGCTGGGTGAAAACTGGGAATGTAAGGATAGTTGGATGGGTAGTAAAGCCGCTGCTACTATCAATGAGGCTTTACGTGGCATTCAAATCTCTTCTGTGTGGATGCAGCCCGTCTTAGAAAGATATATTCTCCTTCGAGTGGTTGCTCAGATGCATTCCACTTAGGTGTGTGCGCGCCCTCGTGCACAGCCCTCCGGAGAACTTTTCCTAGCAGCCCCTGCAGGGGCCGGTCTCAGCGCCCCCTGGAGTCCCGCCCTCATGTGGCGGTACATATAGCGGGACCGGCCCCTCCCCTCCTCAGTTCCTTCTTTCCGCCCGTGACGGCCAGTTGAGAACTACCCCTGCTCTTCAACAGTTTTTGTTTCTCCTTAAAAAGTGAGTAGATAGTTTATCAGTTCACCCTGAACTAAGTTAGTTTTTAGTTAGTGAGGGTTTTTAGTTAGTTAGGGAGCCTTCGGGCTCAAGGCGTCCCGGCTATGCCGGGTTCGCCGGGCTTCAAGCCATGTGCTAGCTGCGGCAAGGCCTTCCCAGCTAGCGACCCCCATGACCGTTGTTTGCGGTGTTTGGGGGAACTGCACCGGAGAGATAGGTGCAGTATCTGTAAGTCCTTTAAGCCTCGGACTCAGAGGGAGCGTGAAGTGAGGCTTAGGGCTTTTCTGATGGAGTCCACTTTAAGCCCGGCGTCCGAGCCATCGCGGACTACTCCGGCACCGAGTGTGTCTTCGGTGCGGAGTGCGCCTCCGGCACCGGGGGTCTCGGTGCCGAAGAGGAAGAAGCGCCATCCACGCTTGCAGCGCTCCCCTGCACCGCAGGAGCGGCCGGGGTCGAGTTCGGAGGTGCTCCTCCTCATGGACGTGCCGCCGGCATCTGCTCCGGCACCGGCCCCTGCTCCGGCACCGGCCCCGGCACCGACACTTACTAGGGAGGCTCCCCCGACTCCTGGAAGTGGGGGACCCCCTATACGGGACCCTTCGACGCCGGAGGCTATCGAGGCGGCTCAGGCTTTGTTGGAGCTGCCTACGCCTCCGGCACTCTCTCACCGGAGAGAGCCAGGGCCCGTTTCCCGGGGCAAACCCGCGATGGGGGGCCCCGAAGGGTGGGCGGCCCCGGCACCGGTGGACAGGCCGCCCACCACCCGACGCAGGAGAGTCGAGCTCGGAAGCTCCTCTCCATCTTCGTCCTCGGACGACGCGTCGCGGCACCGTTCCCGGCACCGCTCCAGGTCCCGGCACCGCTCCCGGCACCGTTCCAGGTCCCGGCACCGCTCCGGACATCGCTCTTCGTCGCGGCACCTCTCCTCGTCGTCGAGTTCTGACTCGGCACCGAGACGGCGTTCTCGGCACCGCTCCCCAGCATCAAAGCGGCGAAAGACTTCCCGGTACCGGTCGCCTTCTTCTTCGGCGTCGCCTCGTCGGCACCGAAGTCAGAGTCGCTCCTCGAGATCGTCGCGTGGCGGGTCTCGGAGCGCTCCTTCCCGGCGTCATCACCGCCTGCGTTCTCCTGGCTCGGGGTCCCGGACCCGACGTCAGGAACGTATATGGTCGTCGGCACCGCAGCCGGCACCGCAGCCGGCACCGCAGCCGGCACCGCACCCGGCACCGCACCCGGCACCGGACCCAATACTGTTACCGGCACCGGCACCGACTGTTGCGGCACCGGCTCTGCCCTCGGCACCGGTGCCGCCTTTGAGCTGGCCACAGGGACCCTGGCAGTGGCCGTTATGGGCCCAGTGGGCGGCTCAGATGGGGCAGGGAACTATGTCGGCCCCTGCCTCTGTCACCCAAACTCAGCAAGCACCTTCGGTGCAGGAGGGTGACCGCTCCTCTGGGGAAGAGGAGGTGGAGGAGGACCCTGGGGAGGGCCCCTCCACTGGGCCCCGCCGCCCTTCTTACTCCTCATCGCCGGATGAGGCGGCGGTAAGAGACCAAGGAGCCCCGCTCATTGATTTTAAAGCCCACCAGGAGCTTCTAAAGCGGGTGGCTTTGAACCTTGGCCTTGAGGTCAAGGTGTTAGAGGAAGAGGTGGACCCCCTCTTCGGCCGTGTGGGGGCCCAGGGACCAACGAGGGTGGCCCTTCCCGTACATGAGAGGGTCCTGCGCCTGGCTAAGTCAGTCTGGCAGACCCCTGCCTCGGTTGCCCCGACCTCTAAGGGCGCCGAGAAGAAGTACTACGTGCCAGCCAAGGGGCACGAGTACTTGTATGCGCACCCTGCCGCGGGTACTTTGGTGGTGGATGCCGCCAACCAAAAAGACAGGCAGGGTGCTCAGACTGCCTCCCCTAAAAATAAGGAAGGCAGGAGGCTGGACCTTTACGGTAGAAAGGTCTATTCTACTGGGGCGCTTCAGCTGAGGGTGGCCAATCATCAGGCCCTCCTCGGCAGGTACAATTTGAACCTGTGGGACTCCTTAAGGAGGTTTTCGGAGTCTCTCCCTCCAGACCAGGCAGTGGACTTTGGTTTGGTGCTGGAGGAAGGGTTGTCTGTGGCAAGTGCGGCCCTGCAGTCTGCATCGGACGCCGCAGACACAGCCAGCAGGGCTATGGCCTCCGCCGTTGCAATGAGGCGGGCAGCGTGGCTGCAGTCCACAGACTTGTCGTTGGAGATGCAGCAGTCCATCCAGGACCTACCCTTCGATGGAGCCGCCCTCTTTTCGGAGAGGACGGACGAGAAGCTGCACGCTCTCATGGACTCGAGGGCAACGTTGCGCTCCTTGGGCCTGTACACGCCCCAGGCGGCTAGACTGCAGAGTCGCCAGCAGCCGCAGCAACCGCCGCAACGTCAGCGGCAGCAGTCTAGGCCGCAGCCTAGGCCCTTCCCCACAGCAAGGGGCAGGGATAGGACCAAGGGCTCTGGACGGCGCGATCGCCCGCCGCCGTCCTCCTCTTCCTTTAAAGGACCCTCTCAGGGGCCTAAGGGGAAGAGACAATTTTGACGGTGTCTCCGAGGGTGGCACCGTCTCATGTTCCCTGGGTTCCCCGCCTTTCCTGGACAGGCTCAAGCCGTATCTCGGCCTGTGGCGGGAAGTAACATCGGACCAGTGGGTCCTCGATATCGTGCGCTGGGGATATGCCCTTCAGCTCCTGGCCTCCCCTCCCCACTCCCCACCCCCCCCGTCCCTCTTCAGGGACCCATCTCACGAGCAATTACTCCTCCAGGAGGTTCAATCCCTCCTAGTCAAAGGAGCAATAGAAGTGGTTCCACCACTCGAGGTGGGGAGGGGATTCTATTCGAGGTACTTCCTCGTTCCCAAGGCCAACGGAGGCCTCAGGCCTATATTGGACCTGCGCAGGCTCAACAGGTTCATAAGAAAGCTGAAGTTCCGCATGGTATCCCTAGCGTCCATCATTCCCGTTCTAAACCCAGGGGACTGGTTTGCCGCCCTCGACCTGAAGGATGCGTACTTTCACGTCTCCATCCTTCCCGCCCACAGGCGGTACCTAAGGTTTGTGGTAGCTGGTGGCCACTACCAGTTTACGGCCTTGCCCTTTGGCCTGTCTTCCTCCCCCAGAGTGTTCACCAAGTGTATGGCGGTGGTGGCGGCCTTCCTGCGGCGCAGGGGGGTCCAGATATTCCCCTACCTGGACGACTGGTTAATCAGGGGCAAGACCAGGTCGCAAGTGTGCGAGGCGGTCTCTCTCGTCCAGTCCACCTGCCATGCTCTGGGGCTGCTCATAAACGAGCAGAAGTCGACGCTGCGTCCGGTGCAACGCATAGACTTCATAGGGGCCCACCTGGACTCGGTGCAGGCGAAAGCCTCCCTCCCACGTTCGAGGTTCGAAGCCATGACAGCGATAATATCGCAGCTTCAGAGGTGCCCCACGACTACAGCCAGGCACTGCCTGCAGCTGTTAGGCCACATGGCCTCGTGCACCTATGTGGTGAGGTTGGCCCGCCTCAGGCTCAGGCCCCTCCAAGGTTGGCTGTCCAGGGTTTACATGCCCAGCAGGCATGCTTTGAGCAAGGTGGTAACGGTGCCCCCTTGGGTGTTGGGGTCACTGACTTGGTGGCTGGACCCCAGGACTGTGTTGGAAGGGATTCCCTTCAGGGCCTCCACCCCCTCGGTCACCCTGATCACGGACGCATCGGACCGGGGGTGGGGAGCCCATATCACCGGTGGTCTGACCACGCAGGGTCGCTGGTCCCGGGGGGAATTGGCCCTCCATATCAATGTGAAAGAATTGAGGGCGGTCAGACTGGCATGCGAGGTGTTTCGCCACTCTTTATTGGGGAGAATGGTGCAGGTGTTAACAGACAATACCACTGCAATGTATTACATCAACAAGCAAGGGGGGGCGCGCTCCTCGGTGTTGTGTCAGGAGGCGCTCCGACTCTGGGACTTGGCGGTGAGATGCAATTTCTGTTTAACCGCTTCTCACCTGCCTGGGGTCAGGAACGACGAGGCGGACCGCCTCAGCAGGTCATTCCTACCACAATACGAATGGTCTCTCCACCCAGAGGTGGTGGACAGGATTTTCCGCGTGTGGGGTGTTCCCCATCTGGACCTCTTTGCGTCAGCGCAGAACGCGAAGTGCCCGAGGTTCTGCTCGCTCAGGGGTCGCGAGCCGGGCTCTCTTTCGGACGCATTCCTCCTCGAATGGACGGGGGCCCTCCTGTATGCGTTTCCCCCCTTCCCGCTCTTGCCCAGGGTCCTCTTGAAAATCAAGAGGGACAGAGCGGATGTGGTTCTGATCGCCCCGGCGTGGCCGAGGCAGTACTGGTTTTGCCTGCTCCTGGACCTGTCTGTCGCTCCCCCGATCGAGCTCCCGAGGAGACCGGACCTGCTCTCCCAGGACCACGGCCGGCTACTGCATCCCAACCTGGACTCCCTGCACCTGATGGCCTGGAGGCTCTCTGGCTGACGGAGGAGGAGAGAACCTGCTCGGAGCAGGTCCAACGCGTGCTGTTGGGAAGCAGGAGGCCCTCCACGCAGCTCGCCTACAGGGCCAAGTGGAGGAGGTTCACCTGCTGGTCGGAGTCGCGGGGCGAAAACCCCGGTACGTCCCCCGTGCAGGCGGTCCTGGACTACCTGCTGCAGCTTAGGCTACAGGGGTTAGCGTTGGCCTCCCTCAGAGTACACCTGGCGGCCATATCGGCGTTCCACCAGCCGGTGGGGGGACGTTCCCTGTTCTCCCACCCCATGTCGGTGAGGTTCCTCAGGGGTGTAGAGAGGCTTTACCCGCAGGTCCGTGACCCGGTGCCTCCCTGGGATTTGAACCTGGTCTTAGATAGGCTAACGGGTCCCCCCTTTGAGCCCTTAGCCACCTGTCCAATGATGATCCTTTCCTGGAAGGTGGCTTTTCTCGTGGCCATTACCTCGGCCAGGAGGGTCTCTGAGCTAAGGGCCTTAACCTCGGAGCCCCCCTATACCGTGTTCTATAAGGACAAGGTTCAGCTTAGGCCTCACCCGGCGTTCCTGCCTAAGGTAGTCTCCCGGTTCCATTGTAACCAAGATATTTTCCTCCCCGTGTTTTTTCCTAAACCGCACGGGTCCGAGGACGAGAGGAGACTGCACACCCTCGATGTGAGGAGGGCGCTGGCGTTCTACCTGGACAGGACGAGGCCGCTCCGAAAGACCACGCAGCTCTTCGTCGTGGTGGCAGAGAGGATGAGAGGCTCCCCGGTCACCTCCCAGTGCATCGCCAGGTGGATCACCGCCTGCATCCGGCTCTGCTACGAGCGTGCAGGCGTCCAGCTCCCAGGAGTGGTGACGGCCCACTCGACGAGGGCCCAGGCCGCGTCGGCGGCCTTCCTGGAAAGGGTCCCCCTGGATGACATCTGCAGGGCTGCCACCTGGTCTTCGGTGCACACCTTTGCTGCGCACTACGCTGTCGTCCAGCAGTCAAGGGACGACGCGCGAGTCGGCAGGGCCGTGCTGAGGGCAGCTCGCCGCTGACTCCTACCCACCTCCAAGGTATGGCTCGGGAATCACCTAAGTGGAATGCATCTGAGCAACCACTCGAAGGAGAAAACGTAGTTACTTACCAGTAACTGTTGTTCTTCGAGATGTGTTGCTCAGATCCATTCCAC